>JARBDR010000811.1:159290-476790 GCA_029721355.1 Tegillarca granosa | reverse complement strand
GTTCACAAATCTCTCAAGATCATTTTGTAACAAATGAACATTATGCTTATTGCCAGAAAATGTAAGGTTATAAAATGGAACTAATGTACTTTCTGTATATAGTAGATACAATAAAGTTATTTACTTTCAGATTTTCTGGTCCAGATCTTTTAGCTGTGTGGTAGAGCACTTGCTTGTCCCACTGGAGAAGCAGGTTCAATCACTCAGTGAGCTCGAGGTTGTTTTTAACAAGTGTTCCCTTCTGTTACATAATGAGTGCAAAATATAGCAAAATTCATACAAATTCGTCGTGCAAATTATAGCAAAATTCATACAAAATTTTGTAGTGCAAATTATAGCAAAATTCATACAAATTTGTCGTGCAAATTATAGCAAAATTCATACAAAATTCGTAGTGCAAATTATAGCAAAATATACCAAAATTCATTGTGCAAATTTTAGCAAAATTACATATATATATATATATATATATATATATATATATATATATATATATATATATATATATATATATATATATATAATTTAAACACGAAACGGGGTATGTGTGTGTGTGTGTGTATGTGTGTGTTTGTGTTTTGGGGGATAGAAGAGTTACAAAAGGTATGTATATATTTGTGCTCATGCACATAATAACACATACACACACACACACACATGTACACATATACATATAACCAATGGTATTTTTAGAAAGGTATGCAATTAGAGCTGAAGTTAATTTTTTTTTCATCCCATTATCATTTATAAGATACATCATATTCAAGTAATAAGGGAAATGCTTTCACCTGTGTGCTAATTAATATGTTAATTAAAATTATGACATTTTAATTTTTTATTTTGTCGGAAATCCATACATAATTTTTTTATTTCTGGTAGTTTTTCTAATGTAATTTTTGAATTTATTTTCTTTTTTTTTCATATTATTTCTATGTTACCTGTGTGGGATTTTTCTGTTTGTTGGTTGTATTTTTTTTAATTGTCACATCAGCATTTTTTTTTAGCTATCGGCAATGACAGCAAAGTTACTTAATTCTTTGAGAATTTATCTAAGAACAAGTTTATTTATGCATTAGATGCGCGAGGCTGTTTTTTATTTTTTCCCTGTACTAGTTCAAGGAGCCTCCATGGCCGAGTGGCCTGAAGCATGTGCTTAAGGATCACAGTGCCTCTCACCGCCTAGGTTGAATCCCACTCGGGACAGATCCCAGCGCGAGAAAGTTAGTCAGTTCGCTTGCTGAAGGACCATGGTTTTCTCTGGGCACTCTGGTTTCCTCCACCATCCCAGAACTGACAGCCTTGAAATAAGTGAAAGAATCTTGACTGTGGCGTAAAACACCATTACTCCACTCCACTCCACTTGTACTGGTTCACATTTAGGGCATTAGTTGTTAAGGTGCTAGCCCACTATCTTTGCACTGAATGATTCATTCAGTACTCTTGTCTCCTGAATTCCAAGCACCAAGCAAGCTAGCAATATCTAAAATTTTTAATTCTTATGTACGACTCACCTTGGGTTTGAACTTACCAATCGCCTGTTTTAGATTTGAATCCTACATTGGAAAGATTCTAGATTTGAATCCTACACTGGAAAGATTCTAAATTTGAATCCTACACTAGAAAGATTCTAGATTTGATTCCTATACTGGAAAGATTCTAGATTTGAATCTTACACTGGAAAGATTCTAGATTTGAATCCTATACTGGAAAGATTCTAGTGTTGGAAGTTTTTTTAGTTTGTTTGTTTAAGGCCTGTAGTTTTCTTCTGGTATTCCAATTTCCTCCACTGTAAGGCCTGTAGTTTTCTTCTGGTATTCCAATTTCCTCCACTGTAAGGCCTGTAGTTTTCTTCTGGTATTCCAGTTTCCTCCACTGTAAGGCCTGTAGTTTTCTTCTGGTATTCCAGTTTCCTCCACTGTAAGGCCTGTAGTTTTCTTCTGGTATTCCAATTTCCTCCACTGTAAGGCCTGTAGTTTTCTTCTGGTATTCCAGTTTCCTCCACTGTAAGGCCTGTAGTTTTCTTCTGGTAATTTCCAGTTTCCTTCACTGTAAGGCCTGTAGTTTTCTTTTGGTATTCCAGTTTCTTCCACTGTAAGGTCTGTAGTTTTCTTCTGGTATTCCAGTTTCCTCCACTGTAAGGCCTGTAGTTTTCTTCTGGTAATTCCAGTTTCCTCCACTGTAAGGCCTGTAGTTTTCTTCTGGTATTCCAGTTTCCTCCACAGTTTTTAAGCTCACCATCTCAAAATAAGTGGGAAAAAATCTTGACCTGGGAATAAAAAGCATTACTCAAATCATAATCCAAAACCTGATCTGTGACCTCTTTATAAGGGAAAATCAAGCATGAGGCATAAAATACCATTACTCTACTATCATCCACTCCTGGTACCTTAGTCAGGTCAAGCCAAGTGGTCTGAAGGGCTCTCTTACAGATTAGAGTGCCTCTAAATGACCAGGTATCCTACTATGGAAAGATTTATATAGTTTCCGACTGTATTTAGTTTGATAACTAAGGCTAGTATTTTTCTTCCAGTATTTCAGTTTTACTTACAATCTTAGAATTGACCATCTCAATAGAAGTGAAAAAAAAAATCTTGACTTGGGGAAAAACTGTATAACTTCACTTAACAATTCAAAAACGTGACAACCTCTTTATAAGAGAAAGTTTTGACTTAGGCATAAAACAGCTCCTTAACTGACCACCTCTTTTTAAGGGAAAAAATTTGACTAAGGCGTTGGTGGCTGAACGGTTTAAAACACATACATTTACAAATACCTCAGTTTCAATGGCTAGGTTCATGAAACACCATTTGACTACCTTATCCTTCATGTACCGTGGTGGTGGGGTGTTGTGTTTTTAATCACACACTAAAAGATTAGAGTGCCTCACACTGCCAAGGTTCTTAAAAAAACTCCCTTTAACTCCTATGGCCTCGATGGCAAAGACGGGGACCTTGGTGAACAGGTGGTCAAACGTGCATGCTTACAGGTCACAATGCCTCTCACCTTTTTGGAGGGCAGATCATAGTGTGCGAAATTTTATCAGTTTGCTTGCCGAAGGTCGATGATTTCCTCCATGTACTCTGGGTCGATGATTTCCTCCACGTACTCTGGGTCGATGATTTCCTCCACGTACTCTGGGTCGATGATTTCTTCCACGTACTCTGGGTCGATGATTTCCTCCACGTCTTCCAGAACTGACAGCTTTGATAATAGTGGAAGAATCTTGACTCAGCGTAAAACACCACAATGATTGCTCCACTCCACTTTACTCCATTGAAGGCCAGGTGTTCTGTAGGCCACACTTACATGTCACATTGTCTCTCTTTGCTTTGAGGTTTGAACTCTGACCAGGTCTGTCTCAAGACTTGAAAGTTGGTAGTTAATGTTCTTTCTCCAAGCACTCGGCATTATGGAATGAAAATCATAGTTCTTTCGGATGAGAACTTAAAATAAATGAGGTCCCGTGTCACAGCAGGTGTGGCATGATAAAGAACCCTACTGTATAATGCCATCAGCACAACACACGGCAAAATTTCTACACTTTCGCCTATAGCTAGCAACGTCTCGATATAAGTGAAATATTCTTCACTCCAGGGACCTTAAACACCATTACTCAACTCAAATCTCCTAATGATATAGTTTATACACAAGCACATGTATTAAGATGGACAGGTCAGTGTCTGTTAACTGTCAACATTCCATGCCACTTAACAGACAATAAATAAACAAGTTTATTTATTAACTTGGTCTTTATACATGAGGTTCCAGAAGGGGATGATCTGTAGTTACATGAGGTTACAGGAGGGGTTACCTGTAGATACATGAGGTTCAAGGAGGGGGATTCCTGTAGTAAAATGAGGTTTCTGAAGGGAAAAGCTGTAGTTAAATGAGGTTCTAGAAGGGGATTATATACCTGTAGTACATCAATTACCAAAGGAGAGCTAGCATCTGGCTGTAATTATCTATTATTTAATTAATTTTTTTAAATAATCTGAATTGTGTATTAAGATTGAAACAAAAATTCAGCTCAATCTCCTAAAAAATAATAAACATTTTCCTTCAAATAATTCTGAAGAATTCTCCATTATTTACTCATTATCTTTAAAATAAAAAGAGGTTCTATTTCTTTTTTCTTTTTGTTTTTTTTAACTAACTTCATTCTCGTTTTTGAATAAGAATCTCGCCTTGTTAATTAAATAAAATTTCTGTTGACATTAAGTATCCTGGTCTTAACACCCATATATGGAAATTGCAGAATTAAGTCGAGTTTAGTAATGGTATTTTATGCCTTTTAAGATTTGACTTTCACTTTTTTGGAAGCAGAGAGTTCAGGGATTACGATGAAATGGCAGTATCCAGAGAAAACTACCGACTTGTGGCCATTGAACTGACAAAATATCACCTTCGCTGGGATCTGACTGAAAGGACTTGAGTTGAGTAATGGTGTTTAATTCCAGTCAAGAATATTTCACTTATATGGAGACTTCGCCAGCTATAGGCGAAAGTGCAGAAATTTTGCCAGTGCTTTGCACTGATGGCATTATACAGCAGGGTTCTTTTTGTGCCATGCCTGTCATGACATGGGACCTCGTTTATTTTAAGTTTCCATCTAAAAGAACCGTGATTTTCATTTCGTAATGCCATGTGCTTGGCGAAAGAACAGTCAGTACCCACTTTCAAGTCTTGGGTCAGACCCGGCTGGGGTTTGAACCCACGACCTTCCACTTACGGAGTGAACACTTTACCAACTGAGCTACTGCAGTGGTCTGACTGAAAGGGTTTTTGAACCAGGTAGGCGGTAAAAGGCACTGTGATCCATAATCGTAGGCTTTAAACCAATTGATCACTGAGGCCTTTAGTTAAATTGAATCCCCCATGATTCATGATTCTATGATTGTACAGAAATTTACTTGATTAATTAGCATATTAAATACACACTTGTGTCAGAAAATAAAATAAAACAAAATAAAAATACAAGAATCCCTTTGTTTAATTAACACTTATTAATAATTATGAATGTAAAAATATGGTAATTAATCTTACAGTAATTGGAAAAAAAAATTGGTAATTATGTATAAAGTTAAAAATCAAATGATTTCTATAATTATCATTAACTGATCCTAATTAAAATAATTGTAGTGGAGTAACCACCCGGCTGTAAATTGGCATGAATTTTCCATGGATTTTTTGTACATGGAAAGTGCAGAGTATTGGAACCAAATATGCACAGAAATTCTATGGACATGTACGTGAAAATTCTATTTACAATATACATGGCAAATCCGTGGACATTTTGGAGTATTGGATCTCTATGTGCATGGAAATTCCATTGACATGTTTGTGGTAAATCTGTAATTCTGTGGATATGTATATGGCCAATCCATGGTTGATGTATGTGCGAGGTTATTTAGTAACAAATAAAATGGTTTTTTTTTTTATTATTTGAACAGCTAAAATCCTCATTTTCAGATATCAAAATCAAAATTATTCATTATTGATATATTTGCTGCATGATCTGTCAAAATACGCCTCACAGGACTGTGTTGTTCCTAATATCTTCACATTTGTCACGTGTGGGCGTGGCTAATTATTATTATGGTCATTAAGATAATTAAACTTCCATCCAATAAAATCATTAAACATTTGAATATGACAATATAATTAGTATGATTTATTGTAACAAAATTTATAACATGTTCTTGTAGTGTACGGCTTTTATTTCTTTTGGACATACATGACATACCTTATATATTATATAAGAGTGGAGTGGAGTGGAGTTATGGTGTTTTACCCCCCAGTCAAGATTTGTTCACTTATTTAGAGGTGGTCAGTTCTGGAATGGTGGAGGAAACCGGAGTGCCCAGAGAAAACCACCAACCTTCAGCAGATGAACTGACAAACTTTCTCACACTAGGATCTGTCCCGAGTGGGATTCAAACCCAGGCGGTGAGAGGCGCTGTGATCTATACGTGCGTGCTTTAGACCACTCAGCCACCGAGGCCCCACATTATATAAACAGCATGCATTGGACATCCAATGCAGCTTGTCTATGGGTTAAATTTCCTGTCTTCTCTCTCACCTTTGGTTCTCTTTCTCTCCAATCTTAAAAACTCCTCTTTATATACAGGAGTGAACATGTGTTAGTTTTCCAGGGTCATACTACACGACAAATAAGAAATGTGTATTTGAGAAACATATGATCATTTCTTTATCAAATTAATTATCAACACTAATTACTCTGAGCAAGATTAACTATAATATTGACACTTGCTGGCTCAATGCAGTATCATAGAGAATCTTGTTATCTAATATAGAAAAGTTTAAGCAGCATGGGGTGATTACACCTAGCTGCTCTAAGTAGAAGATCATGTAACTGTACAGTTGTATAGTTACCAAATGACCACTTGATTTCAAAAACATCCAAAAATTCTCTCTATTAATATACTAATATTGGCACATTTTTTGTTTCAGGTGCCTGTATGAGCATTGTTTCAGCCAGCATACAGCTGTGTAAAACAGTACGCGATCTTGCCTTTGACATGTTGACAGCGCATCACCGCGACAAATTACGCATGTGCACTGACTCAGTGGAGCGAGCAGCATCTCAACTCACAGAACTTCTTAACAAACACAGCATGAAAGATTATAGTGCATGTAGAATATCTCCAGACAGATCTAACGGGAAATTATTGGAGCAGAGCAGAAATTCATTGGTCCGGAATGATGACGACAAGGACTTCAACGACGACTGTAATTCTACCTCTGTTTCTGGCTCAGAAAATTCAGGGCATTCATCAGCTTCCAGATAATTTTGTTAGTAATTTAATTTGTTTAGTTTTTGTTAATAATACCTTTTTTTTTTTGTTTTGAAGTTCATGACCAGAGTTTGAAAATTTTATGCGTGTCTAACATTTGGGCTAAAAATAATGAACAAGAATTATCTGTCAGGTCTGAGAATTCAACTCAGGTTCAAGGTGAAATACAAGCATTTTTAAAACTTAGACCCATTAACTATTTATTACTGGTCAGATGCATCTGAATGAATATGTCAATTGTTATCAGTTTTTTGAAAATATTTTTGCTGGTCCATGGTCCCAGGTTTCTTGTCCTAGGTCAAAGGTCATGGGTTTTACACTTTGACCAGTAAAGTTTCTTGTATTTAATTTTACTTCATAATGTATTGGAATAAAAAAATATTAAAAAGCAATACATGCATTAAAAACCTGATGAAACTCTATACAGTTTTCACATTAATTGCCTAGCAACTACTTTTAATTGTTTTGGTTAATTTTTTTGTCAATTATCCGGCATGAACTTTTATTGTTTGGTGCAGAGGTATTTTTATCACATAATTTGTTGTTAGGCAGATATTGTTGCCTAGCAACAACAGTTTACCTTTTTGTTGATGGTGACTTGTTGTTGCTAAGATACATTTTTTTTTTTTGATCCATTTTACTGTACATGTATTTTATCAAGCAATGTTTTTATTTTAGCAATATTTATGCTAGAAAAATAAGCACTAATTTATGATTTTGTAACATATTATTTGCACTAGCTGAACAGAGAAAGTGCTAATTCGTGATCGCACTTACTGAGTGGTTTCACATTATTTCAGCTAAAATTTTATCGCACTAGAAGAAAAAACCACACAAATTACAGGTATTTAATTGTGATTTTACCTGGTCCTTATCTTGCCTAGAATCTACATTTTTATCTACTTTGTTGTATTTTAAAGTCAGTTTTTATTGTTGCCTAGCAACTACCTTTTTATGGTATGTTGTTAGCTTTTATAAACAGCATTTCTATTGGTTAGTTATTGAATATTTTTGATGATGTTGAAGTCATATATTTGATTACAGAAAACAAAGAATAATGGATTAAGGATAAAATTGTACAGAAATGAAAAAAAAAATTCATTAGCAGTTCAATAGATTTACTGGAGTTAAAACATAGTATAGGGAAAATAAAGATTTTTTAAGATATTGATTTTAAAAGAATTTTTAATACATAACTTTTTCTAAAAAAAATTATTATCAAAATTTATCACTTTCACATTGCAATACACCATTTACACAAACATGGTTGTTTTAATGCAAAAGTTTGTTCATAATTGCAGACAAAAATTAATGATGCTAATAGCACTGTTTTCATTTTCATGTTTTATCCACTACTTCATTTTTGGTTTTTTTTTTTTGTTTTTTTTTTGCCACAAAGGATCCTCTGTAGCCAAGTGGTCTAATCTCTATGTTTACAATTACAGTTCCTGTTGCTAAGTAGGTTCAAATTCTACTAAGGCATCATGGATCATCGTTGGTCGAGTGTTATTGTGCTTGTGCTTGTGCTTACATATCTTGGTCTTCTCACTGCCTAAATTGAAAAACTAATTTGCATATCCTGGTTTTAGGAAGTTTGTCAGTTTGCTTGCCTCAGGGTTTAATTTATTTATTTTTTTTTTTTTAAATTTTTATTATTATTATTATTTTTTTTTTTTTTTTTTAAATTCTTTTTTTTAGGGGTACCCTGGTTTTCTTCACCATCCTAGAACTCATGGCCACAATATAAGTGAAAGAATTTGGATTGTGGCTTTAATTCAGTCTATTCAAATTTCCATCCTCCCAATCTTCTTTGTTTAAAAAAGTGCTATAACAATTAAACTGTGCAACATTATTGTATATAATGTCTTTGTATTATAAGTTAATGATGAAAACATGAGATCATATTATGATTATTTTATTTATTTTCATCCTTTTATATAACATGTATTTTGTTGATTAAAAGAGCTACATTCAGTTATCTCCCCATAGCTGCTATCATACTTTTTTATAAAAAAAACTTTGATCAAAACAGTTTGAAGGGTATTGGCACCATAAAAAAACTTTGGTAAAAGAAAATTCAGTCTGTAAATAATTAGAGGTACGATTCATGGGGTTTTTTTTTTGTTTTTTTTTTTTTTTTTTTTTTTTTTTTTTTGTTTTTTTTTTTTTTTTTTTTTTTTTCATCTCTGTTAGTTTTGACAGAAAACTTTGATAGATTTAATATATTTACTTTGATCAAAGTTTTGGGTAAAAATAAAATTTTTGACAATGTGACCAACCTTATATAAAAAAGATCTCTGTTAGACAATCTTATTGACTTGAGTTATCTCTCTTTGACTACAGAAAAATATTTAAATTTAATTAGTGAACCAGGTTCTTTTTCTGTTAAACAAAGCATAGATCTGTTTTGTTTTTTTTAAATTCTTCTTAAACGGTATGTTACATTTCAGGTGTTCTGAATGCTATACAACTTTTATTTGTTTAGATATGAATGGGGAGGGAGTTGGAGCCTGTAATTGTTTTAATTACTGAATCAGAGGTTCCAGTACTCTTTCATCTCTAGGTTTCTAATCATTTTGGCAGATCCTATGGTGAAATAGTTCCTCAATATCCTTTCCAAAAGCTGGGAAACATGTACTCACAATTCTTCTGTTTCAAAACGTCCAAAAACATCTGATATAGTTTGTCTATTACAGATCATCATTTCTGTAATTTTTTTTTAATTTTTTTTTTTTTTTTTTTTTTTTTCAAATGCGCAAATATCTTGTAAAGGAAAGATCTTGCAAAAGTTAGCTGACACAAAAATATCATGGTTTTCAGTATTTTGTAAACTATTTAAATTTCGGGAAAAAGTTGTTTTGAACAAACAAAATGGGTCATCACATAGTGTATGTAAAGACATTATGCTTTATAGTTGACTTAATTGTATATTTTAAATGTGCTAGGATTTTTATCTTCTTTTTTTCACTCAAATTCATATTCAGAATATCCAACATATCAATACGAGCCAGTCACGCAAAATAATTATTTGTTTTATTAATTTAAACAGCTTTTTTTTCTTTTTTTTTTTTCCTGATTTTAGAAATATTTTGTTTATTTCAAAATCCACTCAGATCATCCATCACAATTTTTTTGAGTTTAAAAAATCCACTTACTGAAATCTTACCCAAGGACATGATTTCCACATACAGATCCTAAAAGTAAATATTACATTCTATTAGGGCTCAGGCAGATGCTGGCATGATCAAATTTGCCAAAGATCTGGAATACTCCTATTTTTTCCTCTATCCCAAAATTGACTGCATGAAAATAAGTTTTTAAAAATCTTGACTATATCTTACAAGAGTCTCAGATACTCTCTACTACAAGATCAAATCGGTGCTAAGTGGTAGAGTATCTACTGCAGTAGTGCAAGTACTCAAACCTTATTAGACTCATACATAAATGTGAGATAGTTTCTTCACCTGAAGAGTATTGACGGTTTATCCAATGCCAGGATTATCTGTGAAGTATCTCTGAAAACGAGCATTTCAAAAAAGTCAACCTGTGTGCGTGCTAGTTTAAGGCAAACCGTATTGCACATCCATACATCTGATACAATTCATAGTTCCATGAGATTTTGTCAGTTATAGAAATTTTTTTAGCAAGATGAGTCTAAATAAACTGACATTATATATTTATCATATATACATTTATATATATTATCTTTAAAGCCTGGGGTATTACTGGACGATTCTAAGGTTAGGTGTGCAATCAAAATGTTTTAAGGAAAAATTGCATTACTGTAAATGTAAAAAATGACTCATTTACTGATGAGAAAAGATTTCTAAAATCTGCACATCTGGCACAGCAAAATTTAAACAGGTGTTTTTTGTTAAATATTTTACACCCATTTTTCCCAAAAAATTCTTGTAGGATCTTGTAGATATAGAAAACGTGTATTATGTCATTTCATTTTTGGAAAGATAAGTGATTTTTGTATACAGATTGCAGGTATTGGTATTGAAATTTTTAACCAAATTTCAATAAAACAGAATCTGTCAACAAAATATTCAAGAGTTGATCATTTTTTAAAGTTTTTTGTTGTTATTGTACCACCACTTTGTCAAAATTAAAATATGCAATCGTAACTATGGTTACCTTATTAAAATGTTGGTAGATTTTGGAATTTTCATAACTGTTAATTAAATCTAGTCACAGAATATATTGTTTTTGTTGTTTTTTTGCCAATCATAAAAAAATCAAGTTGTTATAAGTTTGCACTTTGCCAATCAGTCTAGATGTCAATTACCACTGCGGTAGCTCAGTTGGTAGAGTGCTCGCTCCGTAAGTGGAAGTCCGTGGGTTCGAACCTGGACTGGGTCTGACCCAAGACTTGAAAGTGGGTAGTGACTGTTCTTTTGCCAAGCAATCAGAATTACAAAATGAAAGTCATGGTTCTTTTGGATGGGAACTTAAAATAAACGAGGTCCCGTGTCACGGCGTGGCATGATAAAGAACCCTGCTGTATAATGCCATCAGCGCAACTCACAGGCAAAATTTCTGCACTTTCGCCTATAGCTGACGACATCTCGATATAAGTGAAATATTGTTGACTGGGACGTTAAACACCATTACTCAACTCAACTCAACTCTATAGATTTTATTTGAATTTGTGATTAAATATTTTATCTTTAGACAATCTCAAAATCAATTATACTTAACACGTTATTTTGTCTTTAGTTAACAAATATTTTGAGTAAATGTACCTTGCACTCTATTTGAATAATAGCTGTCGTAGTCTTCTATGGGCTGAAAAGACTTAATTTGAAAGCCCTTAAAGCTAAAGATAACAAGAGCTTTTGTACCTTTGAGAGATAATGAGTTTCATGTGGGGCTGCAGGTGAAAAAAGGATATTTCTTGTCGTATGCTAACATATGTTGGCTCATTGTCTATATAATATTATAATCTCATTAATGTTTAAAGTTTATCTCAAACATTGTGGGCATTTAAACTAGCATTTAAATAGCCTCGTCAAAATCCGTACTAGTACAAACGACTAGTACAAACCACCGTAAAAAACAATAGTAAAAACTACTAGTACAAACCACCAGTACAAATCACCAGTACAAGCCACTATTACAAAACCACTACATTTGTATTACAAACCACAAGTACAAACCACTATTACAAAACCTCTAGTTCAAACCACTATTACAAACCACCAGTACAAACCACTATTACAAATCACCAGTACAAACCATTAGTTCACAAACCACTAGTAAAAACCACCAGTACAAACCACTAGTAGAAACCACCAGTACAAAACCACAAGTACAAACCACCAGTACAAACCACTAGTACAACCCACCAGTAAAACCATCAGTACAAAACCACCAGTGCAAAACCACAAGTAAAAACCACCAGTACAAACCACTAATACAAACCACAAGTACAAACCACATACATACATGAAACCCACGCATTATATACTGAATTGTGTTTTAAATACTTCCTGGGAATAATAAAAAATGCATCGTCGATAATACTTGCTTGTGCGGTTTAAAACAACATTCTCATCCATTGTTAAAAGTCGTCGGTTTACGGCTGTTCAACAATTTACCCTAACCCGACCTCTCACTCGTACAATTCAATTTCCACTTCTGGTGAGAAAGCGTGACAGTTCGTTTGCTGTCCTGCAGTTTTATCAAGGTAGTTCGGTTTCTTACACAATTAATAATAATAATAATTATAATAATAATTAAGAAAATAAATGAAAAAAAATAATAATAAAAAGAAAGTCTACACTGGTTGGTGAAGCTCAGTAACTCCTTTTTCTCTCACTTCAAATTGTTTGTAAGTTGTTCAATATTTTTGATGTGTTAAACTTTTGGTGGTACTCAAATCCTACTAATTCACATCTTTTTAAAAACAAAACGTACAAAACCTAATTCATGTCTGATCTGTAAAAAGTCTTTAATATAAATAAAAAACGAAGATATCTCTGTTTAAAAAAAAGTGTTTTAAATAGATGGTATTTTAAAAAGCTAGTACTTAGAAACTTATAGTTGATTATCTCCCTTTGCGTAAAGAGTTCAAGGTACAATCAGTGACTGAATCATTTGCGCTAGAGAAAGGGGTGGAACGAGGCGGTATTTGTGATATATATGTAATGTATTTTACTGGAACATTTTATTTTTTAACGCTGAAAAATTACCGTTCTTGAAAACAAGCAATTCGTTAAAACTCAGATTTTAATGTAGTATTAAAATTATCACCTAAAGGTAGATCTATGAAGTGAGAGATTACAGACATGGCTTTATCAAAACCGACAACAGATATTAATATAACATCGTGTCCTATTTGTCTGGAGGATTTTAAAGAACCGAAATGCCTTCCTTGTCTTCATAATTTCTGTGAGACATGTCTAAACTCGTATATAATAACCGCGTTCAAAAGTGAAAGTGAAATAAAAGAGGGAAAATCCCATTTCAATTGTCCTGTTTGTAGGCGTATGGTAACGCCTCTGGAACCAAACGTTAAGTATCAAGAATGGGCCAAACAGTTTCCGTTAAATCATTTAATTGTTTCGTTGATGGATCAAAACAAATTGAAAACGAAAGAAAAACTTTGCGATCCATGTAAGTTGACGGATGATGACGTCTCGGCAGTGAGTTGGTGTTTAGAATGTAATGAAGCCTTTTGCCAAGTGTGTGCATCCGTACACAAGAAGCAAAAAATGTCAAAACACCACGCTTTAAAAAATATAGAAGAAATGCAAGAAGTTCCACCGATATCACCATATGAGGTGTGTGAAAATCACAAAGGAAAGATAATTGAGGCGTTCTGTATCGACCATAACCAACCATGTTGCACAACGTGCATTACCATTCATCATCGTAAATGCGATCAGGTGACAACGCTCGAAGATGCTGCCAACGGAGTTCTAGATTCAAACGATCTATCGGAACTATTGCAACGATTAAAAGATACCAGTGCCTTACATCTGGATCTTGTAAAAGAGAAAAGGGAGATAATTAAAAAGCTGGAGGATCAGAAGGGAGCTGTTGAAAAAGAATTACAAGATACGCGACAGAAGATCATAGATAGTTTTGATCAATCGCATTCGAGTTTTATGCAAGGATTTACACAAACGCACAACCGAAAATTACAAGAACTTGCCAGTTCCATACAAGACTCAGAAAACAAAAACAAGAATATACAGAATTATATTAATTTGATGGAAACATGCAAAGGGGGTTGTAGTGAGAGTCAGGTGTTCTTAGAAATGAAAAAAGTACAAGAAAGAGAAAAAGAACAGTTGGAAGAATTAGAACAAATTTTGGCAAAACATGAAAACCTTGATTACAAGTTTAGTCTTGATGACAATGTTCAGAAGCTGATAACACAGTTACAAACGCTTGGACAGATAGACGTGACACAGAAAGCAAGTTTGGCTGTTCCAAGATATCCCACATTTGGCAGAGAGAATCGTCTGGTATCGTCTTTCTCTATTAAAGACAAATGTGGAGTTGATACATGGGTTTGTGGAGGTTGTTTTTTGTCAGATGACACATTTCTATTACCGTTATTCGATGAAAGGAGACTTGCTTTATTAAATAGTAACGGTGATCTGGTCAAACAAAGTGCAGAGTTATCAGGTAAAGTGTACGATGTCTGTATGGTCGATCCTACTACTGTAGTAGTAACACGATGTGATGACAAAGTTATAGATTACATTAACATACCAACACTAACCGTAAATAAAACAGTATCAGTAGGTGTCTGTTGTTATGGGATAACTAGTAGTGACAACAAACTTTGTGTCGGATGTAGTAACAAACTATTAATATTAGATAAAGATGGAAACAAAGAGAAGGAAATCAAGAAAAATGGTGGTATAACAGGTGTAACTATTATTAATCAAGGAGAGAAGAAAATTGTTTATACTTGCTACCACAATAACTCTTGTCACTTTGTTAGATACAGTGACCTACAAGAAATTCAAAGTTTCACACATCCTGATTTAAACAATTTCCGTGGTGTGACATCAGACAGGGAGGGAAATGTTTATATTGCTGAAGAAAAATCAGGGAATGTGTTTCAGCTGTCATCAGACGGAGAGTTTATACGGATCCTACTTACAGGATTAGACAGGCCTCATGGAATTCACTTTGATGACAACGATGACAGATTTTTTGTTTCTTACTCTTGTCCTGCAAAAGTGAACATTTACAACATGATAAAACCTTAAACAGTACTTCAAATAAAAGATGACAGTTGACAGTTTCCTGGAATACAATCACCAAACATTTTATTTATCGATATAGAAAGTTTATTTGTCTGTTGGTGTTTACAACCTGATAGAGGATAAAAGAGAACGAAAAATAGGCGTTATTATTGATACAATTTTGTGATAAGGATAAAGAAGGAAGTCAACAAAAAAAGATTTTTTGGTCTGGTTCAATGATTTTGGACCAAGTTATGGGTCTTTGGTACGGTAGACGCTAAAAAAAATCTGAAGCATGATGATAATGATTACTTTATCAAACAAACATCCCGAGTGCATGGTTGTACATTTACAAAGTTCATCTTAAAAAAATGTATAGAGATTAATAACCTTTTTTTTTGTTGCAAAAAGCTGAAAATATCGTTACTATTACGACAATAAGCAAAATTAACTACCAACAAACAACTCAAGATCATTTTTGCAAACTTTAGTAAAGGTCATTGTAAAGTGTTCTAAGCTTTTCGAGTTTGCCAATAGAGGGCATCCTAGCAAAATTTCCTTATACTGCATGTGCTAAATGCATCCAATGTTTAGCTCACCTGAGCTGAAAGCTCAGATGAGCTATTGCTATCCATCTTCGTCCGTCGTGCTTAAACTTTTTACAATTTAATCTTCTCCTCAAAAACCACTGGGCCAAATTTAATGAAACTTGGTAACCATCATGCTCGGGTGAAGCCCTTTCAGATTTGCACAAATGAAGGAGTTATGTCCCTTTGGGGCCGCATAAGGGAGAAATAGTGAAAAACTATAAAAATCTTCTCCTCTGAATCTACAAGAGATATACCTTAGTTATTTCATTTATAACATCCTTAGGTCATCTATTTTCAGATTTGCACAAATGGTAGCCATGGGGCTCAAAATGGGGAAATTGTAAGGCACTAAGTGGGGAAATTGCTAAAATATATATGTGTCGCTATATCTTGAAAACTTTTAACTTTTTGTATAGGCATGTATATTAGAATATTGTAGGTATTGACATGCAATCATTTTGATATAAGGCTCAAGGACACAGCTTCAGAAGAAGACTTAAATTGCTAATTATCTTGAAAACTATTAACTTTTTGTATAAACATGTATTTAAGAATATTGTAGGTATTGACATGACGATCAATTTGATATATGGTTCAAGGTAATATATGTTCAAAGGTCAAGGACATTGCGGCATAAGTATACTGAAATTGATTAATTATTTGGAAATTTTTCATTGCACTACAGTTTTTCATGCATATTATATAAGCTACTTATAAATGAAATGTGAGTGGATATATTTCTGATTAAGAATTGTGGGAGTTCTGAACTTGAGAAAACTTTTAAAGTTTCTGTACTTAATCTATTGCACTTTGCAAACAATATTGGACACATCTTCAGGTGAGCGTTAAGGCCCATGGGCCTCTTATTGTTATATACAAAACAGATAACAATATAACAGACATTGCTTTTACTACGGGTTCATCATACAACGAATCAGGTTATTTTCAAAAAATGATAATAATAATGAAATTAAAAAAAAAAAAAACATAGTGGACTCGATCATATTGCAAATATACGCATGTCAAGGTAGTCAAAAAGTTTTCATGGCCTTCATCACTATGTTAATAAGAATGATGTTGCTGTATCCAAAATTATTTTTGTTAGATAATTATTTCATTCTGAATTTTGATTCCCCACTCTGTCAATGTATTTAGCTAGACATCAAGTGCTTACCTTTCCGGAGATCAAGTACTTTCCTACTGAGATGTATTATATGTACATGCATACTATGTATTGTTCATTTATAGGGTCTTAAATTATATATTACCCAGAGGTCAAGGTCATAATTGTTTTTCAAATCTATAAACGTTTGTTTTACCTTTTTTCGAAAATATTTCATAGCCATTATTTTTATGTTTTGTAGATATGTTTTAACATCATTTAGCCTTGTAAAACAGCACCTATGCCAATGGAATTAGGCCTTTTTTGCTCACCTGACCAAAAGGTCATGTGAGCTTATGGCATGGCGCGATGTGTATGTGCGTGCATGCGTATGTGCGTGCGTCGTTAACACCTATTTTCGACTTCTCCAAAACTGCTGGACAGATTTTAATGATACTTGGTCAGAAGCATATATGGGCCGGTCCAATTCAGATTTGTTCATGGCATTGCCATGGCTACCAAAACTAGGTCAAAAATCTTCTCCGAAACCGATGATGGGAGAAAAAATCTGATGTGATATTTGGCTTCTCTGTGGTCTTAACCCTTGTAGTTTGTTCATTTCATGAAATTTGGTCGAAAAATGGGTTACGTGTTTTTGCGTTAAATTAAAAAAAAATTCGTAAAATGGATTCAAATTGTTATAACTTGACTATATGAAAAGATAATAACATGGGGTTTTCAGTTTTAACTTTTTTTTAAATGACCTTCAAATTAGGGTCAAGGTCACAATCAAGGATCATGACCTAATTTTTTTTATTAATGAAGTTTTAGGCAATTTTCTTGCAAATATTAAGAGATATATGAATTCGAAACATTGTTAAAATGTTCCCCATAAGGTACCAAGTTTCGTAACTATATGATAATTCATGTAGGAGTTGTTGCCCCTGAAATGTTATTTTTTGCTTATAAATGCTAAAATTGTTCATGAGCTTGAAAACTATTAGCTTTTTGTATAGACATGTATAATAGAATATTGTAGGTATTGATATGACGATCATTTTGATATGGGGTTCAAGGACATATGTTGAAAGGTAAAGGTCACAGTTGCATACATGTACTGAAATTGTTAATTATCTTAAAAACTATTAACCTTTTTTTATAGGCATATATATTACAATATTGCAAGTATTGATATGACGATAATTTTGATATATGGTTCAAGGTCATATGTTCAAAGGTTCATTATTTAGAAATTATTCATTGTACTACTTAAATCATGCATACAAATTTATAAGCTATTTATAAATGAAATGAAATGTGACTAGATATTTCTGATTAATTATTGCCAGATTTCGAAACTTGAGGAATTTTGTAAAGTTTTTTGTAATTAAGTTCTTTGCAAGTTTTTGGACATATCCTCAGGTGAGCGTTAAGGCCCATAGGCGTCTTGTTATTATTTGCTAGTATTATAAGTTCACCTTTGTGTTCAAGTCAGCTATTGTGATCGGTCCTTCCGCTGTGTTTCGTGCGTCAACTTTTCATTGTTAACACTCTAGATACCCGAATTTTAATGCAATCTTTATCAAACAAATAATGATCTACTTGACAAAAGCTAGTTCAGGTTTTTTTATTGGGCCATGTCGGGTCAACAAGAAGGTCACTAGGTGAAATGAAATCAAAACCTTGTTTACATCCCTTAGGCCCCAATTTTAGTCCAATCTTCAATACTCAGAATGATCCTCTTGAAACAAAGTTTGTTAAAGTTCATATATTGGTTATGTTGGTTCAACAAGTAGGTCACTAGGTCACTAGGTCAAATTATAGGAAAAATCTAATTTAAAAATAGTAGCTATAATTGGCCAAAATCAAGCTACATCATTTCCAAGTGATCGCAAAAGGCCTTCATGGCCCTCTTGTATTGTGTTATTTTTAACCGACTGTTTAAAAGCATATATGTTTGAATAAATTTGTAACTAGTGTAAAATACATGTATATATTATTTTGTAGCATATTTTTCTTCCGCTTTTTTCTGTGGGTTAAGAGAAATTCGAGACATTTTGTAGCTATGTTTGAAGTTTTGATTCTTCATGTTATATTTAATTTTTGATCAACATTAATCCAGAATCAAAGTGCAGAGTCAAGAATTTAGTGATTAAAAGGATTTGGTGTATGAAAAAAAACAAGATATAATAATAATAATTATAATAATAATAATAATAATAATAATAATAATAATAATAATACATTACAATGTAGGCATAATCTTTCTGATTTAAATAATTATAATGTGTATTACGTAACTTACAACTTTTATCGTTTTTTAGAATATATACTATGTACTGTATGTTAAAATTTTATTAAATGAATGTTTTTAAAATATTTTGTTATTTGTATGATTTGTGATGCATCGAGCAACAAACCGATACAAAATGGACTGTTTAATACCTGTTTTTAGACTTTCAATCGCAATTTAAATTTCATTAAATTTTGACAATGACAATATAAGAACCTATACAGTAATTTATTATTTAGATACGAAACATAAATTCAAATTTTGTGTTCAAACATTGAAAAGAAATTGACGTCTGGTAAATTTTTTGATACCTTTTTAAAAAAAAATTGACAATTTTGCAGACGGATTGCATAAAAATTGTTACTGATTTTGATAAAAATTTTGATTTAATAAAGATGTGATTCTTAAAAGTTAATTGTTTTATTCATTAATGGATGTGTAGGTTTCTGAAAAAGTGGTATTAATTTAACACTAAAACACTAAAAGCGTTGTTTCAACTATTTCATAAGAATATCTCCTGGTCTGTCAATCTGTAACGAACAGATAGAAATTCATTTAGATATCAAAACAGTTAGATATTGCATATAAGGAATAAGTTGAGTTGAGTAATAGTGTTTAACGTCCCAGTCAAGAATATTTCACTTATATCGAGACGTCGCCAGCTATAGGCGAAAGTGCGGAAATTTTGCCTGTGCGTTTCACATTATACAGCAGGGTTCTTTATCGTGCCATGCCTGCCATGACACGGGACCTCGTTTATTTTAAGTTCCCAGCCGAAAGAACCATGACTATCATTACGTAATGCCGATTGCTTGGCAAAATAACAGTCACTACCCACTGTCAAGTCTTGGGTCAGAGCTGGCCGGGGTTCGAACCGACGACCTTCCACTTACGGAGCGAGCACTCTACCAACTGAGCTACCGCAGTGGTCCGCGATATAAGGAATGACAGAAGTAGTCAATAAAATACTTTTTTGACATTAATTTTCATTCTGTCGAAGCAATCAAACTACAATGTTTATTCGATTTTGTACAAATGATATAAAAAAATTAAAATAGAAGGTTATAGAAGTGCTTGAAAAACCAAATTTATATTATAAAAGCTGACAAGCTTGTCATCTACAGTTCGATTGACCAAACCATAGCGAATTATCGAAAACAAGTAGCTTACTTTTTAAGGTTTTGCGGATCAAAACCTTAACCATAGCTAAAAATTTAAAAAGCCTACAATCTTTAGTTTGATGCTTTAGAAATGCAGCTTATAAAGAAAGTAAAATAGCTAAGCATCTCCGATTTTGTTGGAGATTTTTCAAGCAATAAAACAAACATACCAGTCCTTGTCCATATCACAATCCAAAAAAACAAAGTAAAAACTGAAAGCTGGCAAAATATGTTATACACGTGTACTTCCATCAAGGAAGTGAGGCCGGGTGCTACGGAAGGGTAAGCACCTCCTGTCTAGCTAGCTACACCCGTCACGTGCAAGTCAATTTTGAGAATAAAAGGAACAAAGAACTATGGTAAGTCAAATATATCCAGTATAAGTTGGGATACAGTGACTACATACTTATCAACAATATTGTGATGACGGCCATAAAACTTTTGAAGGGCCCTGATTAGCCTAGGCTTGCAACTACAATTTTAATTTTTGTTTAATCTTATTTATGCTTTAATTGTATATGTCCCTTTAATTTTTCTAGCTGATAACTATGAAGTCTTTAATCACTTAGATGCCTTCCGTTAATCATACTCGTCTGAAATTACTAGAAAATTGTCCAACCTACAGCACGTTCTTTTTCTAAAAGCCTGTTTCCAATAGTACTTCATGACAATGCAAGTTTACGCTGCAGACGACAACGGGGATGGTGACAAACCTTGATAAAAAACAGTTCACTTAAGCCTTCAGATCAGATGAGCTAAAAACTGATTGCTGGACTAACCATCAAACTGCAAATTAAAAGTGCCCTTCTGTTTCTTTAAGAAGGACTAATAACAACAAACTGATAGATGGAGTCGAGTCATTATTGAACCTGCAGAGAATAGAAAATTGACATCTAGGGTAGAATTTATCGTGCCATGCCTGCCGTGACACAGGACCTCATTTATTTTAAGTTCCCATCCAAAGAACAGTGACTTTCATTTTGTAATGCCGAGTGTTTGGCGAAAGAAGAGTCACTACCCACTTTCAAGTCTTGGGTCAGACCCGGTCGGGGCTCCAACCCCGACCTTTCACTTACGGAGCGAGCACTTAAAATATATAGATGTGATTGTAAATATAAGCGACAAATTTAATGGTGTTAATATGAGTACGTATCATTTTCTATTATTATTATTATTATTATTATTATTATTATTATTATTATTATTATTATTATTGTTGTTGTTGTTGTTGTTGTTGTTGTTATTATTATTATTATTATTGTTGTTGTTGTTGTTGTTGTTGTTGTTGTTGTTGTTGTTGTTGTTGTTGTTGTTGTTGTTATTATTATTATTATTATTATTATTATTGTTATTATTATTATCATTATTATTATTATTATTATTATTATTATTATTATTATTATTATTATTATTATTATTATTATTATTATTATTATTGTTGTTGTTGTTGTTATTATTATTATTATTATTATTATTATTATTATTATTATTATTATTATTATTATTATTATTATTATTATTATTGTTCTTGTTGTTGTTATTATTATTATTATTATTATTATTATTATTATTATGGTTGTTGTTGTTGTTATTATTATTATTATTATTATTATTATTATTATTATTATTATTATTATGGTTGTTGTTGTTATTATTATTAATAATATTATTGTTGGTGTTGTTGTTATTATTTTCATTATTATTATTTATTTTTTTAGAGGTTAGTTCGATAAAACACCAATAAACTACGTGTTATGAATTCCAAACAAATTTCACTAATTTAATATTTATATTTGAAATACATATTCCCCTGAATTAGTTGTGTTAGACCACTTCTGTAGCTCAGTTGTAGAGTGATCGGTCCAAAAGGAAGGTCGTGGGTTCAAATCCCGACCGGGTCTTACCCAAGAGTTGAAAGTGGATAGTGAGTTTGTTTGTTTTTTTTTTTTCACTGAGCATTCGGCATTATGAAATGAAAGTCACGGTTCTTTTGGATGGGAACTTAAAATAAATGTGTCAAGGTAGACGTGACACCATAAAAAACCATCTGTTTAATGCAATCGGCACAAACCACAGGCAAAATTCTTGCACTTTCGCCTTGAGCTGGCGACGTCTCGATATCAGTGAAATTTGGGACGTTAAACCACATTACCAAACTCAACTTTGTTGGATTGGTATTTTTCAAAATAAATTGATTTCATGAGTCATTTGTTTTTCTTTAATTTCCTATAAAAAATCTAAACTATTACATAAAAAGGTACAAAACAGCATAAGAACATATTCATCTGGTTGCACTGTTTCTACGACCATTTTGGTGTTTGAATGACAGTGTCCGTGTCAGGAAGGCGTGGCTTCAAGAGTTCGATTATCAGATTGATCACGCACAAAACTTTACAATTTTGAATACAATATTCTTGTCTGACTATCGATCGGTATTTAGAGGGATTTGAATTTATCTTTGTAATCACCCAAGTGTAGGATATTGTGAGAGATATAAACGAACTGCAATGAAAGTGGTAAAATTATTAATTGTCCACTGTTTTTGAATGAAAATAAAAATGAAAATTTTTCATTGAATAGAAGAAGCAGATTATTTTTATTTTGTTCGGTTTATTAACGTGTAACTAAATAGTCATACGCGAATTTTTCTATGCCCGTCCTAGCAGTAGTAGTAGTTGTAGTAGTAGTAGAAGTGACAGAGCGTTCGCTTCAAGAGTAAGGGGTACGGCGTACATAAAATACATAAAATATCATACATAAAATATCGGTGGTGTGGCACCTTAAGGAGTATTGCAAACGAAAAAAGAATTTCTAGAAAGAAAGCAAGTTAACAATAATTGAGATGACAATGTACTTATATATCTATGATCTCTTTAAAAATTATCCATATTTCACTATCAGAACCACAGCGATATATATAATTGTTTAACTAACTAAACTGCAGTAGTTTTATCTCGAGTAACCGTGTATATCCATTTTATTAACTGGAGATCAGACATATTTTTACCTTTCCAAATTGTCTACTGTGTAAGATTATAAGGAGAGTGGGATTGCGGATCACTGATTGGCTAACAGTAATTATCGATCTGTTTTGAATTTTGACCCGCTCAAAATAAATTTGACTCATCGCACGTCAGTTTTGCAGAATCTTAATAAAACGTAAAAACTGTAAATTTGAGCGTGTTTTGTTTGTACTTCAATATAAATGAAAGAGTTATAAAAATACTGTTTTATGGGAAAATCTTGAAGTATAATTCGCACCAATGTCAATGACTTACTGTAGTGGTTTTTGAACACGAGATGTTTATGTAGAAATTTGGTATAAAAAGTCAATTTTTGGAGTGTTTTAACGACGATTTCAGTATGATCTATGTTTATGAAGATAATCCGTAAGTAAAGAAAGTTTTAGAAAAATCATCATGCAGTTTCATTGTTAGTTGTTGTTTTTCCCCGAGATGCGATTTGATGATGTTAATTATTCCATTTTTATAGAAATTTCATTACCTGTTTTAATATCCAATCTTACTAGGCGCTATAAATTAAGCTTGTTTACCTGGCAACAGGATAATGTGGGAGTGCTTGTCTATGGAATACTGACAAGGTGCACTAGCAAAATTTCGCCCTGAGTGCGCACTAGAACATGGCAGACCATAATACACCTTTGAACACACACACACACACACACACACACACACACACACTTTTTTAGATTAAGCCTAAAATATATGCTTTTCACTATCGTTGTGCGAAGCTGAAGTGAATGCCAATGTGACGTTAAACAACATTCATACAACTCCAGCATCTGCTATTTACGCACAAAATAATTGTAAACGAAACATTGTGGTACATCTGAAGCTATACGACAAACGTGATGACTTCAATTTTCCTATTGTCAACTTTCCATTTCTCTGCAGTAATATCCCTGCTTCTCCTGCATATGGTGTATATGTTTCACAGTTCATACGTTATAGTAGAGCTTGTTCCCACTACGACGACTTTCTACAACGAAGCAAACTGCTTATAATTATATTGTTGACGCAAGAATATTGCAAGCCAAGGCTTATCAAGGCCCTTAAAAAGTTTAATGGCCGTCATCACAATATTGTTGATAAGTATGTAGTCACTGTATCCAAACTTATACTGGATATATTTGAATTACCATAGTCTCTTGTTCGTTTCATTCTCAATGTTGAATTGCATGTGGCGGATGTAGCTAGCTAGACAGGAGGTGCTTACCCTTCCGAAGCACCCGTCCTCACTTCCGTGATGGAAGTTCATGTGTATTACTAAATTTGCCAGTTTTCAAAGTTTTTACTTTGTTCTTGGGATTGCGATTTGGACAAGGACTGGTAGGTTTGTGTGTTTTTTGTTTTCGTTTTTGTTTTTTGTTTTTTTTCGATTGCTTAAAAATGAAATTTGAATATAATGAATATTATTCATATAGATAGATGTAGTAGATTTAAGCGAATGGCTTTAATTTCAATGGTTTTGTTTAGTGTAACTAAATAGTCAAACGCGAATTGTTCTATGTTCGGTGGTACATCTGAATGTTGGTATACCCTCTGATACAACCGAATGTTGGAATACCCTCTAATACATTAAATGTTGGTATACCCTCTGATACAACCGAATGTTGGTATACCCTCTGGTACAACTGAATGTTGGTATATCCTCTGAAACAACTGAATGATGGTTTACACTCTGGTCCAACTAAATGTTTGTATACCCTCTGGTACAACTGAATGTTGTATACCCTCTGATACAACTGAATGTTGAAAAACCCTCTGGCACAACTGAATGTTGGTATATCCTCTGATACAACTGAATGATGGTTTACACTCTGGTCCAACTAAATGTTTGTATACCCTCTGGTACAACTGAATGTTTGTATACCCGCTGGTTCATTTGAGTGTTAGCTAACCTTCTTGAACAAATAATTGTTGGTATATCCTCCTGTACAAGGTATACGAAAGATTTTCTCTCCGAGATACAATCAAAACGACTTTAGTTTTCTACCTCTGACTATTGAACGCGGTGGTTAAGAGGCCGACCAACAGTGATCTGTTCCAGAAACCATAGTTTTTTTCCACAGGCTGTAGTTCATTCTTCAAGGTGTGATTTCATCTTCAAACATTTCTCGAACCCTCTTTCCTCTATATTCTTTGAATATTGCTTCGGTAAGTCGTTAAAACCTCGTCTTTATTTGAATGTAATGAAAGGGGTTTTCTGGATTGCAAACAAAGGATTTTTATAATACCGGTATCAGTCATGCACAAGACATACTTCATTCAAATGAAAAATTACCATGCAACCATCAATCTATGATTCAAGCAGTTTCCCACTCCGAGATTTCTAAGCCTTTGACAAATTCTATTTTAAAATAGTTGTTCCTCGATTCCTTTACCAAATTTTAGAAATACTCATAGTTCCTCGTTTTCAAACGCCCAATACAGTATTAACTTAAAAGTACCGATACTCAAAAGCTATGTTTTTGTTATTGCTCATTATTTATTTGTTTATTTATTTAGTTTTTTATTTTAGATCATTTTTTGTAATTTTTTTTGTTTGTTTTCTTATTGATCATCTAAGTACGCAAATATCTTAAGAGGGTAGTATTTTAAAAGATGACTGATACAAAATTTATTTTAGTTTACTTTCTAGTTGTTTTGATCAATCAAAATGAATCATCACATGTTGTATATAAAAAAAAAATATTTTGTATAGTTTATTTAAATGCATTTTTAAATGTGCTAAAAAAAAATTCACAAATTCACATTCAGAATATTCAACATATCTGTACTATTCAGTCATACAAAGCAATTATTTGTTTTATTGTTTAATTAATTTAGAGAGCTTTTTTTCCTGATTTTAGAAATATTTTGTTTATTTCAAAATCAGCTCAGCTCATCCATCACAATTTTTTTTGAGTTTAACAAATCCACTTCCTGAAATCTTATCAAAGGACATGATTTCCACATACAGATCCTAAAAGTCAATATTACATTCTATTAGAGGGCCTCTGTGGCTTTTTTCAATATATAAGTTTGCAATCCCACTTCGGCAGAAGCTGGCATGATCAAGTTTGCCAAAGATCTGGAATACTCCCATTTTTTCCTCTATCATCAAATTGATTGCATGAACATAAGTTTTTGAAAATCTTGACTTGGGCATAAAACATCATTGCTCCACTTCTGTTGTTCCCCTTACAGACAGATAACAGTTACAAAAACTATATCTTACAATAGTCAGAGTCTCAGATACTCTCTACTACAAAACCAAATCGGTGCTAAGTGGTAGAGTATCTACTGCAGTAGTGCAAATACTCAAACCTTATTAGACTCATACATAAATTTGAGATAGTTTTTCACCTGAAGAGTATTGACGGTTTACCCAATGCCAGGATAATCTGATTTCATCTGTGGAATGGTGAAGTATCTCTGAAAACGAGCATTTCAAGAAAGTCAACCTGTGTATGTGCTAGTTTAAGGCAAACCGTATTGCACATCCATACAACTAATATAATCCATAGTTCCATGAGATTTTGTCAGTTTTAGAAAAGGTTTTAGCAAAGTTAGTCTTAATAAACTGACATTATATATTCATCATATATACATTTATATATCTTACCTTTAAAGCATGGGGTATTACTAAACGATTCTGTCATTTCGTTTTTGGAAAGATAATTGATTTTTGTATACAGTTTGCAGGTATCAACCAAATTTCAATAAAAAAGAATCTTTTAAAAAAATATTCAAGAGTTGATCATTTTTAAAAGTTTTTTTTTTGTTGTTGTTGTTATTGTACCACCGCTTTGTCAATATTAATATATGTAATCGTTACTATGGTTACCTTATCAAAATGTTGGTTGATTATGGAATTTTCATAACTGTTAATTAAATCTAGTCACAGAATATATTGTTTTTGTTGGTTTTTGTCCTTTGTAAAAAATAAAGTCGTTTTAAGTTTGCACTTAGCCAATCAGTCTAGATGTCAATTTTCTATTCTCTGCAGGTTCAATAATGACTCGACTCCATCTGTCAGTTTGTTGTTAGTTCTTCCTAAAGAAACAGAAGGACACTTTTAATTTGCAGTTTATTGGTCAGTCCAGCCATAAGATTTTAGCTCACCTGATCTGAAGGCTTAAGTGAGTTTTTTCATCAATGTTTGTCTGTCACCATCCCTGTTGTCGTCATCTGCAGCGTAAACTTGCATTGTCATGAAATTCTCTTGAAAACAGGCTTTTAGAAAAAGAACGTACTGTAGGCTGGAAAATTTTCTAGTAATTTCAGACAAGTATGATTAACGGAAGGCATCTAAGTGATTAAAGACTTCATAGTTATCAGCTAGAAAAATTAAAAAGACATGTACAATTATAGCATAAATAAGATTCTAAATAAATGTAAAATTGTAGTGGCTTGAAAAACTTCCAACCAAATCGGAGATGCTTAGCTATTTCACTTTCTTTATAAGCTATATTTTTGAAGCATCAAACTAAAGATGGTATGCTTTTTAAATTTCTAGCTTTGGTTAAGGTTTTGATCCGCGAAACCTTAAAAAGTAAGCTTCTTGATTTCCATTATTCGCTATGGTTTCGTCAATCAAACTGTAGATGGCAATAAGCTAGACAGCTGTTATAATATTAATTTGGTTTATCAAGCACTTCTAAAACCTTCTATTTTAATTTTTTATATCTTATTTGTACTAAAAATTCGAATAAACGTTGCAGTTTAATTGCTTCGACAGAATGAAAATTAATGTCCAAAAAGTATTTTATTGACAACTTCTGTCATCCCTTATATCGAGGCCACTGCGGTAGCTCAGTTGGTAGAGTGCTCGCCGAATTATGATATCTAAATGAATTTCTATCTGCTCGCTGCGTTAGTGGAAGGTCGTGGGTTCGAACCCCGGCCGGGTCTGACCCAAGACTTGACAGTGGGTAGTGATTGTTATTTCGCCAAGCACCCGGCATGATAGGTTCTTTCGGATGGGAACTTAAAATAAACGAGGTCCAGTGTCGTGGCAGGCATGGCACGATAAAGAACCCAGTTGTATAATGCCATTAGCGCAACGCACATACAAAATTTCTGCACTTTCGCCTATAGCTTGCGACGTCTCGATATAAGTGAAATATTCTTGACCGGGACGTTAAACACCATTACTCAACTCACTTCATTTCTTATATCCAATATCTAACTGTTTTTTTTAAATTATGATATCTAAATGAATTTCTATCTGTTTGTTACAGATTGACAGAATAGGTGATATTTTTATTGAACAGTTGAAACAATGCTTTTTAGTGTTTAAGTGTTAAAGTAAAACCACATTTTCAGGAACCTACACATACCTTTTGTTTTACTTCCATTAATGAATAAACCAATAAACTTTTAAGAATCACATCTTTATTAAATCAAAATATTTATCAAAACAGTAACAATTTTTATGCATTCCATATGCAAAATTGTCAATTTTTGTTTTAAAAGGTATCAAAAAATTTACCAGACGTCAATTCTTTTTAATGTTTGAACACAAAATTTGAATTTATGTTTCGTATCTAAATAATAAATTGTAATTAAAAGCCTAAAAATGGGTATTAAACAGTCCATTTGTATGGGTTTGTTGCTGGATGCAGCACAAATAATACAAATAACAAAATATATTAAAATCATTGTTATTCATTGATTAAAATTTTAACATACAGTACATAGTATATATTCTAAAAAACGATAAAAGTTGTAAGTTACGTCATTCACATTATAATTATTTAAAAAATTTAAATTAGAAAGGTTATGTCCGCATTGTAATGTATTATTATTATTATTATTATTATTATTATTATTATATCTTGTTTTTTCATAAACCAAATCCTTTTAATAACTGAATTCTTGATTCTGCACTTTGATTCTTCTGGATTAATGTTGATCACAAATTAAATATTACACGAAGAATAAAAACTTTAAACATAGCTACAAAATGTCTCAAATTTCTCTTAAACCACAGAAAAAAGCAGAAGAAAAAGATGCTACAAAATAATATATACATGTATTTTACACTAGTTACAAATTTATTCAAACTTATATGCTTTAAAACAGTCGGTTAAAAAGCACAATACAAGAGGGCCATGAAGGCCTTTGGCGCTCACTTGGAAATGATGTAGCTTGATTTTGGCCAACTATAGCTTCTATTTTTAAAATAAATTTTCCCTTGAATTTGACCTAGTGACCTATTTATTGAACAAACATGGCCCATATATGAACTTTAATTAACTTTGTTTCAAGAGGATCATTCTGAGAAAGTATTGAAGATTGGTCTAAAATTGGGGCCTAAGGGATGTTAACAAGGTTTTGATGTCATTTCACCTAGTGACCTTCTTGTTGACCCAACATGGCCAAATTTCAAACCTGAGCAGGCTTTTGTCAAGAAGATCATTATTTACAAGTTTGATGAAGATTGCATTAAAATTCGTGTACCTTGAGTGTTAACAATGAAAAGTGACGCATGGCGGAAGGACCGATCACAATAGCTGACTTGAACACAAAAGTGAACTTATTATACTAGCAAATGCTAAAAATTGTAAAAATTCCATTGGCATAAGTGCTGCTTTAAATGATGTTAAAACATATCTACAAAACATAAAAATAATGGCTATGATATATTTTGGAAAAAAACTTTCAAACAAATGTTTATAGGTTTAAAAAACAATTATGACCTTGACCTCTGGGTATTATATAATTTAGGAGCCTATTAATGAACAATACATAATATACATATAATATATATCTCAGTGGGCAAGTACTTGTACTCCGGAAGGGTAAGCACTTCATGTCTAGCCAGATACATCGACAGAGTGCTGAATCAAAATTGAGAATGAAAGATGCATGAATCTACGGAATAATTATTTAGCAAAAAATAATTTTGGATACAGCAACATCATTCATAGTGATGAAGGCCATGAAAACTTTCTGACTACCTTGCGTATATTTGCAACATCATCAAGTTTTTTTTTTTGGTTTTTTTTTTTTTTTTTTAATTGTTGTTTGTTGTTGTAAATACCCTGATCCGTTGTATGATGATTCTGTAGTAAAAGCAAGGTCTAACATATTGTTATCTGTTTTGTTTATGACAAGAATAGGATACACTTAGCACATTAAGTATAATAAGGAAATTTTGCTAGTTTGTCCTCTGTTGGTAAATGGAAAACTCGGAACACTTCACAATGACCTTTACTAAAGTTTGACCTCGAGTTGTTTGTTGGTAGTCAATTTTGCTTATTATAGTACTAGCAACGATTGTTTTATCTATTTGCAAAAAAAAGGTTATTAATCTCTATACATTAATCTAAGATCAACTTTGTAAATGTACAACGATGCACTCGGGATGTTTTTTGTTAAAGTTAATCATTATCATCATGCTTCAACTTTTTTTTTTAATGTTTTAGCGTTTACCATACTAAAGACCCATAACTTGGTCCAAAATCATTGAACCAGACCAAAAAATCTGTTTTTGTTGACATCCTTCTTTATCCTTAACAAAAAATTGTATCTATAATCACGCCTATTTACCCGTTATTTATGTACTAATCGTTCTCTTTTATCCTCTATCAGGTTGTAAACACCAACAGACAAATTAACTTTCTATAGATAAATAAAATGTATTGTAATTGTATTCCAGGAAACTGTCAACTGTCATCTTTTATTTGAAGTACTTTTTAAGGTTTTATCATGTTGTAAATGTTCACTTTTGCAGGATAAGAGTAAGAAACAAAAAATCTGTCACTGTTGTCATCAAACCGAATTCCACGAGGCCTGTCTAATCCTGTAAGTAGGATCCGTATAAACTCTCCGTCTGATGACAGCTGAAACACTTTCCCTGATTTTTCTTCAGCAATATAAACATTTCCCTCCCTGTCTGATGTTACACCACGGAGATTGTTTAAATCAGGATGTGTGAAACTTTGAATTTCTTGTAGGTCACTGGCTCTGACAAAGTGACAAGAGTGATTGTTGAAGCTAGTGTAAACAATCTTTTTCTCTCCTTGATTAATGATAGTTACACCTGTTATAATGCCATTTGTGTTGATTTCCTTCTCTTTGTTTCCGTTTTTATCTAATTTCAAAAGTTTGTTCTTACATCCGACATAAAGTTTGTTGTCACTACAAGTTATCCCACCATACCAGACACCTAATGATTTTGTCTTATTTACTGTTAGCGATGGAATGTTAATGTAATCAATAGTGTGTTCTTTACATCGTGTTACTACTACAGTAGTAGGATCAAGCATACAGACATCGTACACTTCACCTGATAAATCACCACTTTGTTTGATCAGGTCACCATTACTTTTGAATAAAGCAAGCCTCTTCCCACTAAACAACGGTAATAATAATGTACTGTGAATACATTTAAATTCGTGGGCTCCAATTTTCGTTGATGTCAGAAAAAATACCATTTCGTGGGATGATGAATTCGTGGGTTAAGCACCTGTAAAAAAGCCGATTAAAAAATATCCGAATCGGCTTTTTCCCCATAATAGAAAGACAAAATCTGATTAAAAATTCTTTAATGTTGGCTTGTTAACACTTAAAAGTACTCAGGACAGTGTGACGATTCATTGAACTTCCCTATTGAAAGGTAATTACCTAATACCTAACAAGTTAATTGATTGCTAGTGGCTTCACCTGTTCACATCGTTTCTACTATTAGTAGAGTATACAAACACATACACGTGCCCGATCGATCCAGTTTATAGATAGTTAATAATCTCCCCTGAATTCTATATACAAGATTTGGCTAGATTGATATTGACCGTTTTTCGGGTTACCAACAACAACATGATAACGGCATTACACGTTTTTTTTGTATCTGTTATATGCGATGGGATTTTTATTTAAGCGGTATTTATAAACATTTATCTATATATACGACATTGTCACACAACAACTTATAGTTTATAATTAAAACGACAGATATCCTGATGTACCAAACAGAATAAAGTTTAACTGTTTTTGACGTTTTGTTGCATAGCCAACGACTGGACAGTTATGGAAAGATATAAAGCAGTATGTTAACACCACATTTTCAAATAAAAATTTAAATGTTTATTTCCTTTACCTATCTGATGTGTGTTTATTACAAACATACAAACAAAAACAGAAAAATGTTCCCAGGGGGATGTACCCTTTGTCTACCGCCGATTGACCTTACCGGCGTTTTTGGAATTTACATGTCAACGAATATATTTGTAAATATCTGAAATTGTCAACGAATATATTTGCAAATATCTGAATTTCAGATATTTACAAATATATTCGTTGACATGTAAATTCGTGGGTCATGATGTCCACGAAAACAACGAAAATTGGAACACCACGAAAAATAATGATTTCACAGTATCCTCTGACAAAAAACAACCTCCACAAACCCATGTATCAACTCCACATTTGTCATTAATAGAGAAAGACGATACCAGACGATTCTCTCTGCCAAATGTGGGATATCTTGGAACAGCCAAACTTGCTTTCTGTGTCACGTCTATATGTCCAAGCGTTTGTAACTGTGTAATCAGCTTCTGAACATTGTCATCAAGACTAAACTTGTAATCAAGGTTTTCATGTTTTGCCAAAATTTGTTCTAATTCTTCCAACTGTTCTTTTTCTCTTTCTTGTACTTTTTTCATTTCTAAGAACACCTGACTCTCACTACAACCCCCTTTGCATGTTTCCATCAAATTGATATAATTCTGTATATTCTTGTTTCTGTTTTCCGAATCTTGTATGGAACTGATAAGTTCTTGTAATTTTCGGTTGTGTGTTTGTGTAAATCCTTGCATAAAACTCGAATGCGATTGATCAAAACTATCTATGATCTTCTGTCGCGTATCTTGTAATTCTTTTTCAATAGCTCCCTTCTGATCCTCCAGCTTTTTAATTATCTCCCTTTTCTCTTTTACAAGATCCAGATGTAAGGCACTGGTATCTTTTAATCGTTGCAATAGTTCCGATAGATCGTTTGAATCTAGAACTCCGTTCGCAGCATCTTCAAGTGTTGTCACCTGATCGCATTTACGATGATGAATGGTAATGCACGTTGTGCAACATGGTTGGTTATGATCGATACAGAATGCCTCAATTATCTTTCCTTTGTGCTTTTTACACACCTCATATGGTGATATCGGTGGAACTTCTTGCATTTCTTCTATATTTTTTATAGCGTGGTGTTTCGACATTTTTTGCTTCTTGTGTACGGATGCACACACTTGGCAAAACGCTTCATTACATTCTAAACACCAACTCACTGCCGTGACGTCATCATCCGTTTTCAGGTGGTTTGTACTAGTGGTTTGTACAAGTGGTTTGTACTATTGGTTTGTACTGGTGGTTGTACTGGTTGTTTGTAATATTGCTAGTGGTTTGTACTTGTGGTTTTGTACTAGCGGTTTGTACTGGTGGTTTCTACTGGTTGTTTGTACTAGTGGTTTGTACTGTTTTAGTACTGGTGGTTTTGTACTGGTTGTTTGTATTGGTGGTTTGTACTAGTGGTTTGTAATGGTAGTTTCTACTGGTTGTTTGTACTAGGGGTTTGTACTAGTTGTTTGTACCAGTGGTTTGTACTGGTGGTTTCTACTGGTTGTTTGTACTGTTGCTTTGTTTTAGCGGTTTGTACTGGTGGTTTATACTAGTGGTTTCTACTAGTTGTTTGTACTAGAGGTTTGTACGGGTGGTTTGTACTATTGGTTTTCACTATTGGTTTGAACTAGTGGCTTTGTACTGGTGGTTTTGTACTGGTGGTTTGTACTTGTGGTGTGTACTAGTGGTGTACTAGCGATTGGTACTGGTGGTTTGTAAAAGTGGTTTGTAGTAGTGGTTTGTACTGGTGGTTTGTAAAAGTGGTTTGTACTGGTTGTTTTGACTTGAGGTTTGTACTGGTGGTTTGTACTAGTGGTTTTGTACTGGTGGTTTGTACTTGTGGTGTGTACTAGTGGTGTACTAGCGATTGGTACTGGTGGTTTGTAAAAGTGGTTTGTAGTAGTGGTTTGTACTGGTGGTTTGTACTATTGGTTTGTACTGGTTGCTTTGACTTGAGGTTTGTACTGGTGGTTTGTACTAGTGGTTTTGTACTGGTGGTTTGAACTAGCGGTTTTTAATAGTGGTTTGTACTGGTGGCTAGTAGTAGAGGTTTGTACTGGTGGTTTGTACTTGCGGTTTGTACTAGTGGTTTGTACTGGCGGTTTGTACTATTGGTTTGTATTGGCAATTTGTACTAGTGATTTGTACTGGTGTTTTTTACTATTAGTTTGTACTATTGGTTTGTACTAGTGGTTCGTACTATTGGCTTGTACTAGAGGCTTGTACTCTTACGGATTTTTACGAGGCTATCAAAATGCTAGTTTAAATGTTGGAGATAAACTTTAAACATTAATGTGATTATTATATAGACAACGTTAAGCATACGACAAGACATATCCTTTTTTTTACCTGCAGTCCCGCATTATCTCTCAAACGTATAAAAAGCTAGTTATCTTAAGCTTTAAGGCTGGGACTTTCAAAATTCGGTCTCTTCAGCATATAGGAGACTACGTCAGCTATTACTCACATAGAGTGCACGGTATATTTACTCAAAATATTTGTTAGCTAAAGACAAAATAACGTGGAAAGTATAATTGATTTCTAAAGATAAAAAATTTTATCACAAATTCAAAAAAAATGTGATTGTAAATATATGCGACAATTTTATGGTGTAAATCTAGGTGTTAATCATTTTCCTTTGTTATTATTATTATTATTATTATTATTATTATTATTATTATTATTATCTTTTTTCTCTTTAGAGGTAAATTTGATAATACACCAATAGACTACGTGTAATTAATTACAAACAAATTTCACTTATTTAATATTTATATTTGAAATACATATTCTCCTGAATTAGTTGTGTTATACCACTTCTGTAGCTTAGTTGGTAGAGTGATTGCTCTGAAATTGGATGGTCGTGGGTTCAAAACCCGACCGGGTATTACCCAAGACTTGAAAGTGGATAGTGAGTTTTTTTGTTTTTTTCGCCGAGCATATCGGCATTACGAAATGAAAGTCAGGGTTCTTTTGGATGGGAACTTAAAATAAACGTGTCAAGGTAGACAAGGCACCATAAAAAAACCTTCTGATTAATGCAATCGGCACAACCCACAGGCAAAAAACCTACACTTCGCCAAGAGCTGGCGACGTCTCGATATAGGTGAAATATTTTTGACTGGGACGTCAAACACCATTACTCAACTCACCTCTGTTGAATTGGTATTTTTAAAAATAAATTGATTTCATGAGTCATTTGTTTTTCTTTGATTTCATATAAAAAATCTAAACTATTACATAAAAAGGTATAAGGCAGCGTAAGAATATATTCATCTGGTTGCACTATTTTTACCACCATTTTGGTGTTTAAACGACAGATTGTCCGTGTCAGGTAGGAGTGGCTTCAAGAGTTAGATTATCAGATCGGTCACACATAGGCTTTATAATTTTGAATACTGAATTCTTGTCTGGCTATCGGCATTTAGAGGGACTGAAATTCAGGGCTTAATCACCCAATTACAGGATATTGTGAGAGTTATAAACGAACTGCAATGAAAGTGATAAAATTATTACTTCTCCACTGTTTTAAATGAAAATGAAAATGACAATTTTTCATTGAATAGAAGACGCAGATTATTTTTATTCTGTTCGGTTTATTGACGTGTAACTAAATAGTCATACGCAAATTTGTCTATGTCCGCAATAGCAGTAGTAGTAGTTGTAATAGTAGTAGAAGGGACAGAGCGTTCGCTTCAAGAGTAAGGGATCATGAGTTTGAGCCCCGGTCGGGTCATACATAAAATATCTGTGGTGCGGCACCTTAAGGGGTATTGCCGAAGAGAAAAGAATTTCAAGAAAGAAAGCAAGTTGACAATAAATGAAATTACTTACATATTTATGATCTCTAAAAATTATGGATATTTCACTATCAGAACCATAATGACTGTGATCAAACAGGCTACTATCGACATGTGCCTTCTTTCTTTATTCTAATCTTATAAAATATAAATAAATAGCATCTGCTTATTAATAACAATGTTTTAAATAAATTTTTAGTGAATATTGTGTTAAAACAAGTATCGTAGAAGTCATATATAATGGTTGAACTAACTAAACTGCAGTAGTTTTATCTCGAGTAACCGTGTATATCAATTTTATTAACTTGAGATCGGACATATTTTTATCTTTCCAAATTGTCTAAGGTGTAAGATTTTGGTGAGAGTTGGAAGGCGGATCGCTGATTGGCTAACAGTAGTTATCGATCTGTTTTGAATTTTGACCCGCTCAAAATAAATTTGACTCATCGCACGTCAGTTTTGCAGAATCTTAATAAAACGTTAAAACTGTGAATTTGAGCATGTTTTGTTAGTATTTAAATATAAATGAAATAATTATAAAAATACCGTTTTATGGGAAAATCTTGAAGTATAATTCGCACCAATGTCATGAATTAGCTGTAGTGGTTTTTGAACACGAGCTGTTTATGATGAAATTTGGTATGAAAAGTCAATTTTTGGAGTGTTTTAACGACGATTTCAGTATGATCTATATTTAAGAAGATAATTCGTAAGTAAAGAAAGTTTTATAAAAAATCATCATGCAGTTTCATTGTTTGTTGTTGTTGTTTTTCCCCGAGATGCGACTTTATTTGATAATGTTAATTATTTCATTTTTATAGAAATTTCATTACCTGTTTTAATATCCATCCTTGCTAGGCGCTACAAATTAAGCTTGTTAACCTGATAACAGGATAATGTGGGAGTGCTTGTCTATGGAATACTGACAAGGTGAAATAGCAAAATTTCGCATTGAGTGCGCACTAGAACATGGCAGACCATAATACACCTTTGAACACACACACACACACACACACACACACAACACACAACACACACACACACGTTTTTAGATTAAGCCTAAAATATATCCTTTTTACTGTCGTTGTGCGAAGCTGAAGTAAATGCCAATATGACGTTAAACAACATTCATACAACTCCAGCTTCTAATATTTACGCACAAAATAATTGTAAACGAAACATTGTGGTACATCTGAAGCTATACGACAAACGTGATGACTTCAATTTTTCTATTGTCAACTTTCCGTTTCTTTGCAGTAATATCCCTGCTTCTTCTGCATATGGTGTATATGTTTCACAGTTAATACGTTATGGTAGAGCTTGTTCCCACTATGATGACTTTCTACAACGAAGCAAACTGCTTATAATTATATTGTTGACGCAAGAATATTGCGAGCCTAGGCTTATCAAGGCCCTTAAAAAGTTTAATGGCCGTCATCACAATATTGTTGATAAGTATGTAGTCACTGTATCCAAACTTATACTGGAAATATTTGAATTACCATAGCCCCTTGTTCGTTTCATTCTCAATGTTGAATTGCACATGGTGGATGTAGCTAGCTAGACAGTAGGGGTTTACCCTTCCGGAGCACCCGGCCTCACTTCTTTGATGGAAGTGTATTGCTAAATTTGCCAGTTTTTACTTTGTTTTTGGGATTGCGATTTTGACAAGAACTGGTATGTTTGAGTTTTATTTTTTAGTCGATTGCTTAAAAAAGAAATTTGAATATAATGAATATTATTCATATAGATAGATGTAGTAGATTTAAGCGAATGGCTTTAATTTCAATGGTTTTGTTTAGTGTAACTAAATAGTCCAACGCGAATTGTTCTATGTTCGGTGGTACAACCGAATGTTGGTATACCCTCTGATACAACCGAATGTTGGTATACCCTCTGATACAACCGAATGTTGGTATACCCTCTGATACAACCGAATGTTGGTATACTCTCTGATACAACCGAATGTTGGTATACCCTCTGATACAACTGAATGTTAGAATACCCTATGATACATTGAATGTTGGTATACCCTCTAATACAACTGAATGTTAATAACTTTCTGGTACAAATGAATGTTGTTATACACTCTGGTACAACTGAATGTTGGCATACCCTCTGATACATTGAATGTTGTATACCCTCTGATACAACTGAATGTTGATATAGCTTCTGGTACAACTCAATGTTGGTATACACTCTGGTATAACTGAATGTTGGTGTATCTTCTGGTACAACTGAATGTTGACATACCTTCTGATACAACTGAATGTTGGTATATCCTCTGATACAAATGAATGTTGGTATATTCTCTGGTACAACTAAATGTTGGTATATCCTCTGATAAAAATGAATGTTGGTATATTCTCTGGTACAACTGAATGTTGGTATACGCTCTGGTACAGCTGAATGTTGGTATATTGTCTGATACAACTGAATTTTGGTATACACTCTGGTACAACTGAATGTTGATATATCGTCTGATACAACTGAATGTTGGTATATCCTCTGATAAAACTGAATGTTGGTTTACACTCAGGTTCAACTTAATGTTTGCAAACCCTCTGGTAAAACTGAATGTTGTGTACCCTCTGGTACAACTGAATGTTTGTATACCCGCTGGTACATTTCATCTCCAAACATTTCTGGAACCCTCTTTCCTCTATATTCTTTGAATATTGCTTCGGTAAGTTGTTTAAACCTCCTCTTAATTTGTATGTAATGATAGGGTTGTTCTGAATTGCAAAAAGGATTTTTAAAATACCGGTATCAGTCATGCACAAGACAGATTTCATTCAAATGAACGATTACCATACAACCATCAATCGAAGATTCAAGAAGTTTCTCATTCCGAGATTTCTGACAAATTCTATTGTAAAATAGTTGTTCCTCGATTCCTTTACCAAATTTTAGAAATACTCATAGTTCCTCGTTTTCAAACGCCCGATACAGTATTAATAAAAAGGTAACGACAATTAAAAGCTATGTTTTTGTTATTGCTTATTATTGATTTTTTTAAGTATTTAGTTTTTTTTTTAATTTTAGATCATTTTTTGTAAATTTTTTGTTTTTTTTTTCTTATTGATCATCTAAGTACGCAAATATCTTAAGAGGGTAGTATTTTAAAAAGATAACTAATACAAACTTTATTTTAGTTTAATTTCTTGTTGTTTTGATCAATCAAAATGAATCATATAAAAACAATATGTTGTATAGTTTAGTTGAATGCATTTTTAAATGTGCTAAAAAATTTTCTCACAAATTCACATTCAGAATATCCAACAGATCTGTACTGTTCAGTCATACAAAACAATTATTTGTTTTATTGTTTAATTAATTTAGAGAGCTTTTTTTTCCTGATTTTAGAAATATTTTGTTTATTTCAAAATCAGCTCAGCTCGTCCATCACAATTTTTTTTAGTTTAACAAATCCACTTCCTGAAATCTTATCAAAGGACATGATTTCCACATACAGATCCTAAAAGTCAATATTACATTCTATTAGAGGGCCTCTGTGGCTTTTTTCAATATATAAGTTTGCAATCCCACTTCGGCAGATGCTGGCATGATCAAGTTTGCCAAAGATCTGGAATACTCCCATTTTTTTCCTCTATCCCCAAATTGACTGCATCAACATTTTTTTTTTAAAATCTTGACTTGGGCATAAAACGTCATTACTCCACTTCTGTCGTTCCTCTAACAGACAGATAACTATTACAAAAACTATATCTGACAATAGTCAGAGTCTTAGATACTCTCTACTACAAGACCAAATCGGTGCTATGTGGTAGAGTATCTACTGCAGTAGTGCAAATACTCGAACCTTATTAGAGTCATACATAAATTTGAGATACAGCTTCTTCACCTGAAAAGAGTATTGACGGTTTACCCGATGCCAGGATAATCCGACTACATCTGTGGAATGGTGAAGTATCTCTGAAAACAAGCATTTTAAAAAAGTCAACCTTTGTGCAAGCTAATTTAAGGCAAACCATATTGCACAGCCATACATCTTACACAATTCATAGTTCCATGAGATTTTGTCAGTTATAGAAATTTTTTTTAGCAAGATTAGTCTAAATAAACTGACATTATATATTTATCATATATACATTTATATATATTATCTTTAAAGCCTGGGGTATTACTGGACGATTCTAAGGTTAGGTTCTCAATTGAAATGTTTTAAGGAAAAAAGTGCATTACCGTAAACAATGTAAAAAATGGCTTATGATTTTCCGAAATGTGCACATCTGGCACAGCAAATTTTAAACAGATATTATATGTTAAATATTTACAGCCATTTTCCCCCAAAATGTTCTTGTAGGATCTTGAAGATATAGAAAACGTGGATTATGTCATTTCATTTTTGGAAAGATAAGTGATTTTTGTATACAGATTGCAGGTATTGGTATTGAAATTTCAACCAAATTTCAATAAAATACAATCTGTTAACAAAATATTCAAGAGTTGATCATTTTTTAATTTTTTTGTTATTATTGTACCACCACTTTGTCAAAATTAAAATATGCAATCGTTACTATGGTTACCTTATTAAAATGTTGGTTGATTTTGGATTTTTCATAAATGTTAATTAGATCTAGTCACAGAATATATTGTTTTTGTTTTTTTTTTTGCCAATCGTAAAAAATCAAGTTTGCACTTTGCCAATCAGTCTAGATGTCAATTACTACTGCGGTAGCTCAGTTGGTAGAGTGCTCGCTCCGTAAGTGGGAGGTCGTGGATTCAACCCCTGTCCGGGTCTGACCCAAGACTTTAAAGTTGATAGTGACTGTTCTTTCACCAAGCACTCAGCATTACGAAATGAAAGTCATGGTTCTTTTGGGTAGAAACTTAAAATAAAAGAGGTCCTCTGTCACGGCGTGGCACGATAAAGAACCGTGCTGTATAATGCCATCGGTGCAACACACAGGCAAAATTTCTGCACTTTCGCCTATACCTGGCAACGTCTCGATATAAGTGAAATATTCTTGACTGGGACGTTAAACACCATTACTCAACTCAACTCAACTCTAGATGCCAATTTTCTATTCTCTGCAGATTCAATAATGACTCGACTCCATCTGTCAGTTTGTTGTTATAAGTCCTTCCTAAACAAACAGAAGGACACTTTCAATTTGCAGTTTGGTGGTCAGTCCAGTCATCAGTTTTTAGCTCACCTGATCTAAAGGCTTAAATGAGCTGTTTTTCATCAATGTTTGTCTGTCACCATCAACGTTGTCGTCGTCTGCTGCGTAAACTTGCATTGTCATGAAGTACTCTTGGAAACAGGCTTTTAGAAAAAGAACGTGTTGTAGGCTGGAAAATTTTCTAGTTATTTCAGACAAGTATGATTAACGGAAGGCATCTAAGTGATTAAAGACTTCATAGTTATCAGCTAGAAAAATTAAAAAGACAAATACAATTATAGCATAAATAAGATTCTTAATAAATGTAAAACCGTAGTGGCTTGGAAAATCTCCAACCAAATCGGAGATGCTTAGCTATTTCACTTTCGATATAATATATATTTCTGAAGCATCAAACTAAAGATGGTATGCTTTTTAAATTTCTAGCTTTGGTTGAGGTTTTGATCCGCAAAATCTAAAAAAGTAAGCTAGTTGATTTCCATTATTCGCTTTGGTTTGGTCAATCAAACTGTAGATGGCAATAAGCTAGTCAGCTTTTATAATATTAATTTTGTTTATCAAGCACTTCTAGAACCTTCTATTTTAAATTTTTATATCCATTTGTACTAAAAAATCGAATAAACGTTGCAGTTTAATTGCTTCGACAGAATGAAAATTAATGTCCAAAAAGTATTTTATTGACTACTTCTGTCATTCACCCACCTCCCCCACCCCACCCCCCCCCCCCCTTTCACCTCAAAAAAGTATTTAATTTTCTATTTCTGTTGTGTTGTTTTTTGGTTCCTCTAACTGTTCTATTTCAATTCTTAATTCATTATCTAAAACTTGTTTTAATTATGATATGTAAATAAATAGACGCTTATTACAGACTAACAGAATATGGGGATATTCTTAATAAATAGTTCAAACAATGCTTATTTAGTCTTAAAGTAAAACCATGTTTTCAGGAACCAACACATAACATATATTTTACCGCTAATAATAAACAAAACAGTAATTTAATTTTTAAGAATAATTACTTTATTAATTAAAAATAGTATTCAAATTTTTCATCAAAATATCAACCAATTTCTTATCCATTTAATATGCAAAATATTGATTTTTTTGTAAAATAAAACATTAAAATTTTTGCAAATGACACCCGTACCGGCCGTTTTAACAAGGTAGATTATTAGATGTTAATATGAAATGTTATCTGTTAAGCAAAAACCTCTTAATTGCATTTGTTGGTATTTAAAAAAATATGGCGTCGGAATATTGTTGGCATTTTTTCATGAATGAAAAGACAATGTCATAATTATGTATGAATGCAAATTAATAATTGATTTATTGCTGTAATACCTTTGAAGATAAATTGTAAAACATTATCGGAGAAAACGTATTTTCTAAAAAGAAAAGGTAATGTATCAAAAAATATACATGATGTAAAAGTCGGTTTTGATCTTTTATGAAAACTAAACCTTAATCTTATGATTCCCCTAAATTGATTAAAATTCACATTGCCTCTCATCGGCTAGGTTTGAATCCAACAAAGAGATCATAGTGTAAGTTTGTCAATTTGTTCATCGATGACCGGGCAATCCGGTTTCCTTTTCCATCCCAGAACTGAGATTCTAGATATGTCAAAACTTCTAATCTGGGGCGTAAATCACTTTTATTTAATTCACCCACATTATAATTAAAGAATAGATTCACATATCATCTTAATTCGAATATTATCAAGTTCAAATTAAAAATACAATCTAAAATAATAATAATTATGATAATAAAATGTAATAGACAGTTTGAATGTGGGTTCTGCATAGCATGACACAAGACATAGAAATAATTTGAAACATTGTGTTAATTAAATGGCATTTCAACATGAGAGTACACAAAATATAATAAACAGACCGTAAATAAGTTGTCAGTCAAGTCACTACTAGCTAAGAAAAGATATACATAAAAATTACCCATGACCATATTTTTAAAGATTATAAATGTAAAACAATATCGAAGCTGTCTTGTGCTTCTTTTAAAAGAATTTTCATAACAATCGAAAGAAACAATGGAAAAAATTGAAAAATCTTATTGTATCTACATACCCAAAATATTGTTGTTTGTTAATTGCCTCTGACCTCAGAGATTCTTGTTAAAACATACTGCTAAAGCGAAATATTAAAAAAAGGATGATGCAAAAAAATTCAACCTATAGAATTCATAGATGAAAAATCTCGGTTACATCTATGATCTTGCTTGTGCGTAATTCTGACTTAATGTTGTTCACAAATTGAACAAAACATTAAGAAACAAAACTTCATGTGACACTTAAAATGACAAAAGTATAACAGCAACAAACTAAGTGACATTGACATGTGACCGTTTCCAAGGCAACAAGCTAAGTGACAGTTACATGTGACCATTTCAAAGGCAACAAGTTAAGCGACAGTTACATGTGACCATTTCCAAGACAATAAGTTATGTGACATTGACGTGTGACCATTTCTAAGGCCACAATATATATTTAAATGGGTTCGATAAACCATTTAAATATAATTCCATTATAAATACTCAAAAATGTCATTATAATTATCATATGTATGAAATCTTTATCACAAAAGAAGATAGATTATTTACAAAATATACATTTTACGAATTTGCCAACAAGCAGGACAGCATAAGTTATGATTATGATACAAACTGAGTCACTGATAACAAAAATTGATAAAAATAGAAACATATAGGACCATTAATATAATATCTAGATTTTTAATGCTCTTTAATAAAAACAGCAGAAAGAAACTTGCCACAGACAAATTACGTTAAAGAAGCCAGTAATTATATCATAATAAGCTAATAATAAAAACAGTCAAACACTATTGACTTCGGTGATAAGCTTGGCCTATTGCTTAAAAGATTTGCTACAAAACATACAAAACGACTAAGAACTATCTTCGAAAAAGGTTTGAATGTATATAGATTTATCAAACATGTTTTGACTTCTGGATCTTATATCATATAATTATTGTAAAAACCAATTCAATACCTTTTAAATCAATAATTTTTTTTAAAAAACATTAACTTTATACATTTTTATCCTGTTTCAAAGCCGTTGTGACAACGTGATCTACTATTATTGAATAAACAGCTTATATATTTGAAGAACAGTGAATATCAAACATCTAACCAAGTCAATGAAGCTTTAAAAAGTTTTTGAACGTCAAAAATGTTAATGAGACATATACATACATGCACATACTTCATCTGATTTTACTACGACAAATGGGTAGTAAAAGTAAACAAAAAACAACAAATTTGTCCGACGGAATTAAATACACAAACAACAAAACAGCAATGTCCATGCTAAAAGACAATTGTTCACAGCAAAGAAAAAAATAAAAAAATAAATTAAAAAAAATTACAATAAAAATAATAATAATAAAATTTGAATCTAAAAAAAAAATACTAATAAAAGTAATGCATAAAATACAAATAGAATTTACATAAGTATGAATACTGATGAAAAGATTGTATACAACAAAAAGATATAGCTGGACAAAAACACCACACTCTCCAAAATTATTGCTATGGAAATACTTAGTCCAATACTTGAGCTGAGCCAAGTTGAGTAAAAGTGCTTTACGAACCAGTCAAGATCCTTTCACTTATATCGAGGCGGTAATAACTAGATTATAACCCTGACACATAGGACATAGTCAAGTTTTTATTTTTCTATGGAGGCGTTCATTTCCTGGTGGATGAAACCTCCGTATCCAGAGAACCTACCAATCCTCGGAAAGCAGACTGACAAACTTTCTCACAGTAGGATCTGACCATGTGGGATTCAAATCCGAACCGAGAGAGAACTGTGTTCTGTAAGCACTCACTTTAGACCATTCTGCCATTAAGGCCCTCCAATACTGGAAAATAAAAAGCCAAGAACACTTTAAATGGACTTTTGGTTGCTGGCTGGTTTTAATGTTGTTTATCCTGGTACTAGCAATAAGTTCAAATAGACAAATAAAATTCCACATAGAATAATGAATTTCATTTAGACAGATATAATTCCATACAGACAAATGAATTCTGTATAGATTAAAAATATTCGGTGATTGTATTCCAGGAAACTGTCAACTGTCATCTTTTATTTGAAGTACTGTTTGAGGTTTTATCATGTTGTAAATGTTCACTTTTGCAGGACAAGAGTAAGAAACAAAAAATCTGTCACTGTTGTCATCAAACCGAATTCCACGAGGTTTGTGTAATCCTGTAAGTAGGATCCGTATAAACTCTCCATCTGATGACAGCTGAAATACATTCCCTGATTTTGTTTCAGCAATATAAACATTTCCCTCCCTGTCTGATGTTACACCACGGAGATTGTTTAAATCAGGATGTGTGAAACTTTGAATTTCTTGTAGGTCACTATATCTAACAAAGTGACAAGAGTGATTGTCATAGTTAGTATAAACAATCTCCTTATCTCCTTGATTAATGATAGTTACACCTTTTATATAACCATTTGTGTTGATTTCCCTACATTTGTTTCCGTCTTTATCCATTATCAAAAGTTTATTCTTACATCCGACATAAAGTTTGTTGTCACTACAAGTTATCCCAACACACCAGACTCCTAATGATTTTGTCTTATTTACTGTTAGCGATGGAATGTTAATGTAATCAATAGTGTGCTCTTTACATCGTGTTACTACTACAGTAGTAGGATCAAGCATACAGACATCGTTCACTTCACCAGATAAATCACCACTTTGTTTGATCAGGTCACCATTACTTTTGAACAAAGCAAGCCTCTTTCCACTAAACAACGGTAATAGTAATGTATCCTCTGACAAAAAACAACCCCCGAAAACCCATGTATCAACTCCACATTTGTCTTTAATAGAGAAAGACGATACCAGACGATTCCCTCTGCCAAATTTAGGATATCTTGGAACAGTCAAACTCACTTTCTGTGTCACATCTATCTGTCCAAGCTTTTGTAACTGTGTAATCAGCTTCTGAACATTGTCATCAAGACTAAACTTGTAATCAAGGTTTTCATGTTTTGCCAAAATTTGTTCTAATTCTTCCAACTGTTCTTTTTCTCTTTCTTGTACTTTTTTCATCTCTAAGAACACCTGACTCTCACTACAACCCCCTTTGCATGTTTCCATCAAATTGATATAATTCTGTATATTCTTGTTTCTGTTTTCCGAATCTTGTATGGAACTGATAAGTTCTTGTAATTTTCGGTTGTGTGTTTGTGTAAATCCTTGCATAAAACTCGAATGCGATTGATCAAAACTATCTATGATCTTCTGTCGCGTATCTTGTAATTCTTTTTCAATAGCTCCCTTCTGATCCTCCAGCTTTTTAATTATCTCCCTTTTCTCTTTTACAAGATCCAGATGTAAGGCACTGGTATCTTTTAATCGTTGCAATAGTTCCGATAGATCGTTTGAATCTAGAACTCCGTTCGCAGCATCTTCGAGTGTTGTCACCTGATCGCATTTACGATGATGAATGGTAATGCACGTTGTGCAACATGGTTGGTTATGATCGATACAGAATGCCTCAATTATCTTTCCTTTGTGATTTTCACACACCTCATATGGTGATATCGGTGGAACTTCTTGCATTTCTTCTATATTTTTTAAAGCGTGGTGTTTCGACATTTTTTGCTTCTTGTGTAGGGATGCACACACTTGGCAAAACGCTTCATTACATTCTAAACACCAACTCACTGCCGTGACGTCATCATCCGTCGACTTACATGGATCGCAAAGTTTTTCTTTCGTTTTCAATTTGTTTTGATCCATCAACGAAACGATTAAATGATTTAACGGAAACTGTTTGGCCCATTCTTGATACTTGACGTTTGGTTCCAGGGGCGTTACCATACGCCTACAAACAGGACAATTGAAATGGGATTTTCCATTTTCACTTTCGCTTTCACTTTTGAACGCGGTTATTATATACGAGTTTAGACATGACTCACAAAAATTATGAAGACAAGGAAGACATTTTGGTTCTTTAAAATCCTCCAGACAAATAGGACACGTAGTTATATTACTATCTGTTGTCGGTTTTGATAAAGCCATGTTTGTTTGTAATCTCTCGTACGTCCTAGATTTAGGTGATTATTTTAATCCTACATTTAAATCTGAGTTTTAACGAATTGCTTTGTTATCAAAAAAAGGTCATTTTTCAGCGTTAAAAAATAAAATGTTCCAGTAAAATACATTACATATATATCACAAATACCCTAATACTGGAAACCGCCTCATTCCACACCTTTCTCTCACTCAGATGATTCAGTCACTGATTGTACCTTGATCTCGTCACGCAAAGGGAGATAATCAGCTACAAGTTTTCTAAGTACTAGCTTTTTAAAATACCATCTATTTAAAATACATTATTTTCAACAGGGGTATTTCCGTTTTTTATTTATATTAAAGACTTTTTACAGATCAGACATGAATTAGGTTTTGTACTGTTTGTTTTTAAAAAGATGTGAATTAGTAGGATTTGAGTACCACCAAAAGTTTAACACGTCAAAAATATTTGAAAAAACAACTTGCAAACAATTTTAAGTGTGAGAAAAAGGAGATACTGAGTTTCACCAACCAGTGTAGAATTTCTTTTTATTATTATTATTATTATTATTATTATTATTATTATTATTATTATTATTATTATTATTATTAATTTTCATTTATTTTCATCATTATTATTATTATTATTATTATTATTATTGTTATTTTTTTTTTGATTTATTTTCTGGATTTATTATTATTATTATTATTATTATTATTATTATTATTATTATTATTATTATTATTCATTTTCTGGATTATTATTATTATTATTATTATTATTATTATTATTATTATTATTATTATTATTATTATTATTATTATTATTAATTTTTATTCATTTTCTGGATTTCTTCTTCTTCTTTTTCTTCTTCTTCTTCTTCTTCTTCTTCTTCTTCTTCTTCTTCTTATTATTATTATTATTATTATTATTATTATTATTATTATTATTATTAATGGTGTAAGAAACCGAACTACCTGAAGAAACTGCAGCACAGCAAACGAACTGACACACTTTCTCACCAGAAGCGGAAATTCAATTGAACGAGTGAGAGGTCGGATTAGGGTAAATTATTGAACAGCCGTTAACCGACGACTTTTAACAATGGTTGAAAATGTTGTTAAATGTCGCGCAAGCAAATATTATCGATGTTGCATGTTTTTATTATTTCCAGGAAGTATTTGAAACACAATTTTATATAATTCGTCAGTTTCATGTTTGTACTAGTGGTTTGTACTAGTTGTTTGTACTGGTGGTTTGCACTATTGGTTTGTACTGGCGGTTTGTAATGGTGGTTCGCACTATTGGTTTGTACTGGTTGTTTGTACTGATGGCTTGCACTGGTTGTTTGTACTGGTGGTTTGCACTTTTGGTTTGTATTGGTGGTTTGTACTAGCGGTTTGTACAATTGGTTTTTAGGTGGTTTGTACTAGTGGTTTGTACAAGTGGTTTGTAGTATTAGTTTGTACTGGTGGTTGTACTGGTTGTTTGTAATATTGCTAGTGGTTTGTACTTGTGGTTTTGTACTAGCGGTTTGTACAGGTGGTTTCTACTGGTTGTTTGTACTGTTGGTTAGTACTGGTGGTTTGTACTAGAGGTTTGTACGGGTGGTTTGTACTATTGGTTTTCACTATCGGTTTGAACTAGTGGTTTTGTACTGGTGGTTTTGTACTGGTGGTTTGTACTTGTGGTGTGTACTAGTGGTGTACTAGCGATTGGTACTGATGGTTTGTAGTAGTGGTTTGTACTGGTAGTTTGTACTATTGGTTTGTACTGGTTGTTTGTACTTGAGGTTTGTACTGGTTGTTTTGACTTGAGGTTTGTACTGGTGGTTTGTACTAGTGGTTTTGTACTTGTGGTTTGAACTAGTGGTTTTTAATAGTGGTTTGTACTACTGGTTTGTACTGGTGGCTTGTACTAGAGTTTTGTACTGGTGGTTTGTACTATTTGTGTGTACTAGTGGTGTACTAGCGATTGGTACTGGTGGTTTGTAAAATTAGTTTGTAGTAGTGGTTTGTACTGGTGGTTTGTACTGGTTGTTTGTACTTGAGGTTTGAACTGGTTGTTTTGACTTGAGGTTTGTACTGGTGGTTTGTACTAGTGGTTTTGTACTTGTGGTTTGAACTAGCGGTTTTTAATAGTGGTTTCTACTTGTGGTTTGTACTGGTGGCTTGTACTAGAGTTTTTTACTGCTGGTTTGTACTATTGGTGTGTACTAGTGGTGTACTAGCGATTGGTACTGGTGGTTTGTAAAAGTGGTTTGTAGTAGTGGTTTGTACTATTGGTTTGTACTGGTTGTTTGTACTTGAGGTTTGTACTGGTTGTTTTGTCTTGAGGTTTGTACTGGTGGTTTGAACTAGTGGTTTTGTACTTGTGGTTTGAACTAGCGGTTTTTAATAGTGGTTTGTACTTGTGGTTTGTACTGGTGGCTTGTACTAGAGGTTTGTGCTTGTGGTTTGTACTATTGGTTTGTACTTGCGGTTTGTACTGGTGGTTTGTACTGGCGGTTTGTACTAGTAGTTTGTACTATTGGTTTGTATTGGCAATTTGTACTAATGATTTGCACTGGAGTTTTTTTACTATTGGTTTGTACTGGTGGTTTGTACTATTGGCTTGTACTAGAGGCTTGTACTCTTACGGATTTTTACGAGGCTATCAAAATGCTAGTTTAAATGTTGGAGATAAACTTTAAACGTTAATGTGATTATTATATAGACAACGTTAGCATAAGGCAAGAAATATCCTTTTTTTTACCTGCAGTCCCGCATTATCTCTCAAACGTATAAAAAGCTAGTTATCTTAAGCTTTAAGGCTGGGACTTTCAAAATTCGGCCTCTTCAGCATTTAGGAGACTACGTCAGCTATTACTCACATAGAGTGCACGGTATATTTACTCAAAATATTTGTTAGCTAAAGACAAAATAACGTGGAAAGTATAATTGATTTTAGATCGGCTAAAGATAAAAAAAATTATCACAAATTCAAAAACAAAATGTGATTGTAAATATATGCGACAATTTTTATGGTGTAAATCTAGGTGTTAATCATTTTCCTTTGTTATTATTATTATTATTATTATTATTATTATTATTATTATTATTATTATTATTATTATTATTATCTTTTTTCTCTTTAGAGGTAAATTTGATAATACACCAATAGACTACGTGTAATTAATTACAAACAAATTTCACTTATTTAATATTTATATTTGAAATACATATTCTCCTGAATTAGTTGTGTTATACCACTTCTGTAGCTTAGTTGGTAGAGTGATTGCTCTGAAAATGGATGGTCGTGGGTTCAAAACCCGACCGGGTATTACCCAAGACTTGAAAGTGGATAGTGAGTTTTTTTGTTTTTTTCGCCGAGCATTCGGCATTACGAAATGAAAGTCAGGGTTCTTTTGGATGGGAACTTAAAATAAACGTGTCAAGGTAGACAAGGCACCATAAAAAACCTGATAAATGCAATCGGCACAACCCACAGGCAAATTTCCTACACTTCGCTAAGAGCTGGCGACGTCTCGATATAGGTGAAATATTTTTGACTGGGACGTCAAACACCATTACTCAACTCAACTCTGTTGAATTGGTATTTTAAAAATAAATTGATTTCATGAGTCATTTGTTTTTCTTTGATTTCATATAAAAAATCTAAACTATTACATAAAAAGGTACAAGGCAGCGTAAGAATATATTCATCTGGTTGCACTATTTTTACCACCATTTTGGTGTTTAAACGACAGAGTGTCCGTGTCAGGTAGGATTGGCTTCAAGAGTTAGATATTCAGATCGGTCACACATAAGGCTTTATAACTTTGAATACTGAATTCTTGTCTGGCTATCGGCATTTAGAGGGACTGAAATTCATGGCTTAATCACCCAATTACAGGATATTGTGAGAGTTATAAACGAACTGCAATGAAAGTGATAAAATTATTATTTCTCCACTGTTTTAAATGAAAATGAAAATGACAATTTTTCATTGAATAGAAGACGCAGATTATTTTCATTCTGTTCGGTTTATTGACGTGTAACTGAATAGTCAAACGCAAATTTGTTTATGTCCGCAATAGCAGTAGTAGTAGTTGTAATAGTAGTAGAAGGGACAGAGCGTTCGCTTCAAGAGTAAGGGATCATGAGTTTGAGACCCGGTCGGGTCATACATAAAATATCTGTGGTGCGGCACCTTAAGGGGTATTGCAGAAGAGAATTTCAAGAAAGAAAGCAAGTTGACAATAAATGAAATTACTTACTTATTTATGATCTCTAAAAATTATGGATATTTCACTATCAGAACCATTGTGACTGTGATCAAACAGGCTACTATCGACATGTGCCTTGTTTCTTTATTCTAATCTTATAAAATATAAATAAATAGTATTTGTTTATTAATAACAATGTTTTAAATAACGTTTTAGTGAATATTGTGTTAAAACAAGTATCGCAGAAGTCATATATAATGGTTTAACTAACTAAACTACAGTAGTTTTATCACGAGTAACCGTGTATAGCCATTTTATTAACTGGAGATCAGATATATTTTTATCTCTCCAAATTGTCTACTGTGTAAGATTTAGGGGGAGAGTGGGAATGCGGATCACTGATTGGCTAATAGTAGTTATCAATCTGTTGTGAATTTTGACCCGCTCAAAATAAATTTGACTCATCGCACGGCAGTTTTGCAGAATCTTAATAAAACGTAAAAACTGTGAATTTGAGCATGTTTTGTTAGTACTTAAATATAAATGAAAGTATTATAAAAAATACCATTTTATGGGAAAATCTTGAAGTATAATTCGCACCAATGTCATGTCTTAGCTGTAGTGGTTTTTGAACACGAGCTGTTTATGATGAAATATGGTATAAAAAGTCAATTTTTGGAGTGTTTTAACGACGATTTCAGTATGATCTATATTTAAAAAGATAATCCGTAAGTAAAGAAAGTTTTAGAAAAATCATCATGCAGTTTGTTTGTTGTTGTTGTTGTTTTTCCCCGAGATGCAACTATATTTGATAATCTTAATTATTCCATTTTATAGAAATTTTATTATCTGTTTTAATATCCATCCTTGTTAGGCGTTACAAATTAAGCTTGTTTACCTGGCAACAGGATAATGTGGGAGTGCTTGTCTGTGGAATACTGACAAGGTGAAATAGCAAAATTTCGCACTGAGTGCGCACTAGAACATGGTAGACCATAATACACCTTTGAACACACACACACACAACACACAACACACACACACACACACGTTTTTAGATTAAGCCTAAAATATATGCTTTTTACTGTCGTTGTGCGAAGCTGAAGTAAATGCCAATGTGACGTTAAACAACATTCATACAACTCCAGCATCTAATATTTACGCACAAAATAATTGTAAACGAAACATTGTGGTACATCTGAAGCTATACGACAAACGTGATGACTTCAATTTTTCTATTGTCAACTTTCCATTTCTTTGCAGTAATATCCCTGCTTCTCCTGCACATGGTGTATATGTTTCACAGTTAATACGTTATGGTAGAGCTTGTTCCCACTATGACGACTTTCTACAAGGAAGCAAACTTGTGATAATTATATTGTTGATACAAGAATATTGCAAGCCTAGGCTTATCAAGTCCCTTAAAAAGTTTTATGGACGTCATCACAATATTGTGGATAAGTATGTAGTCACTATATCCAAACTTATACTGGATATATTTGAATTACCATAGTCCCTTGTTCGTTTCATTCTCAATGTTGAATTGCACGTGGCGGATGTAGCTAGCTAGACAGGAGGTGCTTACCCTTCCGTGATGGAAGTTCATGTGTATTACTAAATTTGCCAGTTTTCAATAAAAAAAATGAAATTGGAATATAAGGAATATTATTCATATAGATAGATGCAGTAGATTTAAGCGAATGTCTTTAATTTCAATGGTTTTGGTGAGTGTAACTAAATAGTCAAACGCGAATTGTTCTATGTTCGGTGGTACAACTGAATGTTGGTATACCCTCTGATACAACCGAATGTTGGTATACCCTCTGATACAACTGAATGTTGGTATACCCTCTGATACAACCGAATGTTGGTATACCCTCTGATACAACTGAATGTTGGTATACACTCTGGTACAACTGAATGATGGTATATCGTCCGATACAACTGAATGTTTGTATACCCTCTGGTACAACTGCTATATCCTCCTGTATAAGGTATATGAAAGATCTCTCTCCGATACAATCATATAGACTTTAGTTTTCTACCTCTGACTATTGAACGCAGTGGTTAAGTGGGCGACCAACAGTGATCTGTTCCAGAAACCATAGTTTTTTTTTTTCAATAGGCTGTGGTTCATTCTTCAAGTTGTGATTTTATCTTCAAACATTTCTGGAAACCTCTTTCCTCTATATTCTTTGAATATTGCTTCGGTAAATTGTTTAAACCTCCTCTTAATTTATAAGTAATAATAGGGGTGTTTTGGATTGCAAGAAGGGATTTTTATAATACCGGTATCAGTCATGCACAAGGTAGATTGCATTCTCAGATGAAAGATTACCATATAACCATCAATCGAAAATTCAAGAACGTTTCTCATTCCGAGGTTTCTAAGCCTTTGACAAATTCTATTGTAAAATAGTTGTTCCTCGATTCATTTACCAAATTCTTGAAATACTCATATTTCCTCGTTTTCAAACGCCAAATACAGTATTTATAAAAAAGTACCGACACTCAAAAGCTATGTTTTTGTTATTGCTCATTATTTATTTGTTTATTTATTTAATTTTTTTTAGATCATTTTTTGCTAATTTTTTGGTTTGTTTTCTTATTGATCATCTAAAAAGGCATATATCTTAAGAGGGCAGTTTTTTAAAAGATAACTGATAAAAATTATATCAGTTTAATTTCTCGTTGTTTTGATCAATCAAAATGAATCATATAAAAACAATATGTTGTATAGTTTAGTTGAATGCATTTTTAAATGTGGTAAAAATTTTTCTCACAAATTCACATTCAGAATATCCAACAGATCTGTACTGTTCAGTCATACAAAACAATTATTTGTTTTATTGTTTAATTAATTTAGAGAGCTTTTTTTTCCTGATTTTAGAAATATTTTGTTTATTTCAAAATCAGCTCAGCTCATCCATCACAATTTTTTTGAGTTTAACAAATCCACTTCCTGAAATCTTATCAAAGGACATGATTTCCACATACAGATCCTAAAAGTCAATATTACATTCTATTAGAGGGCCTCTGTGGCTTTTTTCAATATATAAGTTTGCAATCCCACTTCGGCAGATGCTGGCATGATCAAGTTTGCCAAAGATCTGGAATACTCCCATTTTTTCCTCTATCCCCAAATTGACTGCATCAACATTTTTTTTTAAAAATCTTGACTTTGGCATAAAACGTCATTACTCCACTTCTGTCGTTCCTCTAACAGACAGATAACAATTACAAAAACTATATCTGACAATAGTCAGAGTCTTAGATACTCTCTACTACAAGACCAAATCGGTGCTATGTTGTAGAGTATCTACTGCAGTAGTGCAAATACTCGAACCTTATTAGAGTCATACATAAATTTGAGATACAGCTTCTTCACCTGAAAAGAGTATTGACGGTTTACCCAATGCCAGGATAATCCGACTACATCTGTGGAATGGTGAAGTATCTCTGAAAACAAGCATTTTAAAAAAGTCAACCTTTGTGCATGCTAGTTTAAGGCAAACCGTATTGCACAGCCATACATCTAATACAATTCATAGTTCCATGAGATTTTGTCAGTTATAGAAATTTTTTTAGCAAGATTAGTCTAAATAAACTGACATTATATATTTATCATATATACATTTATATATATTATCTTTAAAGCCTGGGGTATTACTGGACAATTCCAAGGTTAGGTGTGCAATCAAAATGTTTTAAGTAAACAATGTAAAAAATGACTCATTTACTGATGAGGGATGATTTTCCGAAATGTGCCAATCTGGCACAGCAATATTTAAACGAGTATTTTTCGTTAAACATTTACAACCGTTTTCCCAAAAAAATTCTTGTAGGATCTTGTAGATATAGAAAACGTGGATTATGTCATTTCATTTTTGGAAAGATAAGTGATTTTTGTATACAGATTGCAGGTATTGGTATTGAAATTTCAACCAAATTTCAATAAAATAGAATCTGTTTACAAAATATTCAAGAGTTGATCATTTTTTAAAGTTTTTGTTGTTTCTGTACCACCACTTTGTCAAAATTAAAATATTCAATCGTTACTATGGTTACCTTATTAAAATGTTGGTTGATTTTGGAATTTTCATAACTGTTAATTAAATCTAGTCACAGAATATATTGTTTTTGTTGTTTTTTGCCCTTCTTAAAAATCAAGTTGTTTGCACTTAGCCAATCAGTCTAGATGTCAATTACCACTGCGGTAGCTCAGTTGGTAGTGTTCGCTCCGTAAGTGGAATGTCAAGACTTGAAATTTGGAAGTGACTGTTCTTTCCCCATGCACTCGGCATTACGAAATGAAAGTCACGGTTCTTTTGGATGGGAACTTAAAATAAACGTGTCAAGGTAGACAAGGCACCATAAAAAACCTGATAAATGCAATCGGCACAACCCACAGGCAAATTTCCTACACTTCGCCTAAGAGCTGGCGACGTCTCGATATAGGTGAAATATTTTTGACTGGGACGTCAAACACCATTACTCAACTCAACTCTGTTGAATTGGTATTTTAAAAATAAATTGATTTCATGAGTCATTTGTTTTTCTTTGATTTCATATAAAAAATCTAAACTATTACATAAAAAGGTACAAGGCAGCGTAAGAATATATTCATCTGGTTGCACTATTTTTACCACCATTTTGGTGTTTAAACGACAGAGTGTCCGTGTCAGGTAGGATTGGCTTCAAGAGTTAGATATTCAGATCGGTCACACATAAGGCTTTATAACTTTGAATACTGAATTCTTGTCTGGCTATCGGCATTTAGAGGGACTGAAATTCATGGCTTAATCACCCAATTACAGGATATTGTGAGAGTTATAAACGAACTGCAATGAAAGTGATAAAATTATTATTTCTCCACTGTTTTAAATGAAAATGAAAATGACAATTTTTCATTGAATAGAAGACGCAGATTATTTTCATTCTGTTCGGTTTATTGACGTGTAACTGAATAGTCAAACGCAAATTTGTTTATGTCCGCAATAGCAGTAGTAGTAGTTGTAATAGTAGTAGAAGGGACAGAGCGTTCGCTTCAAGAGTAAGGGATCATGAGTTTGAGACCCGGTCGGGTCATACATAAAATATCTGTGGTGCGGCACCTTAAGGGGTATTGCAGAAGAGAATTTCAAGAAAGAAAGCAAGTTGACAATAAATGAAATTACTTACTTATTTATGATCTCTAAAAATTATGGATATTTCACTATCAGAACCATTGTGACTGTGATCAAACAGGCTACTATCGACATGTGCCTTGTTTCTTTATTCTAATCTTATAAAATATAAATAAATAGTATTTGTTTATTAATAACAATGTTTTAAATAACGTTTTAGTGAATATTGTGTTAAAACAAGTATCGCAGAAGTCATATATAATGGTTTAACTAACTAAACTACAGTAGTTTTATCACGAGTAACCGTGTATAGCCATTTTATTAACTGGAGATCAGATATATTTTTATCTCTCCAAATTGTCTACTGTGTAAGATTTAGGGGGAGAGTGGGAATGCGGATCACTGATTGGCTAATAGTAGTTATCAATCTGTTGTGAATTTTGACCCGCTCAAAATAAATTTGACTCATCGCACGGCAGTTTTGCAGAATCTTAATAAAACGTAAAAACTGTGAATTTGAGCATGTTTTGTTAGTACTTAAATATAAATGAAAGTATTATAAAAAATACCATTTTATGGGAAAATCTTGAAGTATAATTCGCACCAATGTCATGTCTTAGCTGTAGTGGTTTTTGAACACGAGCTGTTTATGATGAAATATGGTATAAAAAGTCAATTTTTGGAGTGTTTTAACGACGATTTCAGTATGATCTATATTTAAAAAGATAATCCGTAAGTAAAGAAAGTTTTAGAAAAATCATCATGCAGTTTGTTTGTTGTTGTTGTTGTTTTTCCCCGAGATGCAACTATATTTGATAATCTTAATTATTCCATTTTATAGAAATTTTATTATCTGTTTTAATATCCATCCTTGTTAGGCGTTACAAATTAAGCTTGTTTACCTGGCAACAGGATAATGTGGGAGTGCTTGTCTGTGGAATACTGACAAGGTGAAATAGCAAAATTTCGCACTGAGTGCGCACTAGAACATGGTAGACCATAATACACCTTTGAACACACACACACACAACACACAACACACACACACACACACGTTTTTAGATTAAGCCTAAAATATATGCTTTTTACTGTCGTTGTGCGAAGCTGAAGTAAATGCCAATGTGACGTTAAACAACATTCATACAACTCCAGCATCTAATATTTACGCACAAAATAATTGTAAACGAAACATTGTGGTACATCTGAAGCTATACGACAAACGTGATGACTTCAATTTTTCTATTGTCAACTTTCCATTTCTTTGCAGTAATATCCCTGCTTCTCCTGCACATGGTGTATATGTTTCACAGTTAATACGTTATGGTAGAGCTTGTTCCCACTATGACGACTTTCTACAAGGAAGCAAACTTGTGATAATTATATTGTTGATACAAGAATATTGCAAGCCTAGGCTTATCAAGTCCCTTAAAAAGTTTTATGGACGTCATCACAATATTGTGGATAAGTATGTAGTCACTATATCCAAACTTATACTGGATATATTTGAATTACCATAGTCCCTTGTTCGTTTCATTCTCAATGTTGAATTGCACGTGGCGGATGTAGCTAGCTAGACAGGAGGTGCTTACCCTTCCGTGATGGAAGTTCATGTGTATTACTAAATTTGCCAGTTTTCAATAAAAAAAATGAAATTGGAATATAAGGAATATTATTCATATAGATAGATGCAGTAGATTTAAGCGAATGTCTTTAATTTCAATGGTTTTGGTGAGTGTAACTAAATAGTCAAACGCGAATTGTTCTATGTTCGGTGGTACAACTGAATGTTGGTATACCCTCTGATACAACCGAATGTTGGTATACCCTCTGATACAACTGAATGTTGGTATACCCTCTGATACAACCGAATGTTGGTATACCCTCTGATACAACTGAATGTTGGTATACACTCTGGTACAACTGAATGATGGTATATCGTCCGATACAACTGAATGTTTGTATACCCTCTGGTACAACTGCTATATCCTCCTGTATAAGGTATATGAAAGATCTCTCTCCGATACAATCATATAGACTTTAGTTTTCTACCTCTGACTATTGAACGCAGTGGTTAAGTGGGCGACCAACAGTGATCTGTTCCAGAAACCATAGTTTTTTTTTTTCAATAGGCTGTGGTTCATTCTTCAAGTTGTGATTTTATCTTCAAACATTTCTGGAAACCTCTTTCCTCTATATTCTTTGAATATTGCTTCGGTAAATTGTTTAAACCTCCTCTTAATTTATAAGTAATAATAGGGGTGTTTTGGATTGCAAGAAGGGATTTTTATAATACCGGTATCAGTCATGCACAAGGTAGATTGCATTCTCAGATGAAAGATTACCATATAACCATCAATCGAAAATTCAAGAACGTTTCTCATTCCGAGGTTTCTAAGCCTTTGACAAATTCTATTGTAAAATAGTTGTTCCTCGATTCATTTACCAAATTCTTGAAATACTCATATTTCCTCGTTTTCAAACGCCAAATACAGTATTTATAAAAAAGTACCGACACTCAAAAGCTATGTTTTTGTTATTGCTCATTATTTATTTGTTTATTTATTTAATTTTTTTTAGATCATTTTTTGCTAATTTTTTGGTTTGTTTTCTTATTGATCATCTAAAAAGGCATATATCTTAAGAGGGCAGTTTTTTAAAAGATAACTGATAAAAATTATATCAGTTTAATTTCTCGTTGTTTTGATCAATCAAAATGAATCATATAAAAACAATATGTTGTATAGTTTAGTTGAATGCATTTTTAAATGTGGTAAAAATTTTTCTCACAAATTCACATTCAGAATATCCAACAGATCTGTACTGTTCAGTCATACAAAACAATTATTTGTTTTATTGTTTAATTAATTTAGAGAGCTTTTTTTTCCTGATTTTAGAAATATTTTGTTTATTTCAAAATCAGCTCAGCTCATCCATCACAATTTTTTTGAGTTTAACAAATCCACTTCCTGAAATCTTATCAAAGGACATGATTTCCACATACAGATCCTAAAAGTCAATATTACATTCTATTAGAGGGCCTCTGTGGCTTTTTTCAATATATAAGTTTGCAATCCCACTTCGGCAGATGCTGGCATGATCAAGTTTGCCAAAGATCTGGAATACTCCCATTTTTTCCTCTATCCCCAAATTGACTGCATCAACATTTTTTTTTAAAAATCTTGACTTTGGCATAAAACGTCATTACTCCACTTCTGTCGTTCCTCTAACAGACAGATAACAATTACAAAAACTATATCTGACAATAGTCAGAGTCTTAGATACTCTCTACTACAAGACCAAATCGGTGCTATGTTGTAGAGTATCTACTGCAGTAGTGCAAATACTCGAACCTTATTAGAGTCATACATAAATTTGAGATACAGCTTCTTCACCTGAAAAGAGTATTGACGGTTTACCCAATGCCAGGATAATCCGACTACATCTGTGGAATGGTGAAGTATCTCTGAAAACAAGCATTTTAAAAAAGTCAACCTTTGTGCATGCTAGTTTAAGGCAAACCGTATTGCACAGCCATACATCTAATACAATTCATAGTTCCATGAGATTTTGTCAGTTATAGAAATTTTTTTAGCAAGATTAGTCTAAATAAACTGACATTATATATTTATCATATATACATTTATATATATTATCTTTAAAGCCTGGGGTATTACTGGACAATTCCAAGGTTAGGTGTGCAATCAAAATGTTTTAAGTAAACAATGTAAAAAATGACTCATTTACTGATGAGGGATGATTTTCCGAAATGTGCCAATCTGGCACAGCAATATTTAAACGAGTATTTTTCGTTAAACATTTACAACCGTTTTCCCAAAAAAATTCTTGTAGGATCTTGTAGATATAGAAAACGTGGATTATGTCATTTCATTTTTGGAAAGATAAGTGATTTTTGTATACAGATTGCAGGTATTGGTATTGAAATTTCAACCAAATTTCAATAAAATAGAATCTGTTTACAAAATATTCAAGAGTTGATCATTTTTTAAAGTTTTTGTTGTTTCTGTACCACCACTTTGTCAAAATTAAAATATTCAATCGTTACTATGGTTACCTTATTAAAATGTTGGTTGATTTTGGAATTTTCATAACTGTTAATTAAATCTAGTCACAGAATATATTGTTTTTGTTGTTTTTTGCCCTTCTTAAAAATCAAGTTGTTTGCACTTAGCCAATCAGTCTAGATGTCAATTACCACTGCGGTAGCTCAGTTGGTAGTGTTCGCTCCGTAAGTGGAATGTCAAGACTTGAAATTTGGAAGTGACTGTTCTTTCCCCATGCACTCGGCATTACGAAATGAAAGTCACGGTTCTTTTGGATAGGAAATTAAAATAAACGAGGCCCCGTCTCACGGCGTGGCACGATAAAGAACCCTGATGTATAATGCCATCAGCGCAACACACAGGCAAAATTTCTGCACATTCGCCTATAGCTGGCAATGTCTCGATATAAGTGAAATATTCTTATCTGGGACAATAAACACCATTACTCAACTCAACTCTAGATGCCAATTTTCTATTCTCTGCAGGTTCAATAATGACTCGACTCCATCTGTCAGTTTGTTGTTATTAGTCCTTCCTAAAGAAACAGAAGGACACTTTTCAATTTGCAGTTTGATGGTCAGTCCAGCCATAAGTTTTTAGCTCACCTGATCTGAAGTCTTAAGTGAGCTTTTTTTATCAATGTTTGTCTTTCACCATGGTCGTTGTCGTCGTCTGCAGCGTAAAATTGCATTGTCATGAAGTACTCTTGGAACAGAAAAAAAGAACGAACTGCAGGCTGGAAAATTTTATAGTAATTTCAGACAAGTATGATTAACGGAAGGCATCTAAGCCATTAAAGACTTCATAGTTATCAGCTTGAAAGATCAAAAAGACATATACAATTATAGCATAAATAAGATTCGAAATAAATGTAAAGTCGTAGTTGCCTGAAAAATGTCCAAACAAATCGAAGATGCTAAGCTATTTTACTTTCGTTTTAAGTTGTATTTTTGAAGCATCAAACTAAAGATGGTAGGCTTTTTAAATTTTTAGCTATGGTTAAGGTCTTGATCCGCAAAACCTTAAAAAGTAAGCTAGTTGATTTCCATTATTTGCTATAGTTAGGTCAATCAAACTGTGGATGGCAATAAGCTAGTCAGCTTTTATAATTATTAATTTTGTTAATCAAGCACTTCTAGAACCTTCTATTTTAATTTTTTATATCTATTTGTACAAAAAATCAAATAAACGTTGCAGTTTCATTGCTTCGACAGAATGAACAAGAGGCCCATGGGCCTTAACGCTCACCTGAGTATATGTCCAAAATTGTTTGCAAAGCGCAAAAGACAATATATTAGGTACAGAAACTTTACAAGTTTTTCTCAACTTAAGAACTCCCACAAAACTTAATCAGAAATATATCCACTCACATTTCATTTATAAGTAGCTTATATAATATGCATAAAGTAACTGTCGTGCAATGAATAATTTCCAAATCATTCACAAATTTCAGTATACTTATGCAACTATATCCTTGACCTTTGAACATATATGACCTTGAACCATATATGATTGCCATGTCAATACCCACAATATTCTAATATACATGCCTGCCTATACAAAAAGTTAATAGCTTTCAAGATAATAAGCAATTTAAGTCTTCTTTTGCAGCTGTGACCTTGACCTTTGAACACATGACCTTGAACCATATATCAAAATGATTGTTGTCACAATACCTAAAATATTCTATTATATATGCCTATAAAAAAGTTAACAATTTTCAAGATAATTAGCAATTTAAGTCTTCTTTTGCAGCTGTGACCTTGACCTTTGAACATATGACCTTGAACCATATATCAAAATGATCGTCATATCAATACCTACAATATTCTAATATACATGCCTATACAAAAAGTTAATAGTTTTTAAGATAATTAGCAATTTAAGTCTTCTTTTGCAGCTGTGACCTTGACCTTTGAACACAAGACCTTGAACCATATATCAAAATGATCGTCATATCAATACCTACAATATTCTAATATACATGCCTATACAAAAAGTTAACAGTTTTCAAGATAATAAGCAATTTAAGTCTTCTTTTGCAGCTGTGACCTTGACCTTTGAACATATGAATTTGAACCATACATCAAAATGATCGTCATATCAATACCTACAATATTCTAATATACATGCCTATACAAAAAGTTAATAGTTTTTAAGATAATTAGCAATTTAAGTCTTCTTTTGCAGCTGTGACCTTGACCTTTGAACACATGACCTTGAACCATATATCAAAATGATCGTCATATCAATACCTACAATATTCTAATATACATGCCTATACAAAAAGTTAACAGTTTTCAAGATAATTAGCAATTTTGTCTTCTTTTACAGCTGTGACCTTGACCTTTGTACATATGACCTTGAACCATATATCAAAATGATCGTCATATCAATACCTACAATATTCTACAATATTGTATACATGCCTATACAAAAAGTTAACACTTTTCAAGATAATTAACAATTTTAGTATTTATATGCCAAAAATAACATTTCAGGGGCAACAACTCCTACAAGGATTATCATATAGTTACGAAACTTGGTACCTTTTTAAATTTTGTCATGCTGAACATTATTACAATGTTTTGATTTCATATTTCTCTTAATATTTGCAAGAAAAGTGCCTAAAACTGCATAAATCAAAAATTAGGTCATGACCTTGATTTGTGACCTTCACCCTAATTTAAAGGTCATTTCAAGAAAAAGTCAAAACTGAAAACCTCATGTCATTATCTGTTCAAATAGTGAAGTTATAACAATTTGAAGCCATTTTACGAAATTTTTTAAATTAAACGCAAAAACGCGTAACCCATTTTTCAACCAAATTTCACGAAATGAACAAACTATAGGCTTAAGACCCTAGAGAAGCCAAATATCACATCAGATTTTTTCTCCCATCATTACTTTTGGAGAAGAAGATTTTTTTAAGATTTTTGGACCCCTAGGTCACCATGACCTAGTTTTGGTAGCCATGGCAACGCCATGAACAAATCTGAATTGCACCGGCGCATATATGCTTCTGACTAAGTATCATTGAAATCTGTCCAGCAGTTTTGGAGGAGAAGTCGAAAATAGGTATTAACGACGCACGCACGCACGCACATACACACGCTGCGCCATGCCATAAGCTCACATGATCTTTCGGTCAGGTGAGCTAAAAATGAATGTCCAAAAAGTATTTTATTGACTACTTCTGTCATTAACCCCCCCCCCCCCAGGCCGTTTTTTAATTATGATTTAAATGAATTTCTATCTGTTCATTACAGATTGACAGACCAGGAGATATTCTTATTAAATAGTTGAAACAATGATTTTCAGTGTTTTAGTGTTGAAAGTAAAACCACATTTTCAGGAACCTACACATACCTTTTGTATTACTTCCATTATGAATAAAACAATAAACTTTTAGGAATCACATCTTTATTAAATCAAAATTTTTATCAAAAACATTAAAAATTTTATCCATTCCATATGCAACATTGTCAATTTCTGTTAAAAAATGTATCAAAAAATTTACCTGACGTCAATTTCTGTTAAACAAGAGGCCCAAAAGGACCTGTGGAGCTCAACTGACAAAAATAGTTCTTGTGCCTTCATTTATATAAACTCGGTACAGGGACTTGAGCCAACGTTAAATGCTAAATATAAAAGCTGTAGGCCTTACAGTTTCAGAGAAGAATATTTTCAAATTTGATCTCATATAAGTATATGTAGATATATGTGCCCCTTGGTGGGACCAAAAATGGCCCAGGGGCCTTTATTTGTACAAACCTGGTAAAGGGAAGAGCTGATTATCAAAGCTTAAAGCCTTACAGTTTCAGAGAAGAAGATTTTTTTAAATTTGATTTCCCATATATGCATATGTAGAAATATTGGCCCTTAGGGTGGGACCAAAAATGGCCAAGGGACCACCATTTGTACAAACATGGTAAAGGGACTTGAGCTGATGTTAAATGCCAAATATAAAAAAGCATTAATCCTTACAGTTTCAGAGAAGAAAAATTTTAAATTTGATTTCCAATATATACATATGCTGATATATGGACCCCTGGGGTGGGGCCAAAAATAGACCGGGGGCCATAATTTATACAAACTTGGTAAAGGGGCTCAAGCTGATATTAACTGCCAAATATGAAAGCTTAAGGCTTCATGGTTTTTGAGAAGAAGATTTTCAAAGTTGAATTTCCATTATAAGCCATATATGCATATGCAGATATATGGACCCCTGGGGTGGGGCCAAAAATAGACCCGGGGCCACCATTTGTACAAACATGGTAAAGGGCCTCAAGCTGATATTAACTGCCAAAAATGAAAGCTTAAGGCTTCATGGTTTTAGAGAAGAAGATTTTCAAAGTTGATTTTCCATTATAAGCCATATATGCATATGCAGATATATGGACCCCTGGGGTGGGGCAAAAAATAGACCCGGGGCCACCATTTGTACAAGCTGGTAAAGGGGCTCAAGCTGATATTAACAGCCAAATATGAAAGCTTAAGGCTTCATGGTTTCAGAGAAGAAGATTTTCAAAGTTGATTTTCCATTATGAGCCATATATGCATATGCAGATATATGGACCCCTGGGGTGGGGCCAAAAATAGACCGGGGGCCACCATTTGTACAAACTTGGTAAAGGGGCTCAAGCTGATATTAACTGCCAAATATGAAAGCTTAAGGCTTCATGGTTTCAGAGAAGAAGATTTTCAAAGTTGATTTTCCATTATGAGCCATATATGCATATGCTGATATATGGACCCCTGGGGTGGGGCCAAAAATAGACCCAGGGCCACCATTTGTATAAAATTGGTAAAGGGGCTCAAGCTGATATTAACTGCCAAATATGAAAGCTTAAGGTTTCATGGTTTTTGAGAAGAAGATTTTCAAATTTGATTTTCCATTATAAGCCATATATGCATATGCAGATATATGGACCCCTGGGGTGGGGCCAAAAATAGACCGGGGTCCACCATTTGTACAAACTTGGTAAAGGGGCTCAAGCTGATATTAAATGCCAAATATTAAAGCTATAGGCTTCATGGTTTCAGAGAAGAAGATTTTCAAAGTTGATTTTCCATTATAAGCCATATATGCATATGCTGATATATGGACCCCTGGGGTGGGGCAAAAAATAGACAGGGGGCCACCATTTGTACAAACATGGTAAAGGGCCTAAAGCTGATATTAACTGCCAAATATGAAAGCTTAAGGCTTCATGGTTTTTGAGAAGAAGATTTTCAAAGTTGATTTTCCATTATAAGCCATATATGCATATGCAGATATATGGACCCCTGGGGTGGGGCCAAAAATAGACCGGGGTCCACCATTTGTACAAACTTGGTAAAGGGGCTCAAGCTGATATTAAATGCCAAATATGAAAGCTTAAGGCTTCATGGTTTCAGAGAAGAAGATTTTCAAAGTTGATTTTCCATTATAAGCCATATATGCATATGCTGATATATGGACCCCTGGGGTGGGGCAAAAAATAGACCGGGGGCCACCATTTGTACAAACTTGGTAAAGGGGCTCAAGCTGATATTAACTGCCAAATATGAAAGCTTAAGGCTTCATGGTTTTTGAGAAGAAGATTTTCAAAGTTGATTTTCCATTATAAGCCATATTTGCATATGCAGATATATGGACCCCTGGGGTGGGGCCAAAAATAGACCGGGGGCCACCATTTGTACAAACTTGGTAAAGGGGCTCAAGCTGATATTAACTGCCAAATATGAAAGCTTAAGGCTTCATGGTTTCAGAGAAGAAGATTTTCAAAGTTGATATCTCATTATAAGCCTTATTTTCACTTTTTACGAAGTATGACAGAAAAACGCTAAAACGCGTAACCTAGTTTTTGACAGAATTTCACGAAATGTACAACCTACATGTTTAAGGGTGTCTAGAAGCTAAATATCACATCAGATTTTGAATATAACCTATGGTTTCAGAGAAGAAGCTTATTTTAGGTTTTTTACATTCTAGGTCGCTGTGACCTACTTTTGGTTGCCATGTAAACCAATTGTACAAATTTTCATCAACTCCTTCTAAGGATCATTTCTGCAAAGTTTTGCTAAAATTGGCCCAGTAGTTTCTGAGTTTTTGCTGTTAACGGACGCACGCACGCACGCACGCACGCACGCACGCGCGCATCATGCCATAAGCTCATCTGGCTTTAGCCAGTTGAGCTAAAAAGGAATCAAAAAATTTACCTGATGTCAATTTCTTTAAAAAATGTATCAAAAAATTTACCTGACGTGAATTTCTGTTAAAAATGTATCAAAAAATTTACCTGATAAAAAATGAATCATAAAAATTTACCTGAAGTCAATTTCTTTTATAAGAGGAATCAAAAAATTTACCTGACATCAATTTCTTTAAAAAAGGAATTAAAAAAATTACCTGATGTCAATTTCTGTAAAAAATGTATCAAAAAATTTACCTGACGTCAATTTCTGTTAAAAAGGTATCAGAAAATTTACCTGACGTCAATTTTTGTTAAAAAGGTATCAAAAATGTACCCGACGTCAATTTCTTTTCAATGTTTGAACACAAAATTTAAATTTTTGTTTCGTATCTAAATAATAAATTATTGTTTAGCTTCTTATATTGTCATTATCAAAATTTAATCACATCAGATTTTTTCTCCCATCATTACTTTTGGAGAAGAAGATTTTTTTAAGATTTTTGGACCCCTAGGTCACCATGACCTAGTTTTGGTAGCCATGGCAACGCCATGAACAAATCTGAATTGCACCGGCCCATATATGCTTCTGACTAAGTATCATTGAAATCTGTCCAGCAGTTTTGGAGGAGAAGTCGAAAATAGGTGTTAACGACGCACGCACGCACGCACATACACACGCTGCGCCATGCCATAAGCTCACATGACCTTTCGGTCAGGTGAGCTAAAAATGAATGTCCAAAAAGTATTTTATTGACTACTTCTGTCATTAACCCCCCCCCCCCCAGGCCGTTTTTTAATTATGATTTAAATGAATTTCTATCTGTTCATTACAGATTGACAGACCAGGAGATATTCTTATTAAATAGTTGAAACAATGATTTTCAGTGTTTTAGTGTTGAAAGTAAAACCACATTTTCAGGAACCTACACATACCTTTTGTATTACTTCCATTATGAATAAAACAATAAACTTTTAGGAATCACATCTTTATTAAATCAAAATTTTTATCAAAAACATTAAAAATTTTATCCATTCCATATGCAACATTGTCAATTTCTGTTAAAAAATGTATCAAAAAATTTACCTGACGTCAATTTCTGTTAAAAAGGAATCAAAAAATTTACCTGATGTCAATTTCTTTAAAAAATGTATCAAAAAATTTACCTGATGTGAATTTCTGTTAAAAATGTATCAAAAAATTTACCTGATAAAAAATGAATCATAAAAATTTACCTGAAGTCAATTTCTTTTATAAGAGGAATCAAAAAATTTACCTGACATCAATTTCTTTAAAAAAGGAATTAAAAAAATTACCTGATGTCAATTTCTGTAAAAAATGTATCAAAAAATTTACCTGACGTCAATTTCTGTTAAAAAGGTATCAGAAAATTTATCTGACGTCAATTTTTGTTAAAAAGGTATCAAAAATGTACCTGACGTCAATTTCTTTTCAATGTTTGAACACAAAATTTAAATTTTTGTTTCGTATCTAAATAATAAATTATTGTTTAGCTTCTTATATTGTCATTATCAAAATTTAATTAAATTTTAATTGTAATTAAAAGCCTAAAAACGGGCATTAAACAGTCCATTTGTACGGGTTTGTTGCTTGATGCAGCAAAAATAATACAAATAACAAAATATATTAAAATCATTGTCATTCATTGAATAAAACTTTAACATACAGTACATAGTATATATTCTAAAAAACAATAAAAGTTGTAAGTGACGTCTTTCACATTGTAATTATTTGAAAAATTTAAATTAGAAAGGTATGTTCACATTGTAATGTATTATTATTATTATTATTATTATTATTATTATTACATCTTGTTTTTATAAATCAAATCCTTTTAATCACTGAATTCTTGACTCTGCTCTTTGATTCTGGATTAATGTTGATCATAAATTAAATATAACATGAAGAATCAAAACTTCAAATATAGCTACAAAATGTCTCGAATTTCTCTTAACCCAAAGAAAAAAAAACAAGAAAAATATGCTACAAAATAATATATACATGTATTTTACACTAGTTACAAATTTATTCAAACATATATGCTTTTAAACAGTCGGTTAAAAAACACAATACAATAAGGCCTTTGGCGCTCACTTGGAAATGATGTAGCTTGATTTTGGCCAACTATAGCTTCTATTTTAATATAGATTTTCCTATAATTTGACCAAGTGACCTACTTATTGAACCAACATGGCCCATATATGAACTTTAACTTTTTTTCAAGAGGATCATTCTGAGAAAGTATTGAAGATTGGACTAAAATTGGGGCCTAAGGATGTTAACAAGGTTTTGATGTCATTTCACATAGTCACCTTCTTGTTGACCCAACATGGCCCAATTTCAAACCTTAGCAGGTTTTTGTCAAGAAGATCATTATTTACAAGTTTGATGAAGATTGCATTAAAATTCGGGTAACTTGAGTGTTAACAATGAAAAGTTGACGCACGGCGGAAAGGACCGATCACAATAGCTGACATGAACATAAAGGTGAACTTATAATACTAGCAAATGATAAAAAATATAAAAATTCCATTGGTATAGGTGCTTCTTTATATGATGTTAAAACATATCTAAAAAACATGAAAATAATGGCTATGAAATATTTTCGAAAAAACGTCAAACAAATGTTTATAGGTTTTAAAAAATTATGACCTTGACCTCTGGGTAATATATAATTTAAGACCCTATAAATGAACAATACATCATATACATATATAATATATCCCGCAGTAAAAGCAAGGTCTTTCATATTGTTATCTGTTTTGTTTATGACATTTACAGGATACATTAAAGCTGCATTAAAGCTGCATAAAGTTTACCATTTTTTTTTTTTTATTATTTTCTCTATACATTAATCTAAGATCAACTTTGTAAATGTACAACCATGCACTCGGGATGTTTTTTGTTAATGTTAATCATAATCATGATGCTCCAGTTTTTTTTTTTTTTTTTGTTTTTTTTTTGTTTTTTTTAATTGATGTTTTAGCGTTTACCATACTAAAGACCCATAACTTGGTCCAAAATCATTGAACCAGACCAAAAAAAAGTTTTTGTTGCCATCCTTCTTTATCCTTATTCAAAAATTGTATCTATATTCACGCATATTTACCCGTTATTTATGTACTGATCGTTCCCTTTTATCCTCTATCAGGTTGAAAACACCAACAGACAAATAAACTTTCTATATAGATAAACAAAATGTTTGGTGATGGTATAAAAGGAAACTGTCAACTGTCATCGTTTATTTGAAGTACTGTTTAAGGTTCTATCATGTTGTAAATGTTCACTTTTACAGGATCAGAGTAAGAAACAAAAAATCTGTCACTTTTGTCATCAAACCGAATTCCATGAGGCCTGTCTAATCCTGTAAGTAGTATCCGTATAAATTCTCCGTCTGATGACAGCTGAAACACATTTCCCAATGATTCTCCAACAATATAAACATTTCCCTCCCTGTCTGATGTTACACCACGGGGGCTCTTTAACTCAGGATGTGTGAATCTTTGAATTTCTTGTAGGTCACTGGCTCTTACAAAGTGACAAGAGTTTTTGGAGTAGGTAGTGTAAACAATCTTTTTCTCTCCTTGATTAATGATAGTTACACCAAATATATAACCGTTTGTGTTGATTTCTTTCTGTTTGTTGCCATCTTTATCTAATATCAAAAGTTTATTCTTACATCCGACATAAAGTTTGTTGTCACTACTAGTTATCCCACCACACCAGACACCTACTGATACTGTCTTATTTACTGTAAGTGTTGGAATGTTTATGAAATCAATAACTTTGTCATCACATTGTGTTACTACTACCGTAGTAGGATCAAGCATACAGACATCGTTCACGTAACCTGGTAACTCATCACTTTGTTTTATTAAGTCACCGTTACTATTTAATAAAGCAAGTTTCTTTCCATTGAATAACGTTATTAGTAATGTGTCATCTGACAAAAAACAACCTCCATAAACCCATGTATCAACTCCACATTTGTCTTTAATAGAGAAAGACAATACCAGTTGAGGCATGTATTCTTTAAAATTCACTCTGCTTAGTTTGGGATATCTTAAAGCAGTCAAACTTGCTTTCTCCATGACATCTATCTGTCCAAGCGTTTGTAACTGTGTTATCAGCTTCTGAACATCGTCATCAAGGCTAAAATTGTATTCAAGGTTTCCATGTCTTGCCAAAATCTGTTCTAATTCTTGCAACTGTTCTTTTTCTCTTTCTTGTACTTTCTGCATTTCTAAGAACACCTGACTCTCACTGGAACACCTTTTGCATGTTTCCATCAAATTCATGCAATTTTGTATACTCTTGTTTCTGTTTTCTAAGTCTTTTATGGAATTCGTTAATTCTTGTATTTTTCGGTTGTGTGTTTGTGTAAATCCTTGCATAAAACTCGAATGCAATTTATCAAATTTATCTATGATCTTCTGTCGCGTATCTTGTAATTCTTTTTCAATTACTCCCTTCTGCTCCTCCAGCTTTTTTATTATCTCTTTTTTCTCTGTGATCAGATTCAGATTTAAGGCACTGGTATCTTTCAACCGTTGCAACAGTTCAGAAAGTTCGTTTGAATCTAGAACTCCGTTGGCAGCATCTTCAAGTGTTGTCACCTGATCGCATTTACGATGATTAATGGTAATGCATGTTGTGCAACATGGTTTGTTATGGTCTATACAAAACGCCTTAATTGTTTCTCCTTTGTGATTTTCACACATCTCATATGGTGATATCGGTGGAACTTCTTCCATTTCTTCTATATTTTTTAAAGCGTGGTGTTTCGTCATTTTTTGCTTCTTGTGTACGGATGCACACACTTGACACAACGCTTCAGTACATTCTAAACACCAACTCACTGCCGTGACGTCATCATCCGTCGACTTACATGGATCGCAAAGTTTTTCTTTCGTTTTCAATTTGTTTTGATCCATCAACGAAACGATTAAATGATTTAACGGAAACTGTTTGGCCCATTCTTGATACTTGACATTTGGTTCCAGGGGCGTTACCATACGCCTACACACAGGACAATTGAAATTGGATTTTCCATCTTTACTTTCACTTTCACTTTTGAACGCAGGTTATTATATACGAGTTTAGACATGTCTCACAGAAATTATGAAGACAGGGAAGACATTTTGGTTCTTTAAAACCCTCCAGACAGATAGGACACGTAGTTATATTTATATCTGTTGTCGGTTTTGATGAAGCCATGCTTGTTTGTAATGTCTCGTACGTCCTACATTTAGGTGATTATTTTAATCTGTAACAGGCGAGAGGAAACACCTGAATAAAACACATCCTCACCGAGTGCCCCGGCTGAGGATCGAACCCAGTCCTTCTGGGTGATAAGCGAGCGCTCTACCACGAGGCTAAAAGATCCGGACCAGATAGTCTGGTAGTAAATCACCTACTATATACACCACGACTGGCCCAGTTCCGCTACAAATCCTACATTTACATCTGAGTTTTAACGAATTGCTTTGTTATCAAAAAACGGTCATTTTTCAGCGTTAAAAAATAAAATGTTCCAGTAAAATACATTACATTTATATCACAAATACCCTAATTCCACCCCCTGTTCTTCTGTAACTCAGATGATTCAGTCACTGATCGTTACGCAAAGGGAGATAATCAGCTACAAAGTTTCTAAGTACTAGCTTTTTAAAATACCATCTATTTAAAATAAATTTATTTATATTAAAGACTTTTTACAGATCAGACATGAATTAGGTTTTGTACGTTTTGTTTTTAAAAAGATGTGAATTAGTAGGATTTGAGTACCACCAAAAATTTAGCACCTCAAAAATATTTGAAAAAACAACTTACAAACAATTTTAAGTGTGAGAAAAAGAAGATACTGAGTTTCACCAACCAGTGTAGAATTTTTTTAATTATTTATTTATTATTATTATTATTATTATTATTATTATTATTATTATTATCATCATCATCATCATTATTAATATTAATTTTCATTCATTTTCTGGATTTATTATTATTATTATTATTAATGGTGTAAGAAACCGAACTACCTGAAGAAACTGCAGCGCAGCAAACGAACTGACACACTTTCTCACCAGAAGCGGAAATTGAATTGAACGAGTGAGAGGTCGGATTAGGGTAAATTACTGAACAGCCGTTAACCGACGACTTTCAACAATGGTTGAAAATGTTGTTAAATGTCGCGCAAGCAAGTATTATCGATGTTGCATGTTTTTATTATTTCCAGGAAGTATTTGAAACACAATATTATATAATGCGTGAGTTTCATGTTTGTACTAGTGGTTTGTACTAGTTGTTTGTACTGGTGGTTTCCACTATTGGTTTGTACTGGCGGTTTGTAATGGTGGTTTGCACTATTGGTTTGTATTGGTGGTTTGTACTGGTGGCTTGTACTGGTTGTTTGTACTGGTGGTTTGCACTATTGGTTTGTACTGGTTGTTTGAACTAGCGGTTTGTACAATTGGTTTACAGGTGGTTTGTACTAGTGGTTTGTACAAGTGGTTTGTACTATTGGTGGTTGTACTGGTTGTTTGTAATATTGCTAGTGGTTTGTACTTGTGGTTTTGTACTAGCGGTTTGTACTGGTGGTTTCTACTGGTTGTTTGTACTGGTTATTTGTAATAGTGGTTTGTACTGTTGGTTAGTACTGGTGGTTTGTACTGTTTGTTTGTATTGGTGGTTTGTACTAGTGGTTTGTACTAGTGGTTTGTACTGGTAGTTTCTACTGGTTGTTTGTACTAGAGGTTTGTACTAGTGGTTTGTACTAGTTGTTTGTACTGGTGGTTTCTACTGGTTGTTTGTACTGGTGGTTTGTACTGGTGCTTTGTACTAGCGGTTTGTACTGGTGGTTTATACTAGTGGTTTCTACTGGTTGTTTGTACTAAAGGTTTGTACGGGTGTTTTGTACTATTGGTTTTCTCTATCGGTTTGAACTAGTGGTTTTGTACTGGTGGTTTTGTACTGGTGGTTTTTACTTGTGGTGTGTACTAGTGGTGTACTAGCGATTGGTACTGGTGGTTTGTAAAACTGGTTTGTAGTAGTGGTTTGTACTGGTGGTTTGTACTATTAGTTTGTACTGGTGTTTGTACTTGAGGTTTGTACTGGTTGTTTCGACTTGAGGTTTGTACTAGTGGTTTTGTACTGGTGGTTTGAACTACCGGTTTTTAATAGTGATTTGTACTAGTGGTTTGTACTGGTGGCTTGTACTAGAGGTTTGTATTGGTGGTTTGTACTTGTGGTGTGTACTAGTGGTGTACTAGCGATTGGTACTGGTGGTTTGTAAAAGTGGTTTGTAGTAGTGGTTTGTACTATTGGTTTGTACTGGTTGTTTGTACTTGAGGTTTGTACTGGTGGTTTGTACTAGTGGTTTTGTACTGGTGGTTTGAACTAGCGGTTTTTAATAGTGATTTGTACTGGTGGTTTGTACTAGCGGTTTGTACTAGTGGTTTGTACTATTGGTTTGTATTGGCAATTTGTAATAGTGATTTGTACTAGTGTTTTTTTACTATTGGTTTGTACTATTGGTTTGTACTGGTGGTTTGTACTATTGGTTTGTACTCTTACGGATTTTTACGAGGCTATCAAAATGCTAGTTTAAATGTTGGAGATAAACTTTAAACATAAATGTGATTATTATATAGACAACGTTAAGCATACGACAAGAAATATCCTTTTTTACCTGCAGTCCCGCATTATCTCTCAAACGTATAAAAAGCTAGTTATCTTAAGCTTTAAGGCTGGGACTTTCAAAATTCTGTCTCTTCAGCATATAGGAGACTACGTCAGCTATTACTCACATAGAGTGCACGGTATATTCACTCAAAATATTTGTTAACTAAAGACAAAATAACATGGTAAGTATAATTGATAAAAATTTTTATCACAAATTCAAAAAAAAAATGTGATTGTAAATATTTGCGACAATTTTAATGGTGTAAATCTAGGTGTTAATCATTTTCCTTTATTATTATTATCATTATTATTATTATTATTATTATTATTATTATTATTATTATTATTATCTTTTTCTTTTTAGAGGTAAATTTGATAATACACCAATAGACTACGTGTAATTAATTACAAACAAAATATTTATATTTGAAATACATATTCTCCTGAATTAGTTGTGTTAGACCACTTCTGTAGCTTAGTTGGTAGAGTGATTGCTCTGAAAATGGAAGGTCGTGGGTTCAAATCTCGACCGGGTCTTACCCAAGAATTGAAAGTGGATAGTGAGTTTTTTTTTTTTTTCGGCGAGCATATCGGCATTACGAAATGAAAGTCAGGGTTCTTTTGGATGGGAACTTAAAATAAACGTGTCAAGGTAGACGAGGCACCATAAAAAAACTTGTTAAATGCAATTGGCACAACCCACAGGCAAAATTCCTACACTTCGCCAAGAGCTGGCGACGTCTCGATAAAAGTGAAATATTTTTGACTGGGACGTCAAACACCATTACTCAACTCAACTCTGTTGAATTGGTATTTTTAAAAATAAATTGATTTCATGAGTCATTTATTTTTCTTTGATTTCATATAAAAAATCTAAACTATTACATTAAAAGGTATAAGGCAGCGTAAGAATATATATATATGGTTGCACTATTTTTACCACCATTTTGGTGTTTAAACGACAGAGTGTCCATGTCAGGTAGGAGTGGCTTCAAGAGTTAGATTATCAGATCGGTCACACATAAGGCTTTATAATTTTGAATACTGAATTCTTGTCTGGCTATCGGCATTTAGAGGGACTGAAATTCATGGTTTAATCGCCCAATTACAGGATATTGTGAGAGTTATAAACGAACTGCAATGAAAGTGATAAAATTATTACTTCTCCACTGTTTTAAATGAAAATGAAAATGACAATTTTTCATTGAATAGAAGACGCAGATTATTTTTATTCTGTTCAGTTTATTGACGTGTAACTGAATATTCAAACGCAAAATTGTCAATGTCCGCAATAGCAGTAGTAGTAGTTGTAGTAGAAGTAGAAGGGACAGAGCGTTCGCTTCAAGAGTAAGGGATCATGAGTTTGAGCCCCGGTCGGGTCATACATAAAATATCTGTGGTGCGGCACCTTAAGGGGTATTGCAGAAGAGAAAAGAATTTCAAGAAAGAAAGCAAGTTGACAATAAATGAAATTACTTACATAGTTATGATCTCTTTGAAAATTATGGATATTTCACTATCAGAACCATAGTGACTGTGACAGGTAATCAAACAGGCTACTATCGATATGTGTCTTGTTTCTTTATTCTAATCTTATAAAATATAAATAAATAGTATCTGTTTGTTAATATAAATGTTTTAAATAACGTTTTAGTGAATATTGTGTTAAAACAAGTATCGTAGAAGTCATATATAATGGTTTAACTAACTAAACTACAGTAGTTTTATCTTGAGTAACTGTGTATATCCATTTGATTAACTGGAGATCAGACATATTTTTATCTCTCCAAATTGTCTACTGTGTAAGATTATGGGGAGAGTGGGATTGCGGATCACTGATTGGCTAACAGTAGTTATCAATCTGTTTTGAATTTTGACCCGCTCAAAATAAATTTGACTCATCGCACGTCAGTTTTGCAGAATCTTAATAAAACGTAAAAACTGTGAATTTGAGCATGTTTTGTTAGTATTTAAATATAAATGAAATAATTATAAAAATACCGTTTTATGGGAAAATATTGAAGTATAATTCGCACCAATGTCAATGACTTAGCTGTAGTGGTTTTTGAACACGAGCTGTTTATGTAGAAATTTGGTATAAAAAGTCCATTTTTGGAGTGTTTTAACGACGATTTCAGTATGATCTATGTTTAAGAAGATAATCCGTAAGTAAAGAAAGTTTTAGAAAAATCATCATGCAGTTTCATTGTTTGTTGTTGTTGTTGTTGTTGTTGTTGTTGTTGTTGTTGTTGTTTTTCCCCGAGATGCGACTAGATTTGATGATCTTAATTATTCCATTTTATAGAAATTTTATTATCTGTTTTAATATCCATCCTTTGCTAGGCGCTACAAATTAAGCTTGTTAAACCGGCAAAAGAATAATGTGGGAGTGCTTGTCTATGGAATACTGACAAAGTGAACTAGTAAAATTTCGCCGTGAGTGCGCACTAGAACATGGCAGACCATAATACACCTTTGAACACACACACACACACACACACACACACACACACACACACACACACACACACACGTTTTAAGATTAAGCCTAAAATATATGCTTTTTACTGTCGTTGTGCGAAGCTGAAGTAAATGCCAATGTGACGTTAAACAACATTCATACAACTCCAGCATCTAATATTTACGCACAAAATAATTGTAAACGAAACATTGTGGTACATCTGAAGCTATACGACAAACGTGATGACTTCAACTTTCCGTTTCTTTGCAGTAATATCCCTGCTTCTCCTGCATATGGTGTATATGTTTCACAGTTAATACGTTATGGTAGAGCTTGTTCCCACTATGACGTCTTTCTACAACGAAGCAAACTGCTTATAATTATATTGTTGACGCAAGAATATTGCGAGCCTAGGCTTATCAAGGCCCTAAAAAAGTTTAATGGCCGTCATCACAATATTGTTGATAAGTATGTAGTCACTGTATCCAAACTTATACTGGATATATTTGAATTACCATAGCCCCTTGTTCGTTTCATTCTCAATGTTGAATTGCACATGGTGGATGTAGCTAGCTAGACAGTAGGGGCTTACCCTTCCGGAGCACCCGGCCTCACTTCTTTGATGGAAGTGTATTGCTAAATTTGCCAGTTTTTACTTTGTTTTTGGGATTGCGATTTGGACAAGAACTGGTATGTTTGAGTTTTATTTTTAGTCGATTGCTTAAAAAGAAATTTGAATATAATGAATATTATTCATATAGATAGATGTAGTAGATTTAAGCGAATGGCTTTAATTTCAATGGTTTTATTTAGTGTAACTAAATAGTCAAACGCGAATTGTTCTATGTTCGGTGGTACAACCGAATGTTGGTATACCCTCTGATACAACCGAATGTTGGTATACCCTCTGATACAACCGAATGTTGGTATACCCTCTGATACAACTGAATGTTAGAATACCCTCTGATACAACTGAATGTTAGAATACCCTATGATACATTGAATGTTGGTATACCCTCTAATACAACTGAATGTTGATATACTTTCTGGTACAAATGAATGTTGTTATACACTCTGGTACAACTGAATGTTGGCATACCCTCTGATACATTGAATGTTGTATACCCTCTGATACAACTGAATGTTGATATAGCTTCTGGTACAACTCAATGTTGGTATACACTCTGGTATAACTGAATGTTGGTGTATCTTCTGGTACAACTGAATGTTGACATACCTTCTGATACAACTGAATGTTGGTATATCCTCTGATACAAATGAATGTTGGTATATTCTCTGGTACAACTAAATGTTGGTATATCCTCTGATACAAATGAATGTTGGTATATTCTCTGGTACAACTGAATGTTGGTATACGCTCTGGTACAGCTGAATGTTGGTATATTGTCTGATACAACTGAATTTTGGTATACACTCTGGTACAACTGAATATTGTTATATCGTCTGATACAACTGAATGTTGGTATATCCTCTGATAAAACTGAATGTTGGTTTACACTCAGGTTCAACTTAATGTTTGCAAACCCTCTGGTAAAACTGAATGTTGTGTACCCTCTGGTACAACTGAATGTTTGTATACCCGCTGGTACATTTCATCTCCAAACATTTCTGGAACCCTCTTTCCTCTGTATTCTTTGAATATTGCTTCGGTAAGTTGTTTAAACCTCCTCTTAATTTGTATGTAATGATAGGGTTGTTCTGAATTGCAAAAAAGGATTTTTAAAATACCGGTATCAGTCATGCACAAGACAGATTTCATTCAAATGAACGATTACCATACAACCATCAATCGAAGATTCAAGAAGTTTCTCATTCCGAGATTTCTGACAAATTCTATTGTAAAATAGTTGTTCCTCGATTCCTTTACCAAATTTTAGAAATACTCATAGTTCCTCGTTTTCAAACGCCCGATACAGTATTAATAAAAAGGTAACGACAATTAAAAGCTATGTTTTTGTTATTGCTTATTATTGATTTGTTTAAGTATTTAGTTTTTTTTTTAATTTTAGATCATTTTTTGTAAATTTTTTGGTTTGTTTTCTTATTGATCATCTAAGTACGCAAATATCTTAAGAGGGTAGTATTTTAAAAAGATAACTAATACAAACTTTATTTTAGTTTAATTTCTTGTTGTTTTTATCAATCAAAATGAATCATCTAATGTTGTATAGAAAAACAATATTTTGTATAGTTTATTTGAATGCATTTTTAAATGTGCTAAAAATTTTCTCACAAATTCCATTCAGAATATCCAACATATCTGTACTATTCATTCATTACAAAACAATTATTTGTTTTATTGTTTAATTAATTTAGAGAGCTGTTTTTCCTGATTTTAGGAAATATTTTGTTTATTTCAAAATCAGCTCAGCTCAGTCCATCACATATTTTGCTTTGAGTTTATTAAATCCACTTACTGACATCTTAGTCAAAGGACATGATTTCCACATACAGATCCTAAAAGTAAATATTACATTCTATTAGGGGGGCTCTGTGGCTTTTTTCAATATATAAGTTTGCAATCCCACTTTGGCAGATGCTGGCATGATCAAGTTTGCCAAAGATCTGGAATACTCCTATTTTTTCCTCTATCCAAAAATTGACTGCATGAACATAAGTTTTTGAAAATCTTGACTTCGGCATAAAACATCATTACTCCACTTCTGTCGTTCCTCTAACAGACAGATAACAATTACAAAAACTATATCTTACAATAGTCAGAGTCTTAGATACTCTCTACTACAAGACCAAATCTGTGCTAAGTGGTAGAGTATCTACTGCAGTAGTGCAAATACTCGAACCTTATTAGAGTCATACATAAATTTGAGATACAGCTTCTTCACCTGAAAAGAGTATTGACGGTTTACCCAATGCCAGGATAATCCGACTACATCTGTGGAATGGTGAAGTATCTCTGAAAACAAACATTTTTAAAAAAAGTCAACCTTTGTGCAAGCTAGTTTAAGGCAAACCATATTGCACAGCCATACATCTTATACAATTCATAGTTCCATGAGATTTTGTCAGTTATAGAAATTTTTTTAGCAAGATTAGTCTAAATAAACTGACATTATATATTTATCATATATACATTTATATATATTATCTTTAAAGCCTGGGGTATTACTGGACGATTCTAAGGTTAGGTTCTCAATTGAAATGTTTTAAGGAAAAAAGTGCATTACCGTAAACAATGTAAAAAATGGCTTCATGATTTTTCCGAAATGTGCACATCTGGCACAGCAAATTTTAAACAGATATTATATGTTAAACATTTACAGCCATTTTCCCCCAAAAAATTCTTGTAGGATCTTGTAGATATAGAAAACGTGGATTATGTCATTTCATTTTTGGAAAGATAAGTGATTTTTGTATACAGATTGCAGGTATTGTATTGAAATTTCAACAAAATTTCAATAAAACAGAAACTGTTCACAAAATATTCAAGAGTTGATCATTTTTTAGTTTTTTGTTGTTATTGTACCACCACTTTGTCAAAATTAAAATATGCAATCGTTACTATGGTTACCTTATTAAAATGTTGGTTGATTTTGGATTTTTCATAAATGTTAATTAAATCTAGTCACAGAATATATTGTTTTTGTTGTTTTTTGCCCTTCTTAAAAATCAAGTTGTTTTAAGTTTGCACTTAGCCAATCAGTCTAGATGTCAATTACCACTGCGGTAGCTCAGTTGGTAGAGTGCTTGCTCTAAGTGGAAGGTCGTGGGTTCGAACCCCGGTTTGTTGTTATTAGTCCTTCCTAAAGAAACAGAAGGACACTTTCAATTTGCAGTTTGATGGTCAGTCCAGCCATAAGATTTTAGCTCACCTGATCTGAAGGCTTAAGTGAGCTATTTTTCATCAATGTTTGTCACCATCCTTGTTGTCGTCGTCTGCAGCGTAAACTTGCATTGTCATGTAGTACTCTAGGAAAACAGGCTTTTAGAAAAAGAACGTACTGTAGGCTGGACAATTTTCTAGTAATTTCAGACAAGTATGATTAACGGAAGGCATCTAAGTGATTAAAGACTTCATAGTTATCAGCTAGAAAAATTAAAAAGATATATACAATAGCATAAATAAGATTCAAAATAAATGTAAAATGTTTGTGGCTTGAAAAATCTCCAACCAAATCGGAGATGCTTAGCTATTTTACTTTCGTTATAAGCTATATTTTTTATGCATCAAACTAAAGATGGTAGGCTTCTTAATTTTTTTAGCTATGATTAAAGTTTTGATGCGCCAAACTTTAAAAAGTAAGCTTCTTGATTTCGATTATTTGCTATGGTTTGGTCAATCGAACTGCAGATGACAATAAGCTTGTCAGCTTTTATAATATAAATTTGGTTGATGAAGCACTTTTAGAATCTTCTTTTTTAAATTTTTATATCTATTTGTACAAAAAATCGAATAAACATTGTAGTTTGATTGCTTCGACAGAATGAAAATTAATGTCCAAAAAGTACTTTATTGACTACTTCTGTCATTCCTTATATTGAGCCACAGCGGTAGCTCAGTTAGTAAAGTGCTCGCACAATAAGTAGAAGGTAGTGGGTTCGAACCCCGGGCGGGTCTGACCCAAGACTTGAAAGTGGGTAGTGACTGTTCTTTCGCCTAGCAATCGGCATTATGAAATGAAAGTCAGTTCTTTCGAATGGGAACTTGAAATAAATGAGGTCCCATGTCATGGTAGGCATGGCACGATAAAGAGCCTTGCTGTATAATGCTATCAGTGAAACGCACAGGCAAAATTTCTGCATTTTCGCCAATAGCTGGTGACGTCTCGCTATAAGTAAAATATCTTGACTGGGACGTTAAACACCATTACCCAACTCAACTCATTCCTTTTATCCAATATCTAACTGTTTTTTAATTATGATATCGAAATGAATTTCTATCTGTTCGTTACAGATTGACAGAACTGGGGATATTCTTATTAAATAGTTGAAACAATGCTTTTTAGTGTTTTAGTGTTAAAGTAAAATCACATTTTCAGGAACCTACACATACCTTTTGTTTTACTTCCATTATGAATAAAACAATAAACTTTTAAGAATCACATCTTTATTTAATCAATATTTTTATCAAAAACATCAACCGTTCATTATTCCATATGCAAAATTGTCAATTTTTGTTTAAAAATGTATCAAAAAATTTACCTGACGTCAGTTTCTTTAAAAATAGAATCAAAACATTTATTTGACGTAAATTTTTGTTAAAAAAGGTATCAAAAAATTTACCTGATGTCAATTTCTGTTAAAAAATGTATCAAAAAATTTACCTGATGTCAATATCTGTTAAAAATGTATCAAACAATTTACCTGACCTCAATTTCTGTTAAAAAGGGATCACAAAAATTACCTGATGTCAATTTTTGTTAAAAAGGGAATCAAAAAATTTACCTGATGTCAATTTCTGTTAAAAATGGAATCAAAAAATTTACCTGACGTCAATTTTCTTTGCAATGTTTGAACACAAAATTTGAATTTATGTTCATATCTAAATAATAAATTATTTTATAGGTTCTTATATTGTCCTTATCAAAATTTAATTAAATTTTAATATTGTAATCAAAAGCGAGCATTAAACAGTCCATTTGTATGGGTTTGTTGCTTGATTCATCACAAATTATACACATAGCAAAATATTTTAAAATCATTGCTATTCATTGAATAAAATTTTAACATACAGTACATAGTATATATTCATAAAAACGATAAAAGTTGTAAGTTACGTCATTCACATTATAATTATTTGAAAAATTAAATTAGAAAAGAAATGTCCACATTGTAATGTATTATTATTATTATTATTATTATTATATCTTGTTTTTTCATAAATCAAATCCTTTTAATCAATGAATTCTTGACTCTGCACTTTAATTCTGGATTAAAGTTGATCTCATATTAAATATAACACAAAGAATCAAAACTTCAAACATAGCTACAAAATGTCTTGAATTTCTCCTAACCCACAAAAAAAAAAAAAAAGATGCTACAAAATAATATGTACATGTTACACTAGTTACAAATTTATTCAAACATATATGCTTTAAAACAGTCGTTTAAAAAAACACAATACAAGAGGGCCATGAAGGCCTTTGGCGCTCACTTGGAAATGATGTAGCTTGATTTTGTCCAACTATAGCTTCTATCTTTAAAATAGATTTCCCTATAATTTGACCTAGTGACCTACTTATTGAACCAATGTGGCACATATATGAACTTTAGCTTTTTTCAAGAGGATCATTCTGAGAAAGTATTGAAGATTGGACTAAAATTGGGGACCTAAGGATGTTAACAAGGTTTTTATGTCATTTCACCTAATGACCTTCTTGTTGACTCAACATGGCCCAATTTCAAACCTTAGCAGGCTTTTTGTCAAGAAGATCATTATTTGCAAGTTTGATAAAGATTGCATTAAAATTTGGGTATCTTGAGTGTTAACAATAAAAAGTTGACGCATACTACTAGCAAATGATAAAAATGGCCTAATTTCATTAGCATAGGTGCTGCTTTACAAGGCTAAATGATTAAAACATATCTACAAAACATAAAAATAATGACTATAAACTATTTTCGAAAAAAGGTCAAACAAATGTTTATAGGTTTAAAAAAACAATTATGACCTTGACCTCTGGGTAATATATTATTTCGTAATTGTATACAACTATTTAAGACCTTATAAATGAACAATACATCATATACATATAATATATCTTAGTAGACAAGTATTTGTACTCCAGAAGGGTTAGCACTTAATGTCTAGCTAGATACAATGACAGACTTTAGAATGAAAGATGCATGAAACTACGGAATAATTATTTAACAAAAATAATTTTGAATACAACAATATCATTCATATTAACATAGTAATGAAGGCCATGAAAACTTTCTGACTACCTTGATATGCGTATTTTTTTCTTTTGTTTTTTTTTTTTTTTTTTTTTTTTTTTTTTTTTTTTTTTTTTTTTTTTTTTGTTGTTGTTGTTGTTGTTGTTATAAATACCCTTATCCGTTGTATGATGATTCCATAGTAAAAGCAAGGTCTGTCATATTGTTTTCTGTTGTGTTTATGACAAGAGTAGGATACATTAAGGACATAATAAGTATAATAAGGAAATTTTGCTAGTATGAATGGAAAACTGGAAACACTTTGCATTCTAATGAAAATAATTTGTAAACAGAATTTTGATTGGACTTCGACCGCAGTAAAATCTCTGTTTTACGGTCGGAGTTAAGATGTCGCGTGCTATCCAGGCCACGTAGACCTCAATTTGCGACAGTAAAATCCACGTTTTACGGTTGGAACTCTTCAAAGTCAAAACAGCTATCTCCTAAATGACCTTTATTACCCGTTATTTATGTACTGATCGTTCCCTTTTATCCTCTATCAGGTTGAAAACACCAACAGACAAATAAACTTTCTATAGATAAATAAAATGTTTGGTGATTGTATTCCAGGAAAATGTCAACTGTCATCTTTTATTTGAAGTACTGTTTGAGGTTTTATCATGTTGTAAATGTTCACTTTTGCAGGATAACAGTAAGAAACAAAAAATCTGTCACTGTTGTCATCAAACCGAATTCCACGAGGCCTGTCTAATCCTGCAAGTAGGATAAACTCTCCGTCTGATGACAGCTGAAACACATTCCCTGATTTTTCTTCAGCAATATAAACATTTCCCTCTCTGTCTGATGTTACACCACGGAGATTGTTTAAATCAGGATGTGTAAAACTTTGAATTTCTTGTAGGTCACTGGCTCTTACAAAGTGACAAGAGGGTTTGTCGTAGTCAGTGTAAACAATCTTTTTCTCTTCTTGATTAATGATAGTTACACCTTTTATAAAGCCATTTGTGTTGATTTCCTTTTCTTTGTTTCCATCTTTATCTAATTTCAAAAGTTTATTCTTACATCCGACATAAAGTTTGTTGTCACTACTAGTTATCCCACCACACCAGACACCTAATGATTTTGTCTTATTTACTGTTAGCGATGGAATGTTAATGTAATCAATAGTGTGTTCTTACATCGTGTTACTACTACAGTAGTAGGATCAAGCATACAGACATCGTACACTTCACCTGATAAATCACCACTTTGTTTGATCAGGTCACCATTACTTTTGAATAAAGCAAGCCTCTTCCCACTAAACAACGGTAATAATAATGTACTGTGAATACATTTAAATTCGTGGGCTCCAATTTTCGTTGATGTCAGAAAAAATACCATTTCGTGGGATGATGAATTCGTGGGTTAAGCACCTGTAAAAAAGCCGATTAAAAAATATCCGAATCGGCTTTTTCCCCATAATAGAAAGACAAAATCTGATTAAAAATTCTTTAATGTTGGCTTGTTAACACTTAAAAGTACTCAGGACAGTGTGACGATTCATTGAACTTCCCTATTCAAAGGTAATTACCTAATACCTAACAAGTTAATTGATTGCTAGTGGCTTCACCTGTTCACATCGTTTCTACTATTAGTAGAGTATACAAACACATACACGTGCCCGATCGATCCAGTTTATAGATAGTTAATAATCTCCCCTGAATTCTATATACAAGATTTGGCTAGATTGATATTGACCGTTTTTCGGGTTACCAACAACATGATAACGGCATTACACTTTTTTTTTGTATCTGTTATATGCGATGGGATTTTTATTTAAGCGGTATTTATAAACATTTATCTATATATACGACATTGTCACACAACAACTTATAGTTTATAATTAAAACGACAGATATCCTGATGTACCAAACAGAATAAAGTTTAACTGTTTTTGACGTTTTGTTGCATAGCCAACGACTGGACAGTTATGGAAAGATAAAAAGCAGTATGTTAACACCACATTTTCAAATAAAAATTTAAATGTTTATTTCCTTTACCTATCTGATGTGTGTTTATTACAAACATACAAACAAAAACAGAAAAATGTTCCCAGGGGGATGTACCCTTTGTCTACCGCCGATTGACCTTACCGGCGTTTTTGGAATTTACATGTCAACGAATATATTTGTAAATATCTGAAATTGTCAACGAATATATTTGCAAATATCTGAATTTCAGATATTTACAAATATATTCGTTGACATGTAAATTCGTGGGTCATGATGTCCACGAAAACAACGAAAATTGGAACACCACGAAAAATAATGATTTCACAGTATCCTCTGACAAAAAACAACCTCCACAAACCCATGTATCAACTCCACATTTGTCATTAATAGAGAAAGACGATACCAGACGATTCTCTCTGCCAAATGTGGGATATCTTGGAACAGCCAAACTTGCTTTCTGTGTCACGTCTATATGTCCAAGCGTTTGTAACTGTGTAATCAGCTTCTGAACATTGTCATCAAGACTAAACTTGTAATCAAGGTTTTCATGTTTTGCCAAAATTTGTTCTAATTCTTCCAACTGTTCTTTTTCTCTTTCTTGTACTTTTTTCATTTCTAAGAACACCTGACTCTCACTACAACCCCGTTTGCATGTTTCCATCAAATTAATATAATTCTGTATATTCTTGTTTCTGTTTTTCGAATCTTGTATGGAACTGATAAGTTCTTGTAATTTTCGGTTGTGTGTTTGAGTAAATCCTTGCATAAGACTCGAATGTGATTGATCAAAACTATCTATGATCTTCTGTCGTGTATCTTGTAATTCTTTTTCAATAGCTCCCTTCTGATCCTCCAGCTTTTTAATTATCTCCCTTTTGTCTTTTACAAGATCCAGATGTAAGGCACTGGTATCTTTTAATCGTTGCAATAGTTCCGATAGATCGTTTGAATCTAGAACTCCGTTGGCAGCATCTTCAAGTGTTGTCACCTGATCGCATTTACGATGATGAATGGTAATGCACGTTGTGCAACATGGTTGGTTATGATCGATACAGAATGCCTCAATTATCTTTCCTTTGTGATTTTCACACACCTCATATGGTGATATCGGTGGAACTTCTTGCATTTCTTCTATATTTTTTATAGCGTGGTGTTTCGACATTTTTTGCTTCTTGTGTAGGGATGCACACACTTGGCAAAACGCTTCATTACATTCTAAACACCAACTCACTGCCGTGACGTCATCATCCGTCGACTTACATGGATCGCAAAGTTTTTCTTTCGTTTTCAATTTGTTTTGATCCATCAACGAAACGATTAAATGATTTAACGGAAACTGTTTGGCCCATTCTTCATACTTGACGTTTGGTTCCAGGAGCGTTACCATACGCCTACAAACAGGACAATTGAAATTGGATTTTCCATCTTTACTTTCACTTTCACTTTTGAACGCGGTTATTATATACGAGTTTAGACATGTCTCACTAGAAATTATGAAGACAAGGAAGACATTTTGGTTCTTTAAAATCCTCCAGACAAATAGGACACGTAGTTATATTAATATCTGTTGTCGGCTTTGATAAAGCCATGTCTGTAATCTCTCGTATGTCCCACAGGCACCTGTGGTAAGTCCTACATTTAGGTGATTATTTCAATCTTACTTTTAACGGATTGCTTTGTTATCAAAAACGGTCATTTTGCAGCGTTAAAAATAAAATGTTCCAGTAAAATATATTACATATACATCACAACTACCCTTATACTGGAAACCGCCTCATTCCACACCCTGTTCTCTAACTCTGATGATTCAGTCACTGATTGTACCTTGATCTCGTCACGCAAAGGGAGATAATCAGCTACAAGTTTCTAAGAATTAGCTTTTTAAAATACCATCTATTTAAAACACTTTTTTTTAAACAGAGATATCTTCGTTTTTTATTTATATTAAAGACTTTTTACAGATCAGACACGAATAAGGTTTTGTACGTTTTGTTTTTAAAAAGATGTGAATTAGTAGGATTTGAGTACCACCAAAAGTTTAGCACCTCAAAAATATTTGAAAAAACAACTTACAAACAATTTTAAGTGTGAGAAAAAGGAGTTACTGAGTTTCACCAACCAGTGTAGAATTTTATTATTATTATTATTATTATTATTATTATTATTATTATTATTATTATTATTATTATTAATGTGTAAGAAACCGAACTACCGGGATAAAACTGCAGGACAGCAAACGAATTGACACACTTTCTCACCAGAAGCGGAAATTGAATTGAACCAGTGAGAGGTCGGGTTAGGGTAAATTGTTGAACAGCCGTAAACCGACGAATTTTAACAATAGTTGAAAACGTTGTTTACAGTCGCACAAGCAAGTATTATCGACGATGAATTTTATTTTTTCCCAGGAAGTATTTGAAACACAATTTTATATAATGCGTGAGTTTCATGTATGCACGTGGTTTGTACTAGTGGTGTGTACTAGTGGTTTTCTACTATTCGGATGTGATCTTAAAATAAACGAGGTTCCGCTTCACGATATGCGTGGCGCGATAAAGAACCCTGCTGTATAATTAGTTTAGTCAATCTGGTCAAACCTCAAAGTAATTGCAACAGAAAATATTTTTATGTGATTGTTTTTAAGAATTGTGTTTTTATTCACCATAAGAAATATACCAATTTCAATCCAGTGGAATTTTGGGGTTTTTTTTGCTAATTGAAGTTACCAATAGCATTTTCTATAGAAAAGGGACATAACTGTATTGTGATCCTAAATTTTACACAAAATTTTTCAAAAATTTCAAGTTTTCTCTGATACTATATGAAGAACAACCTAGAAATTAGATAGAAATTTATACATAGACTTAAAATAGATAATTTAAGACAATTTAGAATGTAATATGTAAATGGAATGTAAAAAAAATAAATTATTTTGTTGAAAGAAGTTATGCAAAACGCTGATCAAGGACATGTTGATGAGATGGAAAAAAAGATTTATTCACTACAAATATGTTTTGTTATGCACAAAATGATAAAATAAGTATATCTTAGGTTAAAAATATAACTCTTCTTTACTTCTACTTCATTACTTTGAGTAATCTGTTTTTAATTCCTCATCACTATAGAAACATTAGATTGTGAAAGACTTAAAATAAAATGCAACTGAATGAAAATGGGCCAATGATCTCACTTTAAATGAAATCAGAAATGATTAATATACATATGGAATCAATTATGATTGATTAATTCCAGGGTCTTTCTTTTACTTTTGGTTAAAATAGCAAAAAAACACATGATAATTGGACTAAAACTCCACCTGTTTTACAGGAGTTATCTCCCTTGTCTAAAGAAATCCCCATAAGAAATTAAAACTTCTCAAAAACTTGTTTCCCCTTGTCAGATTTTGGAAGACTTTTTACTATAAACATTGCATGTATTTGAGAGCATATTAGTAACAAAATTTGTTCTGTTGCAATTAGTTTGAGGTCAAACTGTAGATTGACTTAACTAAATGCCATCCGGCGCAACGCACAGGCAAAATTTCTGCACTTCGCCAAGAGATGGCGACGTCTCAATATAAGTGAAATATTTTTGACTGGGACGTCAAACACCATTTCTCAACTCAACTCTGTTGAATTGATATTTTTAAAATAAATTGATTGCTTATCATGAAACTTGTTTTTCCTAGATGTTATAAAAGTCATAACTGTTGAATAAAAAGCTACGAGGCAGCGTAAGAATATATTCATCTGGTTGCACTATTTTTACGACCATTTTGGTGTTTAAATAACAGAGAGTCCGTGTCAGGTAGGAGTGGCTTCAATATTTCAATTATCAGTTTGATCACGCATAAGACTTTATAATTTTGAATACTGTATTCTTGTCTGGCTATCGGCATTTAGAGGGACTGAAATTTATCCTTGTAATACCCAAGTAAAGGATATTGTGAGAGATATAATTATTAATTGTCCACCATTTTAAAGCTGCATTAAGTTTTCCTAGGAAAAAATAAAACGGTGCTGATCTAATAATGATGTTCCTAATGAATAATGTTACATTTGATTCAACGATAAAAGCTCGAATAAATACAGAAATTACTCAGCGATATGTAGCATGTAGGATCTAATATTAGAACATGGTTACGTCATAAAAAACCGGGTCATTTAAACACAACTTAAAAAACGGTGAAATACGATAAATTAAATAAATAATAAATTAATTAAACACAGAACTTCATTGAATTCATTGTGACTTTATAAGGGATACATAAAACCATTGCGAATACGTGCGCATGCTGCGAGTTCATAATATTAATCATCGTTAAACACTGACCAACCCGTTGGAGGATTCCGTTTATTTACAGCTTATAGGGGCTGTAACTCTAAGGAAAATTCATAAACCAACTCGGTTTAATGATATACATATATCCTATATCTGTAAATGTCTTTACCGAGTTTCAATGATTGTGATGAATTGTTTTGGAGAATTTCTCAGTACAAGATATTGCATGGACGGACGAAAGAAAGGACAAAAGGACCAAGAGGTGGACAGACGGAGACTTGAATTAAATACCCCCCTTCTTTCTTCTAAAGGCGGGAAATTACAAGCAACCACCAATTCAGTATATAGTTAACAAGCCACTCAATCCGACCACAGACAACAAGCCACTCAATCCGACTTCAGACAACAAGCCACTCAATCAGACCACAGACAACTAGCCACTCAATCCGACCACAGAAAACAAGCCACTCAATCCGACCACGGACAACCAGCCACTCAATCCGACCACAGAAAACAAGCCACTCAATCCGACCACAGACAACAAGCCACTCAATCCGACCACAGAAAACAAGCCACTCAATCCGACCACAGACAACAAGCCACTCAATCAGACCAAAGACAACAAGCTTAGAACTTAATCGGACAAAAGTTACCAAGCCACTCGATCGGATCATCTTAGGACTTTTACACAATCAGACCATTGTCAATTTCCACCTAGTCAGTCCAAAGTCAATAAGCCACCCAGTCATTTCATTGTCAACCTCGCACAGTCAGACCAATATCACCAAGCCACTTAAACAGACCAAACCAACTATCCACTTAATCAGTCCAAAGCCAATCAATACATTGTCATATGCGAGTTGTTTCCCTTTAGCCTTCATTAATCAAGGTTGTATATTTCACTTGACCTTTCCTTAGATTGTTCATTTCACTAGACTCTTCTTGCGGTTGTACAATTCTACTATTTTACCCTATTTCTGATTGTACATTTCACTTCGCCATACTTGTGGCTGTACGTTACCCATTTTTTTTAGATTGTACGTGTTTAAACTGTATACATTTATTTTATTTTTTCATATTTCAGAGAAAATATGGCCACCAGAAATAGGATAAAATTACATTGGTTGTGCATTTCATTTGGCTGTATATACGGGAGCTCAGTTGGAAGTGCTCGCTTCGTATGTAGGAGGTCAGGGATCGAATCGCGGCCGGGTCTAATCAGGATTTTAAATTTGGTAGCGACTGTTCTTTCGCCAAGCATTCGGCATTTTAAAATAAGTCACGGACTCCTTCAGAGGAGACGTTAAAAATCAATACCCCGTGTCACAACAGGCGTGGCACGCTTAAGAACCCCCCCCCCCCTATACAAAACACATAGCGCAATACAAAGGTCAAAATTGCTGCCACTTCCCCTATATACGTCTTGAAAGAGATATAATTATATTCTTGACTGGGAACAGAGACATATATAACGAAGTAAAATAATATTAACTCAATCAATTGAAATTGAAATCCTTAAAGCGTTTCTATATGGCAGAAATTATTAAACAGAACATCGAAGTGTGTGTGTGTGTGTGTGTGTGTGTGTGTGTGTGTGTGTGATCTAACCTCCTTATTTTAACACCTATCCTTCACAACAAACTGCCTTCAGTAGTAATTTTTTTTCCATTTTCAATCACAATATATTGGACACCTCCATAATGGTCACCTTTTATTGGTCGTAAAATTTCAGTCAAAAACCATGCTTTACCATTTATTTATTTATTGATTTATTTATTTATTTATTTATTATTTCGTAATCGTTGTTGTTCCAAGAAATATGACATTGCTAGGTTGGTGTCATTTCATTCCTACATAAGCCTTTAATCATAATCAAAACGGAAGGCACAAAGCTCTATATGGCTTCAAAATGAAAAGGGGAGATAATTTAAGAATTTATTATAATCTTTTGTTCCAACAAGCTTTTTAACATAGAAGGTAACAAAATTATTTTTCATTTATCATGGTAACACTTTAGTTTTTTGTATCATGTTAATCCTTAAGAAAAATTAGGAAGGATAAATTCGTTTATAATTATATATTATTTTTGAATAACTGATTTTCTTTTATTGCCTGTAAAATTTATAAATTTAAAATGAAACTTCGATTAGAAAATAAAATAGTGATATATACTGAGATTAAAAGATATTTAATAAAACTCATTATCTCAATATCATCAAAGCCTCATAATAAAACATCTTTAAGAACTGATTTTAACGTATTCATACAGACATATTTATAATTAAAATTCTTGTATTAACCATATAATATCTATTTCGGTAATACTAATTTAAATTTTGTATTCGTCATAAACAAATGAGTTGAGTAATGGTGTCAAGAATTTTTCACTTATATCGAGACGTCACCAGCTACGTTAGCTTAGTTTGTAGAGTGCTCGCTCCGGAAGTGGGAGGTCGCGGGTTCAAACTCCGGCCAGGTCTAACCCAAGACTTGAAAGTTGGTAGTGGCTTTTCTTTCGCCAAAAACTCAGCATTACGAAATGAATATCGAGTCTTTCGGATGGAAACTTAAATTAACGGGATCCTGTGTAATGGTAGGCGTGGCACGATGAAGAACTCTGCTGTATAATGCCATCAGCGCAACGCACGAACAAAATTTCTGCATTTTTTCCTATTGCTTGCGACGTCTCGATATAAGTGAAATATTCTTGACTTGGACGTTAAACACCATTACTCAATGCTCGTGGTTAATTAAACTCTTGAAGAAGCGTCTTTCTTTTTATTATTATTATTATTATTATTATTAATTAATTAATTTATTTATTTATTTTTATTATTTTTTTAGTTTATTAAATTTATTTAATTTCTTCTTTTACTTTTTACTTAATTTACGCGAGTAAGTCACGTGGTTTTCTACTTCTGGAATTTTCCAATCGCACCGGGCGTAGGATATATCTTAACATAAGTTAATGTGGTGTGTAAGTTATTGACCAGGTCTGACTCAAGACGTAAAAGTGGGTAGTGACTGTTCTTTCGCCAAGCACTCGGCATTACGAAATAGTCACGGTTCTTTCGGATGGGAACTTAAAATAAACGAGGTTACGTGTCACAGAATTCTAGATCTGCTGTATAATGCCATCAGTGCAACGCACAGGCAAAATTTCTGCACTTTCGCCTATAGCTGGCGACGTCTCGATATAATGAAATATTTTTGACTAGGACGTTAAACACACTACTCACTCTTATCTGCGTTGAACACAAGTGTGCCAGTACACTCCTACAAAATGCCGCTGATAAACAACACAGACATTACACAATTACCAAGGCAACCTGTTATGACCTACAACAAATAAAACTACTTTCTCACTTGACAAAGACTGGAGTCGGGCCCATAGATTTAAAGGCTAACGTCTTTAAATAGCCACCGAGGCCCCAAACAAGAGAATTCGTTGACCGATTGGTCTAAAGCACGCTTCTATGAATCACAGTGCCTCGGACGGCTTACGTTCAAATACCACTCGGGACTTCGTACGGGACAGATCCTGGTGTAAGAAAATTTTCTTAACACATTTGCCATGGCGTCATCCTTTTCTCTCTCTCTCTCTCTCTCTCTCTCTCTCTCTCTCTCTCTCTCTCTCTCTCTCTCTTTTTCATTAACCGCCATTTATTAACTGTAAGCGTCCAATAAGTTAAAGTATCTGCACGTTAACTAACCAATTGGACAGCCAGAATGTACAGATGTATCAACTTATTGGACAGTTACAGGTGAAGTGTTACATACGAACAGAAACACACCTAAAGAAGTTTGAACTCATTTAATTGTTAAAAAAATTAATAATCAGCAAAGAAATGTAGAAATTCCTTTTTTTTCATTTGAAATTGAACACGAATATAAGTTTTCTTTCACAGTTTAAACTTAGAATGATATGTTTCCGGATTCAACAGAGTCTCCCTTAACCATTTCAGAAACATTTGGTTTTTCAAATTGCACAGACTTTATCTGTTTACCACTGTTACAGAGTGAAAATATTACAAACATGCATTAACTGATTTTCTCCTTTCATATCTTTGTGTAGTAGGGGTAAATTTTGACTGAGTCAAAAACATTTATCCACTGTCTGATGACATCTTAACAAATGAAAACACATGAATATGAGCAAGTTAAGAAAAAAAAGCATGCACGAATGACTGAATACACTTCATTAAACACACTATAGAATTACCTACAACTGTGCATTAAGTTATGACATAAATCCCATAACCTACAGCTGTCCGTTATTTATTTACGAGTGATTTAAAGCTGTTTTTAAGAACACAAAGTTTTCAATGTTTCATCCGACCAGATAATAGAAAAAAGCCGAAAACTGTCCATTCTTACTGGCCTCGATCAATCCTTTCTTTCACAAAATGAACAGTTTTCGGCTTTTTTCTATTATCTAGGCCGGGGACACAGGTAATATAGAATAGACCGTCTCAGTAAATATTATAAGTGGAAGAATATTGACTAGGCGTAATTTATTTCCTTTCCCGATCAAACCGAGCTTACTCGCATATAATTTTATTATCTATTTATTTCCACGGAAAACCAATCATTCTTATATCCTTTTTTCCTAATAATTTTTTTCACACATATTTTTGTTTTCATGCACCACTGAGTCAAAATCAATGAAAAGGAACAAACTATGTCAGACTTGCAAATGATTATGAGGTCTACATCTTTCATTGGTTAGAAATCTGGACCAACGTGACCTGTTTAAAAGTGAAACACTAAATATGAGATCATAGATGTCACAATTCCTTATATCTTGTTTATTTTTAAAATCAGACACCTGCCAAAAATATTGATAGAGAGAAAAAAGGAAAGAAAGAAAATAACACTCAAATTTAGGCTTAAACTATTAACTCTTTGTGTCTTTTCAATCATATTTAAATGCAGGTTAAAATTGTTAAACTCTTATCGACCTCTTCTAGGTAACGTTCAGATGAATCTCGCTATGTCATGGGTGGAAATGTTTTTTATCGTAACCAAGAGAAAACAACAACAACAACAACCTGGAATGATCGTGGCGTGAAGGATAATGTTTCTGGTAGTTTTGTTTATTTGCTAAAACTAAGCTTACTTACTCATTTCAGCGTTATAAGAAAGGTAAGAAAAATTAAAACAATGTTTGCAAAAATTGAAGCATCGTATCTCTAGTCAATGCTTGAAATGCTGAAATATTTAAAACACTGCCTTTAAACCGATTTTCAGATTAAAAACACTGTTTGTAAATTGAAAGACAATGCATTTTCGATTTAAAAAACCCTGACTGATAATTACTATTTGCGCAGTATAAAATACTACCTGATTATTTTCAAAACACTGCATCTAGAATTTAATGCTAATTGTAAAATTTAAAACACTAGTTGAAGAATATCAAACACTGCCTGTACATCTTTAAAACACTACAATTTTAATCTCTAATTGTAAAATTTAAAACACTAGTTGCAGAATATCAAACACTGCCTGTACATCTTTAAAACACCACTATTTTAATCTCTAATTGTAAAATTTAAAACACTAGTTGTGCAATATAAAACACTTCCTTTATAATTTTAAAACAGTGTTACGAAAATTAAAAAACACTGATTGCACAATTTCAAACACTGCATTTGAAATTAAAAACTCAAATTGTACAATTAAAACACTGATTTTACCATCAGAAACTGACTTTACAATAAAAAAAAACATCGTAAATGAAATAAAAAACACTGATTGTAAAATTTAAAACACTTCATTTGAAATTTAGGACCCTGCATGCAAATTAAAAAAGACACTGCCTGTAAAGTAAAAGACACTGCTTGTAAAGTAAAAGACACTGCTTGTAAAGTAAGACACTGCTTGTAAAGTAAAAGACACTGCTTGTAAAGTAAAAGACACTGCTTGTAAAGTAAGACACTGCTTGTAAAGTAAGACACTGCTTGTAAAGTAAAAGACACTGCTTGTAAAGTCAAAGACACTGCCTGTAAAGTAAAAGACACGACTTGTAAAGTAAAAGACACTGCTTGTAAAGTAAAAGACACTGCTTGTAAAGTAAAAGACACTGCTTGTAAAGTAAAAGACACTGCTTGTAAAGTAAAAGACACGACTTGTAAAGTAAAAGACACTGCTTGTAAAGTAAAAGACACTGCTTGTAAAGTAAGACACTGCTTGTAAAGTAAGACACTGCTTGTAAAGTAAAAGACACTGCCTGTAAAGTAAGACACTGCTTGTAAAGTAAAAGACACTGCTTGTAAAGTAAAAGACACTGCTTGTAAAGTAAGACACTGCTTGTAAAGTAAAAGACACTGCCTGTAAAGTAAAAGACACTGCTTGTAAAGTAAAAGACACTGCTTGTAAAGTAAGACACTGCTTGTAAAGTAAAAGACACTGCTTGTAAAGTAAAAGACACTGCTTGGAAAGTAAAAGACACTGCTTGTAAAGTAAAAGACACTGCTTGGAAAGTAAAAGACACGACTTGTAAAGTAAAAGACACTGCTTGTAAAGTAAAAGACACTGCTTGTAAAGTAAGACACTGCTTGTAAAGTAAGACACTGCTTGTAAAGTAAAAGCAGTGCTTGTAAAGTAAAAGACACTGCTTGGAAAGTAAAAGACACTGCTTGAAAAGTAAAAGACACTGCTTGTAAAGTAAGACACTGCTTGTAAATTAAGACACTGCTTGTAAAGTAAAAGACACTGCTTGTAAAGTCAAAGACACTGCCTGTAAAGTAAAAGACACTGCTTGTAAAGTAAGACACTGCTTGTAAAGTAAAAGACACTGCTTGTAAAGTAAAAGACACTGCTTGTAAAGTAAGACACTGCTTGTAAAGTAAGACACTGCTTGTAAAGTAAGACATTGCTTGTAAAGTAAAAGACACTGCTTGTAAAGTCAAAGACACTGCCTGTAAAGTAAAAGACACTGCTTGTAAAGTAAGACACTGCTTAAAAAGTAAGACACTGCTTGTAAAGTAAAAGACACTGCTTGTAAAGTAACAGACACTGCTTGTAAAGTAAAAGACACTGCTTGTAAAGTAAGACACTGCTTGTAAAGTAAAAGACACTGCTTGTAAAGTAAGACACTGCTTGTAAAGTAAAAGACACTGCTTGTAAAGTCAAAGACACTGCCTGTAAAGTAAAAGACACTGCTTGTAAAGTAAGACACTGCTTGTAAAGTAAAAGACACTGCTTGTAAAGTAAAAGACACTGCTTAAAAAGTAAGACACTGCTTGTAAAGTAAAAGACACTGCTTGGAAAGTAAAAGACACTGCTTTGAAATTTATTTCAGAACACCTGTTTTTGAAATTTCAGAACACTGCTTGTAATATCAAAACTGCTTGTAAAATTTAGAATTCTGCATTTGATTTAAAACAATGAATTTTAAATTTAAAACACTGATTGTAATATAAAAACTGCTTGTTAAATTTAAAAAACTGCATTTGAATTTTATAAAAACTGCATTCGAATTTAAAAAAACTGAATTCGAATTTTAAACACTGCATTTGAAAGTAAAGAAACTGCTTGTTAAATAAAAACAACTGTGCTTGTAAAATTTAAAATGAATTTGAATTTAAAACACTGCGTTTGAAATTTAAGACACTACATTTGAAATTTAAGACACTACATTTGAAATTTAAGCCACTTATTGATATTGTATGATTTTAAAACATTGCATGTAGTATTGAACATTGTTCAAATTTATTAGCGTGTCTAATATAGTGTGATCGTTATCGAAGTTACTGTTTAGGGGAAAGGTATACAACCATCTCTCCCCTCCAGCCAAAGGACGTTGGTTCGAACCCCGCCGAGTCATCGAGATAAGACTTGGGATGTAACTTTCTCTCCTGGCGCTTGGTATTAGGAGGACAGAGTATCAACTGATCCACCCGGTGTCAGGATAATATGACTTTTTTTTTGGGGGGGGGGGATCGGGACTCGTTGAGTCGCCTTGAGTGCGCGCTAGTACAAATGAGACCACATACAAACTCGGAAATCTCACAAATACACGGATTGATCCTGAGACATTGATAAAAACTTGCTTTCGTCATTAAGAGCGGAAAAATTGCTGATGCGACGTTAAACAACATAACTCCACTTCACAAGTTATACAATGTATACCCCCTGCCAATCGGCAAGTACTTGTCATATTAGAGATAAGTGAACCGGTTGCAAACTATACTTTATCGATCATAATCTCTCCATCGTCACGTTTAGTTTAACAATTAAAAGTCTTCTTTTTAATTTGTCATGTGTATCTGAAAACTTCCTGATGTGAGGTTAATCAACTTGGAATCGACCAACTTTACATTACTGTCTGAAACACCACTGAGTTAGACGCGCGCGCGCGCGTGTGTGTGTTTTGTTTGTGTGTATGTGCGTGTGTGTTTTAAAGGTAAAATTAAATAGGTGACAAATAGTGTGTGTGTGTGTGTGTGTGTGTGTGTGTGTGTGTTTTAAAGGTCATATTAAAAAGGTGACAAAATGAAAGTGTGTGTGTGTGTGTGTGTGTGTGTGTGTGTGTGTGTGTGTGTTTTAAAGGTCAAATTAAGTAGGTGATACAAATTGTGTGTTTGTGTGTTTTGAAGGTCAAATTAAGTAGGTGACAAAAATATTTATAGGTAGAAAACTAAAACGTAATTCAATAAGTCTGTCATGTGCTACTTGTAAAACACAAAATACTGCTTTTGAATTTTAAACACTTATTGATAGTGTATGATTTTAAAACATTGCATGTAGAATTTAACATTGTTTAAATTTATTAGCGTGTCTAACATAGTGTGATTGCTATCGAAGTTACTGAATAGGGGAAAGGTATACAACCACCTCTCCCCTCCAGCCAAAGGACTTTGGTTCGAATCCCGCCGAGTCATCGAGATAAGACTTGGGATGTAACTTTCTCTCCTGGCGCTCGGTATTAGGAGGACAGAGTATGAACTGATCCACCCGGTGTCAGGAGGTTCATTCACGTTTATCCAACATATGAAAATTCACTATTCACACTTATCCAACATTGGATTTACGCACCATTGGTTTTAAGATTATTTACCTGTGGTGTGATCAGTTAGTTTTCACTACCAGAATAAGAGTACTTTTACTTTAAAATGTAAACCATAAATAAAAAGTAAATATGTTGGATTTTTTAATTAATTTTTTTTAGTTCCTACCTTAATAAAACTGAGACACTCAGAATTCGCTAAGAATGTACAATGCATTCGTTTTACAAGTGCAAAAACAAGTGTGTTTAAATTATTATGCCTATAGTGTGTCCTTTTTAAATTTATGGTATGTGTTTCATTATATATATATGTGTGTGTGTGTGTGTGTGTGTGTGTGTGTGTGTATTTATAGAAAAAGTATGCACTTATACCACATAATTTGGTTTTCTCTAAAGAGACAAGTTTTAAATTCATCACCAAATGTTCTGTATCATGGTATCTTTTTATGTTCTAGGATTTTCAGTTACATGAACTTCTGTTTCTAAATTTCTTGTTTTTGGCAAATTTTCTTGTTTTACTATATCTATAGTGCTGAGTATTGAAATTAGGTACATGGTTTTTTTTTTTTTTTTTTTTTGTTTTTTTTTTTTTTTTTCTTCTTTTCTTTTTTTTTGTTTTTTTTTTTTTTTTTTTTTTGTAGTCCTGTAATAGCGTACCACTATAAGGTACATGGTTTTTTTTTTTTTTTTTTTTTTTTTTTTTTTTTTTTTTTTTTTTGTAGTCCTGTAATAGCGTACCACTATTAGGTACAAGGTTTTTTATTTTTATTTATTTTTTTTTTATTTTATTTTTTTTTTATTTTTGTAGTCCTGTAATAGCGTACCACTATAAGGTACATGGTTTTTTTTTTTTTTTTTTTTTATTTTTTAGTCCTGTAATAGCGTACCACTATCAGGTACATGGTTTTTTTTTTTTTTTTTTTTTTTTTTTTTTTTTTTTTTGTAGTACTGTAATAGCGTACCACTTTTAATATTTTACGACATGATTGATAATGGTTATGTGTTTTTTCATTATAAAAAGGAAGTTTTACTCATTTGTGTGATGCTATTATTAAAAATGTGATGCCTGATTAATTATATAAAAATTCAAAAGTGTTTTTTTTAATGCGATAGTGCTTATTGATGTTATTATTAAAATGTGATGGGCTTTAGAAACATTATATTGCTTAATCATTTTGATGTCATATTTTTATTTATGTGATAGTGCTTATTGATGTTGTTATTTTAAATGTGATGCAGTTATTGTAACATTATATTGCTTATTTTAAAAATACTTGATATTGGTTTATAAATTATGTTACTGGTTTAAAAATAAATACTTTATATAAATCATATTGTTTTATTTTTTTTTATTTTTTCAAGTTTCTTTATTTCTCATACTGAAGATTATCAATACAGAGAATATGAAATACATCAACATAAATACAATACAATGCATGTGCAAGAAATTACAAGACTATATTTGCTTAAATTACTAACCCGGAGGACTGACCCTCTTATTAATGATACTAATAAATTTACATAATTTATTATAAATTTACATAATTTATTCAATACAGACAATTTTGTGGACTTAAATATGAGAGTATTGAGTATTGTCTTTTCTAAAATAAAAAGGAATGTAAATATTGCGTTCTGGAGAGAAAAAATTGCAATTCATTATATAGTGAAATTCATCTCCAAGTTCTCTGCCACACAGGTTACACAGTCTCTCATTCCTAGGTACATTTAACCCTCGACCTGCTTCTATTGGTAATTTGTGACTGGAGCATCTAAACTTATGTAAAATAATTTTGGTACATAAAGACAAGTTAGATTTCAGGTAATATGGTAATACAAAGCTAGAATTTACAAACAATTTGTATGATAGGCCTCTAGAAGAGTTATTGCAGTCACTTATCCATTTTTGTAAATACTGATCACATATTTTTTGTCTAAGACATTTTACTAACCATATTCTATTAGAAAAATCTGAGATAACCATATATTATTAAGACCACACTCATAAAATATTGATTGTACATTGGATATCCATATTGAATTATGTCCATTCAAAAAAAAATTTTCAATGATAGATTATATAATATTGTTGTATATTTTGATTTTGATTCTTTACAATAAATTACTCTTGACCAATAGCTAACAATTCTTGTTTTGACAAATAAACTAAGTTGGTATCTCCCTAACTCTAATTAAATTTGACTTAAATAAATCGGGTACAATCAAAATCTTTCAGAATAAAGCTTCTTTTTTATTTTTTTATTTATTTTTTTTATTTTTATTTTTATTTTTAAACATCTTTATTGGTTTTATATATGTATATATATATAAGGAACATATAAATAGACAAAGTACACCTTTTACTCACACTTTCATACAGGTTGTGATGACTAGTATGTTTTTATTTTAAAGTACAATAAATACCCCATTTGCTTCTTTTTTATTTTACCTGGTATATTTAATCTTCAAAAAGGCGAAGGTATGAAATTTCCCTGTTCGCAGTACCCAAACCCACCTATTGTTTCCATTTTCCTTTGATGTCATTTATCCAACATTAAATTGAACTTTTCCTATACCACAATATCAAATGTTGGATAAATGTGAAGACACCTGTCAGAATAATATGACTGTGGGGGAGTGGTATATTTGTCTGTGGCATTCTGACTCATTGCCGAGTCGCCTTGAGTGCGCGCTAGTACAAATGAGACCACATAGTAACTCGGAAATCTCAAGCATACACGGACTGATTCTGAGACATTGATAAAAACTTGTTTTCGTCATTATTAGCTGAAAAATTCCTGATGCGATGTTAAACACCATAACTCCACTTTGCAAGTTATACACGTCAAATTTATAACCCGACCAATCACAAGCATTTTTCGCATTACAGTTAAGTAAACTTGCCAGTTGCAAACTATACTTTATCGACCATAATCCCCCCATCGTCACATTTAGTTTAACCATTAAAAGTCTTCTTTTTTATTAACTTGTCATGTGTATCTAAAAACTTTCTGATGCGAGGTAAATCAACTTGGAATCGACCAACTTTACATTACTGTCTAAAACACTACTGAGTTAGACCGGTGTGTGTGTGTGTGTGTGTGTGTGTGTGTGTGTGTGTGTTTTAAAGGTCAAATTAAGGTGACAAAAATTGTGTGTTTGTTTGTGTGTGTGTGTGTGTGTGTGTGTGTGTGTGTGTGTTTTAAAGGTCAAATTAAGGTGACAAAAATTGTGTGTTTGTTTGTGTGTGTGTGTGTGTGTGTGTGTGTGTGTGTGTGTGTGTTTTAAAGGTAAAATTAAGTAGGTGACAAAAAGTGTGTGTGTGTGTGTGTGTGTGTGTGTGTGTGTGTTTTAAAGGTCAAATTAAGTAGGTGACAAAAAGTGTGTGTGTGTGTGTGTGTGTGGTGTGTGTGTGTGTGTGTGTGTGTGTGCTTGTGTGTGTGCGTGTGTGTGTTTTAAAGGTCAAATTAAATAGGTGACAAAAAGTGTGTGTGTGCGTGTGTGTTTTAAAGGTCAAATTAAATAGGTGACAAAAAGTGTGTGTGTGTGTGTGTGTGTGTGTGTGTGTGTGTGTGTGTGTGTTTTAAAGGTCAAATTAAGTAGGTGACAAAAATATTTATAGGTAGAAAACTAAAACGAAATTCAATAAGTCTGTCATGTGCTACTTTTGAATTTTTAGAAAATAATGCAATTCAAAAGTAGCACATGACATGTCTAATCAATAATGTCTATCCGTCACCCAACACAATAATTTTCTTTTAATTTAACAGTTTAAAACGGGTTTTAAATTTATAAAAAATAAATGAGAAAATCGATAAATATCTAGGTCACGATAACACGATTTCAATGTATTTTTTATTTCTTTGATGTCCGATATGAGTCGGAAAAGAACGCCTAACGAAATCAAAAAATCTATTTTATAACTTTGTGAGCATGAATATACAGCTGTTTTAATCTCTCCCAGTAAGGTGAAAAACTGAAGAAAAAAAATTTTGCCCTGAAAATTAAATGAATTATATATAATATATATCGTATGATAATTTTAAACCCTGTTCTAGATACGGGACAAGACTTAATGAATATCATTTTAATTTGCTACCAGATTATATTTTCATCACCTACTGAATTTGAGTGGAGTGGAGTAATGGTGTTTTACGCCCCAGTTAAGATTCTTTCACTTATTTTGAGGCGGTCAGTTCTGGAATGGTGGAGGAACCCGGAGTACCCGGAGAAAACCACCGACCTTCGGCAAGCGAACTGACAAACTTTCTCACACTAGTATCTGTCCCGAGTGGGATACGAACCCAGGCGGTGAGAGGTACTGTGATCCGTAAGCGGGCGCTTTAGACCACTCGGCCACCGAGGCCCCATACCTACTGAATTTAATCTTTACAAGGCAGAGATTATGATCGATAAAGTAGAGTTTGCAACCGGCAACTTCACTTCTCTGTAATACGGAAAATGCTTGTGATTGGTCGGGGTATAAATTTGACGTGTATAACTTGTGAAGTGGAGTTATGTTGTTTAACGTCGCATCAGCGATTTTCAGCTATAAATGACAAAAGAAAATTTTTATCATTAATTAATTAATAAATAATTAATTGATTAATTAATAAAATAATTAATTGATTAATTAATAAATTAATAATAATCATTAATTATTATTAATCAATAAGCTAATCACAGTTTTATTTAATTTTTGTTTTATTTTATTTTTTAAAATATTTATTATTTATTTATTTATTTATTTATTTATCTTTCCAGGACACATTACCGAACCGTAACATCGATCTACGATGGGGTGCGCTCCGTCTCAGGTAAAAAGATTTTACTTAGCTTTTTTTAAGCTTTTGAGAAATTGGATGTCAAGGGTAATGTTTTTTTTCTCCATGTATCCGTTTATCTATAAACTGTTTTTCTAATTTGATGCTGATAAAGATTATTATTATTATTATTATTATTATTATTATTATTATTATTATTATTATTATTACCACCACCACCACCATCATCATCATCATCATAATAATCATCATCATTTTTATCTATTATTATTATTATTTTTATTATTATCATTATTATTATTATTATCTTTTAATTATAATTGTTTGTTTATTTTTTTATTTTATTTATTTATATATTTATTTATTGCCACTTTAAAAATGTTTCACACTTAGCGAAAACAGCGTTTAAGAGTGAAAAACCTTAATATTGCCCATATAACCATGACTAAAATTATGTCATATATATGTCTGTTATGTACTAGCGCGCACTCACGGCCATCTTTAAAGTGCTTAGTCCCCCGAGACAGCAGCTGTAGGGGTTGTTGCCCCATCATCTCACTTTACTGACATCGGACAAGTCAACAAAAGTGCGGAATAAAGTACATGTAATTTGATAAAGGCCACAACTAGTCTAAGACAGATTGAGGATTCGAGCCCATGACACTTGCAATTTGATCTATAGTCCAAATTTCAAGCTTCCAGCTAATTCAAATGCATCCTGGGCATTCAAAAAAAAAGTGGTGGGTGGTGGGTGGCGGTTGTAATGTTTTTTTAATGTCGCATCAGCCATTTTTCAGCTATATATGCAAGGAGTGAAAGGTAATTAATCTCTGTGAGTTAACCTAAGAGCAATTTTATGTCTGCGGCATACTTAATAAGTGAGCTAGCCCTGTACCAAAAACGCAGACAAGTATATCACTCTCAAAGTCCGTTATCTTCGGCACTCGAAAAATGGGTTTGGTTTGCAATGTATCATGTTTCTACTTTTAGGACTTACAACAAGAGGTTGACCAGTTAGAACAAGGGAAACTTACAAATGGAGCCTTTAGAAAGCAAAAACGAAAATGTATCGACAACGATAAAATACAAGAGGACGTTTTGGTCGTTTATCCGAAAACTGTCGACGATCTGAAAGAGTTACGGGACTTGGCCCAGGATAAAGGATACGAAATCATGTTTCATGATTCAAATTATGGCGCCAATTCTTGTTTTAAGGGTAAAAAATATGTCTTAGTAAATACCGACGAGTTTGAAACTAGAAATGTAAGTCTTAAGATAAGTTTTAATTTGATTGATTGGTTGATTGATTGATTGATTGATTGATTGATCCATTCATGAATTTTAATGATTAATCAATTTTATTTATTTATTTATTTACTTATTATTTCTTTCTAACTATCTATCTATCTATCTATCTATCTATCTATCTATCTATCTATCTATCTATCTATCTATCTATCTATCTATCTATCTAATTATCTATCTATCTAGATGGATTTATGGATGAATGGATTTATAAATTACATTTTAAAATATTTTGAATATATTTATTTATATAATTAATTTCACTAATTTTATCACAGAAACAAATAAATTTGAAATAAGGAATCCATTAATTTAATAATTAACAAAAAATGCACGACTAGTATAGCCAAGTGGAATGGGAGAAAAGGTTTACGCCCCAGTTAAGATTCTTACCCTTTAGACGGGCAGTTCTGAGATGATGTAGGAAACCGGAGTGCCCCGAGAAAACAAATAACCTTCGGCAAATGAACTGACAAATTTTCTTACAACAGGATCTACTCGAGTGGGATTCGAACCTTGACGATGTGTCACTGTAATGTGTGCGAACACAGTTTAAGACTATTCGGCTATTGGGGTCCAAACTTGAATGCGCAGGAAATTCAATTTACAAATCTTCGGAATAAAACGGGAGTCTGTAGGTATTGGGAATTAAAATCTATATATTAGAAAGACTTTAATTTAAAATCTGAAACATAAGTCGAGGCTGTCATTTTTTTAATCAAAGAGGAAACCAGAGTTTCAGATCTTTGGATTAAAATCCTGCGTTGAGTCTAAAAGAATTAATATTGACAGGGGAGATCAATCATGGCGTTGTGCCATCAAGCCATGATTCTTCACAAGTCATCTAGCTCTTCAATGGTGACGAAAATAAAATCTCCCGATCGTGCACAAGAAAACTGAAATAATTCTCACACGTCTACTGTGACAAGCAAGTCTGTCCCTCAGGTAACTTCGCCACTGGGATAAAATTGCGCCTTGGTGACTTGTGTTTTTATTTTTTATTTTTATTAATTTTTTTCTCAGCGTAAAACAGCAGCGAAGAAGTCACCAGATACGTATGCAACACCTCAAGTAAGTAATCCCCATCAGAGTAGTAACACTCAGTATGACATTTGCCGAGGCTTACCAAATGGCAATATTGCAATTCGTCAGAACGTGGCAAAAAGAGGCTGACCGAATGATCGTATGTGACACATTACGAATCGGCAAAACAAGAATTACGATGCCTGCCGACTTATCGATTGATTGTAAATAGTGTAAAACGTTAACGTCACGAATTGACCAAACAAGAATTACGAGTTCTGCCGAGACTTGCCTATTGTTATTAGTGAATCTCCTCACCAATCGGCAAATCGAGAATTACGAGGTCTGTCGAGGCTAACCGAATAATGGTTGTTTAGCACAAGTTGTCCAAATTTTTGCCGTATGAAAATGCAGCATTTTACTTATACCAGATAATTAATGAAAATAAAACATGCAACCATTATATACTTCATTAAGAGGATATTTGAATTATTGACGAAGACTTTTAATATCTCTGAGCAGAATTATAAGTTTTACTGTCAAAGTTGGTCAAATTAACCCCTAAATGTTATCTTCATCAAAGTCTTAAAACCCGTGTAACGCAAGACCGTCAGTTTTATTTCATGAAAATTCCAATCTTTGCATATGACAACTGTCATAATTTTTGTAATATTTAACTACCTAAACGATATTTAAATACATTTAACAACTACTGAAATAAAACTAATAAAAATTACTGAAATTGTGACTGTATAATTTCATAGGTAGAATTAACAGATGTGGAGAAATATATAAAGAGAAATTCGGAGACTGTCCGTTAATTACAGAAGAAAGTTTTAAAAACTGGGAAGGATCGCAAAACAGAAAAAGAGTACTAGCATCTCGGCCCGAAACGTTGACACAGTTACAAAATCTTATTCGGTATGCTAGAGATCAGGGACTTCGGATAAGATGTGCCGGAACAAAACACAGCTGGGCTCCGTTGTTTGCCGATGAAAATCAGATTTGTATCTATTTGACCAGTCTGAATAGTGACTATCCTGGCGGGAAAAAAATCCGATTTTCTCCGGTATGTATAGAGGTGGTTATTTAATGTTGGAAGAAGTTCCGAAGGGATATTAATTCGGAACAATTTCATTTCTTGACAGAAATTCGTGAAAATTGGAATTTGATACATTGATAAATAATGATAATTTTTTTAAAGCTGCATTAAGTTTTTTTAATTTTCTGATTTTTTTATTATTATTATTATCATTATTTTCTAAAAAAAAATATATATATTTTTTAAAAATATTAGCTGTAAATAAACGGAATCCTCTAATGGGTTGGTCAATGTTTAAGGATGATTATTATTTGCTTGGAACATGCACAGATGTACGGGTATTCCAATAATCCGAAGGTGAAACCTAACAAATTGTATAAATTGTCCGTCGTTAATATCCAAATGTATTCGCAAAGGTGTTACGTATATTCTGTGTTTTATTTATCGTATTTCACCGTTTTGTAAGATGTGTTTAAATGACCCGGGATTTTTATGATTTAAATATGTTCTAAAATTAGATCCAACATGCTACATGTCAGTGGGAAATCACTGTTATTTCTGTGTTTATTCGAGCTTTTATCGTTAAACCAAATGTTACATTGTTCATTCGAAACATCATTAAGTAGATCAGCACCTTTTTCATTTTTTCCTAGGAAAATGAATGAAGCTTTTAAAAAAAATTATTTTGTTTTTCATTCAAAATTGGTTCTTCAGCGGCGCCCTAACAACTTCTTTTATGTATCAAATTTCATGAAACTTGATTTAATGATTTAATATGGTAATAAATGTATTTCACGTCTTGTAAGTCTCACTCCCTATGACAGAGTTATTGGCCTTTGTTTATTTGATTGAGCAGTATCATCCACTTTTTGCTCATTAAAAATATTATTTTGCGTTCTTCTTATGTTTTACGATGCCATTTTTTAAGATTAATTAATAAATTTATTTATTTATTTGTATTTCTTTTTAATTATTTATATATTTTGTTTTATTTATCTTTCTACTTATTTATTAAAAAAGGAATTTTGATAATATTTTTATAAATTTTTACAGGGATCTAAAACGGAAGTGGATGTTATGACCGGCGTCAATAATGGTGATTTAAAAGCTTTTCAGCTGGAAAATAAAGTCAATCTACCATGCAACGTGATTCTAACTGCAGTACAACCAGTCAGCGTGGTTGCTACAGGTTGTCATGTAAGTATCGTTGTCATGTAAACATTAAACTTTCTTACCTTATATCACAAAAGAGTTCCGCAAAACAAATACCCAACAACCAATATCGGCCGCGGTGGTCGAGTGGTCTAAAGTGTCACTTAAAGAACAGTGTCTCTCACTGTCAAGGCTCAAATTCCACTCGGGAAAGATCATAGTGTGAGAAAGTTTGTCAGTTCGCTTGCCGAAGGTCAGTAATTATCTCCGGAAACTCCGGTTTTCTCTATTATCACAGAACTGATCACCTCGTTATAAATGAAAGAATCTGGTGCGTTAAAATACCATGAGTCCAAACAAAACCTAGCCACTACGGTAGCTCAGTTGGTAGACTGCTTGCTTCGTGTGTGGGATGTCGAGGGTTCGAACACCGACTGGGACTTATTGCCAAGAACTCGGTACTTCGCCTAAAGCTGGTATCGTCTCGATATAGGTGAAATATTCTTGACCTGGACGTAAAACCCCATTAAATCAATTAAATTAAAATCAAACCAGTACAACAACCAATGATTTTCAGAAAGTAATACGAGTTACTTCCCCTTTTAGACTGGATGGTCTCTAGGTTATATGTATACCTATCCTAAACAGCTTGTATCGTAATTTGGTTTTTTATGATATATTGTACATTTATATTCTTGTTGTAGTCTACAAAGAAAACTTCTAATAGTTAGTGCTCTCTTCTTTCAAATAAAGGATGCTAAAATTTCCAAATATTAAATAATGCCTTATAATGATCAGGGCGTGTCTAAATTTAATAATATACTGAACAAAATAAATGTAGCAATTGCTATAGAAATATATTCAATCGAATAAATAAACTTTATATTTAAATCATATTTAATATTTCATAAGCTATAACATAATATTGTTCTAATCTATGGGTAATTTTATCTCATTTGATAGTCCTGTTACACGTAACGTCATCGTTAATCTGAGAAATAACAAAATCAGTTTTCCAATATCTGGTATGACCACCGTTTGCGATTATTACAGCACCACATCGTCGGCGCTTACTTCTGATTAACTTTTGAATTTCCGTCAGTGGTATTTGATGCCATACATGCAGCAACGCTTGCGTTAATTCATTAATGTTATTGACGTCATGGTTTTCCTAAATTCGACGGCCAAGCATGTCCCAAACATGCTCAATCGGGTAATCGCGCAGGCAAAATTTAAGTGTTAATATTGTTCCGTTGCAGAGTATCATGCGTGTGTCTAGCCGTATGTGGACCAGTGTTATCCTGTTATAATATAGTAGTATGATGCTGATTTAAGTAAGGTACCACAACGGGAACAATAATTTCATTACAGCAACGTTAAGCATTTAGCCTCCCATTGATAATTATACGCTGCGTTTTACCACGATAAGACACACCACCCTAAACCATTTCACTACCTCCTCCATAATGATCATGTTGAATGACGTTTTGTGGATCGTACCATTCACCTCTACGTCGCCAAACTCGAGTTCGACCATCTGCAAATTCCACATTAAACCGTGATTCGTCGCTAAATAACACTTCTTTCCAATGTCTTTGAATCCACCGTTGGTGTAAGGTTGCCCACTGAACTCTCAGACGTCTATGGCGTTGTGTAAGGGGAACACCGACTACAAGTCGCATACCTTTCATTCCCACTGATCGAAAGCGATTTCTGACAGTTTGACAGGATATCCTGACTCCTGTTACATTTCTTAATTGGCTGACAATCTTAGGAACAGACATGAAGTGGATACGTCTTAACGTTAAAACAATTAATCGATCTTGTCTTTGTGAAGTTTTCTTTGACCTGACCTGAACGAGGACGATCAGACACATTACCTGTTGCTTGGTATCGATTCTTTAGTCGGGACACAGTTGAGGGATGGACACCAAAACGATGCGCAATCTCAGTAAAAGACATTCTTACATCTAACATACCAACCATACGCTGGCGTTCATCTATTGGCATTGCCGGACGTCTTCCAATTTGACGTCTTGAAAAGTTTTTTCTAGGTTCAATTACATACTACTGTAAAAATCACTGTCCGTTAGTAAAGTTTACTGTACAGGTGTTCAATGATATGCACGGGTGGTTTCATCAATTAGGTTAAAATCACGGGTAACGACGTTAAAATGACCTTATTATGAAATAAAAAATTCACAGAGCGCTTTATTTTTGTAATGCATTTTTAATATATTTTAACGAAAGTAAAAATATTGCTAAACTTATTTTGTTCAGTATATTTATAAAATTGGTCAAATGGAATTTCCCAGCACTCCACTTGGTATCTTGTAGCCCTTGTGTGGGACTTTTTTTTTATTGGCAATGGGATCGAATAAAGTGACGTTTTCCCGTTATAACGACGTTTTTGGGGAATGTTTTACATAAACGTTTTTCCAATTCATTCCGCACAAACGTTAAGAGGTATTGAGCACGTGGTACGTCGGCGAGTTCTATTCGAAAAAAAAATCCATATCTGTTCAAATTTTATATTTAGACATAACAATATATCTTACTTATATAAAAATAAGCGCATCGAGGAACGAAAATTTTCAAACGCCGATATTCATGTCATATACCACTTATATTGTCATATACCACTTTTTGAATGTATTTTTATGATTAAATTTAAAAAGTGGTATATGACATACACATAATTTTGAGTCACTGCTTCGCTTCTAATCCTTCACAGGCAACATCTATTAATGAGATCTTAAAAATTTTGCTTGTTGAATATCGGTGAGGTTTTTTCACCAGAATATTTCGTTTCCACAACTAGAAAATTTTTCCTAGATTTTCCGTTTTTTACAACTGGTGTTTTAAGAAATATATTCCTTAGTGACAACTGATGGTTTTCTAAGGTCATTTTGTTTTCAAAAATGGTGGTTTTATCAAGATATTCCACTGGGCGAAAAATCACCTTTTATACATCTTTTATTATTCCTAACAGGTATTGGAAAGTTCAACCCTTTGACAAGTTAACCTTTCCTATACCTTTCGTTTCACAAAATATCGTCTTTCATATTTTGAATTGTACGGAAGATTCAAAAGGTAATATTTCATCTTTTGACATTGTCAAAAGGTGAAATTCCAAAACTTTTCGTATACTGTCAAAAGATAACAGTCCCTATTATTACACTTTTGTTTTGTCTAAAACTTCTAAATGCATATGAATTTTACATTTTTTTACACCTTTTATATACATGTCGACTAACTCAAAATGTCATCTTTTTTCACCTCTTTTAACCTTTGATATAAGTCAAAATGTCAAATTTCGGCACCTTTTTATACATGTCGATTAACTCAAAATGTCATCTTTTTTCACCTGTTATTACCTTTGATAAAACTCAAAATGTCAAATTTCGACACCTTTTTATACATGTCGATTAACTCAAAATGTCATCTTTTTTCACCTGTTATTACCTTTGATAGAACTCAAAATGTCAAAATTCGACACCTTTTTATACATGTCGATTAACTCAAAATGTCATCTTTTTTCACCTGTTATTACCTTTGATAAAACTCAAAATGTCAAATTTCGACACCTTTTTATACATGTCGACTAACTCAAAATGTCATCTTTTTTCACCTGTTATTACCTTTGATAAAACTCAAAATGTCAAATTTCGACACCTTTTTATACATGTCGATTAACTCAAAATGTCATCTTTTTTCACCTGTTATTACCTTTGATAAAACTCAAAATGTCAAATTTTGACACCTTTTTATACATGTCGATTAGCTCAAAATGTCATCTTTTTTCACCTGTTATTACCTTTGATAAAACTCAAAATGTCATCTTTTTTCACCTGTTATTACCTTTGATAAAACTCAAAATGTCAAATTTCGACACCTTTTTATACATGTCGATTAACTCAAAATGTCATCTTTTTTCACCTGTTATTACCTTTGATAAAACTCAAAATGTCAAATTTCGACACCTTTTTATACATGTCGATTAACTCAAAATGTCATCTTTTTTCACCTGTTATTACCTTTGATAAAACTCAAAATGTCAAATTTCGACACCTTTTTATACATGTCGATTAACTCAAAATGTCATTTTTTTTCACCTGTTATTACCTTTGATAAAACTTAAAATGTCAAATTTCGACACCTTTTTATACATGTCGATTAACTCAAAATGTCATCTTTTTTCACCTGTTATTACCTTTGATAAAACTCAAAATGTCAAATTTCGACACCTTTTTATACATGTCGATTAACTCAAAATGTCATCTTTTTTCACCTGTTATTACCTTTGATAAAACTCAAAATGTCAAATTTCGACACCTTTTTATACATGTCGATTAACTCAAAATGTCATCTTTTTTCACCTGTTATTACCTTTGATAAAACTCAAAATGTCAAATTTCGACACCTTTTTATACATGTCGATTAACTCAAATGTCATCTTTTTTCACCTGTTATTACCTTTGATATAAGTCAAAATGTAAAATTTCTACACCTTTTTATACATGTCGATTAACTCAAAATGTCATCTTTTTTCACCTGTTATTACCTTTGATAAAACTCAAAATGTCAAATTTCGACACCTTTTTATACATGTCGATTAACTCAAATGTCATCTTTTTTCACCTGTTATTACCTTTGATATAAGTCAAAATGTAAAATTTCTACACCTTTTTATACATGTCGATTAACTCAAATGTCATCTTTTTTCACCTGTTATTACCTTTGATAGAACTCAAAATGTCAAATTTCGACACCTTTTAATACATGTCGATTAACTCAAAATGTCATCTTTTTTCACCTGTTTTTACCTTTGATGTAACTCAAAATGTCAAATTTCGACACCTTTTTATACATGTCGATTAACTCAAAATGTCATCTTTTTTCACCTCTTTTAACCTTTGATATAAGTCAAAATGTCAAATTTCGACACCTTTTTATACATGTCGATTAACTCAAAATGTCATCTTTTTTCACCTGTTATTACCTTTGATAAAACTCAAAATGTCAAATTTCGACACCTTTTTATACATGTCGACTAACTCAAAATGTCATCTTTTTTCACCTGTTATTACCTTTGATAAAACTCAAAATGTCAAATTTCGACACCTTTTTATACATGTCGATTAACTTAAATGTCATCTTTTTTCACCTGTTATTACCTTTGATATAAGTCAAAATGTAAAATTTCTACACCTTTTTATACATGTCGATTAACTCAAAATGTCATCTTTTTTCACCTGTTATTACCTTTGATAGAACTCAAAATGTCAAATTTCGACACCTTTTAATACATGTCGATTAACTCAAAATGTCATCTTTTTTCACCTGTTTTTACCTTTGATGTAACTCAAAATGTCAAATTTCTACACCTTTTTATATATGTCAATTTCATGGTCGTGGTTGGAGTTGTAATATTTTTTAACAATTTTTCAGCTTTTCGCCACGAAAGCAATGCTATTTTATATTTATGGAGTAATCTAGGAATACGTTCATGTGTTTTGATTTGCCATGTACTAGCGCGAAATCAAAGCATTTTTTTTATTAAAGTGCGAAGAGACAATACACTCATAGGATTTTACAATAAAGTCGTATGGTGGCGCATAAATATATAAAACAGAATATAATGGTCAGTTTGCCGTTCCGTTTCCCAGTTAACTTTATTTTGGTTTATCCACCTGAATTATGCTATGTATATTATCATTTTTAAAAAACTGCAATCACGTTAAACAGATTTTTTTTTTCTTTTTTTTTTTTTTTTTTTTTTTTTTGAAAACTACAAATAAACATTTAAACATATAAACAATCCCCAGATAAGCACACTATCAGCATTGCCAAATACATATACAGCTGTTTAAGATTTGGAGAGAAATGTTGTTGTTGTTGTTGTAATGTGTAATGTTGATAAGTGTCGCATAGGAAAATTTTCACCCAACGAGAGCAAGATTATAAATCTTAGAAGTATAGGAGTTAATTATAGTCTGCCTTTTACTACCGCGTACCCTGGGCGACTTTTTGTTAAGGTGCTAGCTCACCCAGTCAGTAGGCCGCACAAAAACATACAGCTTCCCAGTCCGCTATCCTAATATCAGGTGAACAAGTTGATACTCTGTCCTCTAAATGCCTAACGCTAGGTTAGGAAGCAGTATCGAAGATTTTAGAGTCGTATGTATGATCCGAATGAGGCTCAAGACTGCACTTTCTGCTCTCAAGGGGGGCGCTCTAGATCGAGAGGGACTACAGTAAATTTGTGTTAGATGTGGATAACTATAGGCAACTCCCGATTGTTTGGTATATAACACCCGGTTATCGGAGATAAAATAAATTTTGACGGGTTCCGATTTAATTGTTGTCGTAATTTCCATGCTAGATGCGAGATTGTACATGTATGCTCTTGCGTATAGTAGCAGTAAACGGTCTTACTACTCATGGCATTTAGCATAAATTTAAAATATTTATTTGGTGAAGGTGAACACAATTCCGTTTGTTGTTCCATTACTAAAAAAGAAAAACTTAAACTTAACGAATTATATCAGATTTACTTAGCCATTAAAATAAATGTCTTGCTGTGATCATTACTGACAGAGACATGTTAAAAGTTAGAATTCCCTCCTCTCTTTAATTTGTAGCATCAACTTTGATACATCCATAAGAAAAATAATTGGAAATTTAATTGAATTTCATTTCTTGAAAGAAAGATAAAATGATTATTTGTAACAATGGTCTAGGGCTATAAACAAATTTAACCTGCAGTTTTTTTTTTTTTTTTTTTTTTTTTTTTTTTTTTTTTTCTTGCCCCCCCCCCCACCCCAATTACACCACAAATAAACATCGTTTAACTTTTACACTTTATAGACAAGCCCGGATTTTCAAAAAAGGAGTGGAGAAATGGCAATTTTCTGCTACATTAAACTGATACCTTTAAGGACAATTAAAAAAATCAATAGGCCATCTCCTGTGGTGTAACTTAACATTAAAAACTGACCAATTTAACATGACTGAGGATTTATCCAATTCTGACCAGTTTTAAACTGAAATAACTGTACCTTATCTGACAAAATTAAAAAAAATAAAATAAAATAAATCAACGTACGTAAAAACTGATGAGAAGTGAATCTTAATTTTTCGAAAACTTCAAACTATTTTTTGTAATTATATATAATGAATCTTACCCCTCAAATAATTCTACCAAAGTATTTATTATATTTTATTCAGTATTAAGTCAGTCTTGTATGATTGTGTGTTGTTTTTTTTTAAAAAAAGATGGGAAAATAGCTTATAGTAAACTTATAAACCCGAAATTTAAATTAATAACTTTACTTAAGTTTTATCCTGAGATACTTAAACCAGGGCTCTTGAAATGCATTAAATATGTTCAACAGAAATAGAAATCATTGAAAGCCTTAACCTAGAAGGAACTTTTTAAGTGACAATTTAAAATATTAATTAAGTTTCATAGTTTCTTATTTATCTGAGACAGTTGTTTGAGGTGATTTGTGACAGTATATATTGTCGCTCTGAACATATTGTAGCACATCGATAAATATCAGATGCCCGACGACAATATGTACCCTGTCACTGTACAAATTGTCGTCTACTTAATATGGTTTATATTATTGAGATGATGATGATGATGATGATTGGACATTTTCAAATCGAATATGAAAAATGATGTTTTAGTTTCAATAACCAACAGATACTGTAAGATACTGTAATTAAACTATACACTGAGTATCTCTCTCTCTCTTTCTTTCTCTCATTTAGTCAAACACTCTTTAAAAACCTCAAATGCTTCAATTCCTGCAATGTTTAATAGTTTTGTTTAAGTATAGGCAAATTTAATTATATACATGTATATGCAAATAAAAAATATTTAAAAAAAGAAACTTATGATTATTTTCTAAGTTTATCTTTGATTGCTGTTATAAGTGAATTGTATGGTGGCACAGAGGTTACATGAAATATATTTTTCCTATTACGTGCGCACGTAATACCTATTTCTTGCGCATGCACGTACTTACCAATACGTGTGCACGTAGTAACCTTTTACGTGCGCAGGTATTACTTATTACTAATAGGTAAAACGTGCGCACGTATTAGTTAACCTATTACGTGCGCACGTATTACCTATAAGTTATACGTGCGCATGTATTGGTTACTTCGTGCGCACGTAAAAGGTAATACGTGCACACGTAATAGGTTCATACGTGCGCACGTATTACGAAAAATATATTTCATGTCACCTCTGTGCCACCGTAGAATTGGGATAGATACATAAAAATTTACTGTGCACTACCCCTAAAATATATATTAAGGTAATTGATTTCCATTGAAATAATAAAACTTACGAGAATCCGATACAAAACAAAACAGCAGTCCGTATATTGTTTTGACAATAACAAATCTGAATTTTATTCTATGAACTGATATGTACGTTGCAAGGTCCCTTTGAACGTACAGACTTGATTAACAACTTTTTAACGGTTTTTCATAATGATTCCGCAATATGTCAGGAAGTTTTTCAAACCATCTTTCCTTTGCCAAATATAAACTTCTGGTTTTTTTTTTTCTTTATCAGTCTCGTCTAAAATGCCTTCATGTTCTGCAGAAAGGCGCGAAGACACTGCCAAAACACTTGGTTTCGGAATCCTGTTTATTTCGCCTAGGGTCCCTCTGTCATGACTCACCTTGCGCAGACTTTTACAAAATGGTTGCAGTTCTCCACTTATCTTGTATTTCCCTTCTTGCTCCTCTCTCGCCCATGACTCTTTTAAAAATTGTTTCATAAGCTGAACCTAATTTCTCTTTTTATTGATTTTGTACGCCCCAGTATCCTATAAGATAACCAAAATGAATAAACGGGCCCATAATCTAACAATCGTTCAAGTGTCCATGAAGATGCATGTTTGGAGTTACACATTCCTGTCCATACAACTGCTCAAACATTTCACAAAACTGCAACATAAATCTGTCGGCAATTTTGGCGCTATCTACTGTTATGTATCTCTTACACACCCTTTTGCATGCTAACACAAATTTTCTCCGGCTCTTTAAGTTACATTCTTGAAGAATTCTGTTTAAGCAATACATTGAAATCAGCACTGTCTCGTTTTTAGCTGGTCTGCATTAAATGATCCGAATAATGTCGAAAATTTTTGTGGAATTTTTCCAACATCAGTTGGACAGTTGTAATTTTCTATTTTGATTATAAATGATTTGCAATGTTCCTCCAACAGTAATTTTTTGTTTTCCACACTGAGATCATGTGTTTCGCTGTTGCAAAAAAGATTATGCATGGGATCGATCGACGTCATTCTGACGTCATTATTTTAACTTCTCTTGGAAACTATTCTCTTTACCAACTCCTCCTAGAAACTGTTTTTACACTTTAACACCCCATTGTTCAAACTACATGTATAATTATAGTTTCCCGTTTAAATGGCACATATGTAGGAAGATTGCAAATACAACTACCTACTTAATAATTTGTGTACTTGTATAGTTGGAACCAGTCTACATTCAACATAACACCATGATTGCTGTGTTCAGTAAAAAAGTTATGTTTAAGCCCATTCAATTCTTCCCAATTTTTTTCCATCATATATGTCGCACATAACATTTTCACGTTTTTCTTGTTTTCGCCTGTTTTCACAAAGATCTTCGGTTAGTTATTCGCTATGACAGAGTGGTTATTCGCCATGACAGCGTGGTTATTCGCCATGACAAAGTATTAATTCGTCATGACAAACAAAAATTCGCCATGACAGATTAGTAATTCGCCATGACAGAGAAGTAATTCGCCGTGACAACAAAGTATTCAACATGACAGATTAGAAATTAGCCATAACAGTTAGAAATTCGGAATGACAGATTAGAATTCGTCATGACAGAGTAGTAATTCGCCACAACAGATTAGAAATTCTCCAGTAGTAATTCACCAAGTAGTAATTCGTTATGACAGATTTGTAATTCGCCATGACAGAGAAGTAATTCGCTGTGACAGAGAAGTAATTCAACATGACAGATTAGTAATTAGCCATAACAGTTAGTAATTCGTCCTGACAGATTAGAATTCGTCATGACATAGTAATTAGCCATAACAGTTAGTAATTCGCCCTGACAGATAAGAATTCGTCATGACAGAGTAGTAATTCGCCACGACAGATTAGAAATTCGCCACGACAGAGTATTCATCGCCATGACAGAGTAGTTATTTTGCCATGACAGAGTAGTAATTCGCAATGACAGATTAGAAATTCGCCACGACAGAGTAGTAATTCACCAAGTAGTAATTCGTTATGGCATATTTGTAATTCGCCATGACAGAGTAGTAATTCGCTGTGACAGAGAAGTAATTCAACATGACAGATTAGTAATTAGCCACACACCGTTAGTAATTCGCCCTGACAGATTAGAATTCGTCATGACATAGTAATTAGCCATAACAGTTAGTAATTCGCCCTGACAGATTAGAATTCGTCATGACAGAGTAGTAATTCGCCACGACAGAGTAGTATTTCGCCACGACAGAGTAGTAATTCACCACGACAGAGTAGTAATTTGCCATGACAGATTAGAATTCGTCATGACAGAGTAGTTATTCGCCACGACAGAGTAGTAATTCGCCACGACAGAGTAGTAATTCGCCATGACAGATTAGAAATTCGCCACGACAGAGTAGTCATCGCCATGACAGAGTAGTTATTTGCCATGACAGAGTATTCATTCGCCATTCGAGAGTAGAAGTACGCCATGACAAAGTAGTAGTTCACCATGACCGAGAAATTAGTCGGCATGACAAAATAGTAATTTGCCATGACAGAGTCGTTATTCGCCATTACAGAATAGTACTTCATATAAGACAGAGAAATAATTCAACATGACATGAAGATAATCGCCATGGCTAATTAGTATTTCTTTTAGCCATGACAAAGAAGTTATTTATCATGACACTATAGCAAATGGAAAAGACAGCGTATTTATTCGCCATCGCATGATACTAATTACTAATGACAGAGTAGTAACATGCGAGAGTTAAGATTTTTAATTTTCACGGTGTTATTGTTATCAATTTTTATATTACAACAATATTTGTGCGTGTGATTGGCACATGTGTATTTCTTGATGTTCTTGCGTGCACTCGGGGTAACTTTTAGTTTACCTGATGAGTGGTTGCAGACTAACATATCATCCATCAGTTCCGAGTTGTTTTTCATTTACTCCAATGCCGAGAGCCAGCAGTAGAAGCTTAATCTTTCAGCGCCTTTTGTTAACGCTGTCATATGCTACTTTTGAATTTTTAGAAAAAAAATCACAAATAAAAAGTTGCATATTAATACTTTTTAAAAATTGCATTATTTCATTAAATTTCAAGCCCAGTACATGTCAAACGAGGCCGGGTATTAAAACAGATTCCGGGCGGACTTTACAACTAGACCACAAGGGAGGTATAAAACATTGAAAACTGAATCGAGTGATGTAATATCAAAACTTCCAATCGCATCATTTTAAATTTTTGGAGTTGTGATTGTTTCAGAGATATGATAAACTTTGAACAGATTTTGAATCTTAGCAGTGAAATCCTTGATAATTTATATAAACACACGTTTAATCGATCCAGGATATCTTGTATTGGTTTGCTGTGGATATAATTCATTTATTTTTTTTTTATTTATTTTTTTCTTTTAGCATAGTTACATACTCTTCATGCATAGTTGATATAAAATAAATTTTTATATGATCAAAAGCATGAAAGTTCATTTCAACTTGATATCAAATATGCACTTTGTTATTATGTTGTTACAAACAACACGATTCCGAAAATTGTTTCTTATTAATACAAAAAAAAAAAAAAAAAAAAAAAAAAAAAAAAAAAATAGGAATTTAAATTTTATATTTAAGTAAATGTTTTATATAATAATGTGCCAAAATCCAAAAAAGGGTAAGATTAATAGAAATTGGACCACTGCACAGATTTGCTTGCATGATGTATGTCTACTTATCATCAATAATACAGTAATATTAATTATATAATAATTATTAGAAACTGACTCGAGAAATGTTGTTCATGTTATAAAACGCGTATCATATTTTAATAATTACTTAATTTAATTTTCCATTTGTCTTTTGCTTATGAGGAAAAGTAGACTAAATTTCAATATTTGAGTACAATTATAAAATCAAAAAGCTGCAAGTGTCTAAGGAGAGAATGGAACAGGGTGTGGACTTCGAAATTCACTGAAAATGAGAAATGCTGGGGAATATACAATATTAAATTCAGTAAAATGTATGTGTCATCTTGGTTAAAAATAGATAAATTAAGCTAGTGTCATGTGCAGAATTTTTAATTTTTACGAAAAGATGTATTCAAAATTCGGCTCATGCAGCGATTTTTTAATATTTCTTTTTGGAAAAATTCAAAAGTCTGTTATAAAGTTTTGTTGAATATAAATGGATGGTGTATTTTAAGATAGATTTTTATTATTTTACAAGTGGCTTGAATTAGTTCGAAGTTTTTTTGAAGCTACTTATTGTATACTTATGAATAGTGTATGACAGAAGACATTTTACCTGTCATTTACACCTTGAGGAATGAAAAAGACACAGATTCAGTTTATGTTAAGTTTGGAGGATAAGTATTACGTCATCTCAATCACTTTTCAGATAATAGGTACAGATGGGACTTAGATCTGACAGCCAAACCTCCAACTGTGAAATGGTGCCATAAACCTAAACATGAATAAAGACATCCCTTAACCAATGTATCTGTAACAGTTTTATAACCTCAAATAAAAAAGACACTTCCTTTCCCTTATTTGAGAGATAAGAACGCACGTTACTTAAAATTTTAAAATCAAGTATGTCGGGTATGAAATCTATGACAGACTGTGATGGAAGAACTTATGAAAAAATAAGCAGTGATGAAAGTGATAGAGTTGAAGGGATTGAAATAGATACAACTGCGCTTGATGCTAATAGCCAGGTAAAATTATAAATGTATTCCTTAAGAGCACACACACACAAACACACACACACACACACACACACACACACACATAATGGTATTCATCTCCTAAATCAGTGTTAAAAAGTTAACACAATCTATTTTATTTCTTTTTTTATATGAATAAGCGGACCACATCTGAAATTACTTAAATGAAATAGTTTTATTTAAGTGAGAAAGTTCTGAAGTTAAATAATGAGTATATGATTTTTTTTCCTTTTTATAAGATGTGCCATTTAAAAACCAACTTTGTAAAAATGATGAACTGACGTTCTAGATAATTTAAAAAAGTATTTGTTGACTATTAACATCCTCATTCAAAATGATTCCTATCACTAATTTAATTAAATCAAATTAAATTAAATTAATTTAATTTAATTTGATTTAATTTAATTTAATTTAATTTAATTTAATTTAATTTAATTTTTTTTTTTTATAAAGTTTTTTATTTTATTAAAGGTACAATGTTGAGGTATTTCACTACCAAAAAGCAGGAAGAAACATAAAAAAGAAGAAGAAATTGGATGCTGAAAAGAGAAGACGTGTTCTGTATGAAAGAAAAAAAAAAGAAGTAAGTATTAGAACTTATCTGAAACTGAGTAGTTAAAACTCTTTAGGAGTCTAAAAAGAGGGCCTTTTTGGCCGAATGATCTAAAACGCGCGCTTACGGACCACATTGCCTCTGACAGCCTAGGATCGTATCCCGATTAGGCAAATCCTAGTGTGAGAAATTTTAAAGTTCGCTTGCCGAAGGTCGGTTTTAGTGAAAGTTACCCATCACGAACATGTGACAGTTCATCAATTTTCTCTATTTTACTGTTAAAAGCAGGATTATGAAAATCAAATAGATGTACATTGAAGCATTTACTGGTCGTATATCTGGCCCAAGTTTCACAATCATTCACTAAACTGTATGTACACTCAAATCAAATTAGGAAATATTTTAATTTTTAAGACATTAAAAAATTAAAATTGAATATCGTATGTCATATTGAACAAAACATTGTCTAATATAACTAAAAATTTTGAAAATTTTGATGAGAGAAAAATGGGAATATTTGAGTTTAGTATATGTACTTAACTGAGTGAATGGCTGTGAAACTGACTGGGGCCTGGTCTTCTTCTAGATCACAAAATCCTCAAGTGCTTTTTAAAAATATACTACATTATACAACGATAAAGAAAATATGAATACATTTAAACTTATTTTTTAGAAATCAAATAGAAGACTTGCAGCTCTGCAACAAATTACCATCGGTGATGCAAAGAAACAAAAAATTGCAAAGGTTTTAAAACCTGCTTACAGTACATGTCAAAAAACGAGGAGTGTGAGGATGGCTTTATCAAGCTTCAACCTTCCTGACAGAGTGAAAAGTTTAAGAAATACAAAGCAATACAAGACAACAAATATCTGGACACTTGTTCCAAAGAGTAAAAGATTGATGCAAATAAGGACAATTATAACAAAACATAAAAAAGATTGTCTTCAGTTGTCTGAGGACATGAGCTGAATATTTAAGGACGGTGAAAACCAGTAACACTTAGTAATCTATCATGTTATTTAAAAAAAATTGTTTCGAGGAATCTCAGTTGTCGAACGCGTTTTTGTTTGTTATCAATTTATATTATAACTGGAATAAAATATTTACTTCATTGAATGTGTTTTTAATAAAGTGCAAGAAGGATGATACGAGATAAGAAAAGTCGACAAAAGCATCGATTTGCAAAACACAATTTTGATTTTTTCTAAGAAAGTTGGTCTTTGGAATGAATGAATTTAATTTGTTTTGAAAGGCTAAAACTGGTGTACCTAAAACTGGTGTACCTTTTCTGTTCAAATGATGTTAGTTTGTCAAAAAAAAACATATTTTGATGTACAAAATGTATTGAAAGGCTAAAAAATGCATCATTTTAAAATCAAAAGATGTAAATATGTCACAAAAGACCATCTGTTGATGTACAAAAAGTACCAAAAGGCTAAAAAATGTCATCTTTTGGTTAGTCAAAAGATGTAAATATGTCACAAAAGACCATCTGTTGATGTACAAAAAGTACCAAAAGGCTAAAAAATGTCATCTTTTGGTTAGTCAAAAGATGTAAATATGTCACAAAAGACCATCTGTTGATGTACAAAAAGTACCAAAAGGCTAAAAAATGTCATCTTTTGGTTAGTCAAAAGATGTAAATATGTCACAAAAGACCATCTGTTGATGTACAAAATGTACTAAAAGGCTAATAAAAGGTCATCTGTTTGTGAGTCAAAAGATGTAAATATGTCACAAAAGATCATCTGTTGATGTACAAAATGTACTGAAAGGCTAATAAAAGGTCATCTGTTTGTGAGTCAAAAGATGTAAATATGTCACAAAAGACCATCTGTTGATGTACAAAATGTACTAAAGGCTAATAAAAGGTCATCTTTTTGTGAGTCAAAAGATGTAAATATGTCACAAAAGATCATCTGTTGATGTACAAAATGTACTAAAAGGCTAATAAAAGGTCATCTTTTTGTGAGTCAAAAGATGTAAATATGTCACAAAAGATCCATCTGTTGATGTACAAAATGTACTAAAAGGCTAATAAAAGGTCATCTTTTTGTGAGTCAAAAAATGTAAATATGTAACAAAAGATCATCTGTTGATGTACAAAATGTACTAAAAGGCTAATAAAAGGTCATCTTTTTGTGAGTCAAAAGATGTAAATATGTCACAAAAGACCAACTTTTGATGTACAAAATGCACAGAAAAGATACAAAAGGTCATCTTTTGAAGGTCAAAAAGTAAATACACCAAATGTAGAATTGTGTGTTTTACAAAAGGTTCTCAAAGTTTTAGAAAAGTAATCTTTTGCAGGTTATTTTGATTTAGATATGGTCATATTTACTGTATTAAATGTATTTAAACAATAGAAAATGTCGTATTTTAGAAAGACAAAAGATGTTGATTTGGCACAAAAAAAATCACATTTTGTTGCCTTTCAGATTTCATAAAAGTTAATATTTTGTTACCTTTTGTTTCTACCAAAAGTGAGCCATTTGTGATTCCCAAAAGGTATTCAAAAGATCATATTTTTACACCTTTCCAAAAAGTTGGATATGTGATCAAAAGTTAATAAAAGCTTTACAAAAGATGGTCTTTTTATCACCTTTTATTTAAACTAAAAGGTAATTTTTCGCCCAGTGTTCCTTTTTCATAACTGATTATTTTTGTTTAGAATATTTAGTTTTCACAGCGGGTGGTTTGTTTTAGGATAATCCGTTGTCAAAAAAAAGTGGTTTTATTTCAGAATAACGCGTATTTACAATTGGTAACTTTTTTCAGGATATTCCGTTATATATATATATAAAACTGGGGATTTTTTCAAGGATTTCCATTTTCATAAACCGATAGTCATTTCAGAATATTCAGTTTTTAAAGCCGTTTTTTTTTTGAGATTATATTCCATTTTCTCAGTTATTTAAGACATTTGCTGAATCAACAAGACAATTAAATAATGAACATCGAAAAAGTTATATTTTCTTTTTTTCTATATGAGGTGAAATAATAATATAAATAATAGTAATAAATTTAAAAAGAAAAAAAAAGATTTTTTAAAAAGAAAAGTGATGCATATTTTCCATATGTTAATTACAGGGTGTAGGATGGGATTGTTTGAGCCCTGGAGATTACGTCACTAAGATGAGAATTGTCGATAGTTTTGGAGAGTTGAGGACATACACAACAGATAATATGGAACAAATGAAAGCAATCCAAGCTAATTTTGGGTTGTTTGGTGTAATTTTTGACATGACCATAAAAATGGAAAAACAACATATCGCAGAATCACAGAATCTTTATAGAACCGTGGAGCAAGTGTTCTATGATCCAAATTACCTGAAACAAATTGTAGAGAATAATTGGTCAGTCGAAATATTTTGGTTTCCTTTCAACTCTTTTCCTATTATCAGTTATGATCCCAAAGAAGAGGACGTTTATATGAGAATTGTTAACAAAACCAACAAGCCTGGAAAATTACAGCCGAAATCCTTCTACGAAGATGGTGCACGCTGGGATTGGCTGACCCAAAATTCCCTCGTTGCAGGTAACCATGTCTTAACGGAATTTATAGGTATAACTCCTTTTGCTCAGTCGTCTGCATTTAAGTTATTGAAAAACCAGATATATCCCGAAGGAACTATTTACCAAGAACTTCCACATGCTGTTCACTTTCGGGAGTACATAGATTGGGCACCGGTACATGACTTGGAATTTGTTTTTGATTGCAAAGGCGATTATGAAAAAACTCAACGAATTATTCAAATTGTCATAGACAAAAGTAGAGAACATTTTAGCAGGAGCCATTACCCATTTAACATAGCGTTAGAGATGAGGTGGATGGCATACAGCGAATGTTACCTTTGTCCTGCAATAATAGGAAACCCGGCTTTAGGAGGTTCCGGTCACGTGTTTTATGTTGAAGTTCTCAGTGTTGATGGAACAAATGGGTGGGATGAATTCTGCATTGAACTTGGAATTGAATGGATGAAACTTGGTGGAATGCCACATCTTGCTAAAGAATGGGACTTTATTCCAGGTGCTTACGAACATATAAGACAGGTAATACACTAGCAAATTCCCCGTAAAATCAGTAATTCTTGTATATGAATCACATTCTGTGAAGTAATGTTTTAAGAGTCATTGTGTTTGTGAATTATGATTAATTTCATAAGAAAATAAAAATTACTTGAAGTAAGTTAAGAATTTTTCACTCTCTTGAGTCTAGTCGTAACTAAAATCACTATGCACATCCGCGATTACCATTGAGAAGTTCAGCACGCAGTTAATATTTACCGATACGATTATTTTACGTGTTCAAAAACAAGATAAATATTGGATTATTTTAAGCATAATAATGCGTCACCAAAAACAACACCATTTTGACATGGGAAATATATGCATCAACAACAGTTTCCTTTCTACAGAAATATCTCTTGGCAATTTTAGAGGCGTATAGCGAGTTTCCAGTCAAAACTAGACTGCAGTTATCTAAAAAAATCCAAAATTATTCAAGTAAATTGGTTTTCTAAAAAACAAATTTGCATATGCTCTATCATAAACACAGTGACTTATACAAGAAATAGATATAATTGTGAAAACTGAAATTTTCTATGACAAAGTTGACATTATATTCCATGGTAAAATAAAATACGCATATCAATTTCCAATAATGACTAAAGTGAAGTATGTAAGAAATATCAAAATTAATAAGAGTATTAAATATTTTATGAACATTTAGCATAATTCACTGTCACAAACACAGTGACTACTTTAACAATTGAATTTCTTTTAAATTTATTGAAAACTAAGGTTTGTTCCTTCATGCAAAGCATTCCTTAGCTGGATTTTGATTCATATAATTTTGGAACTTTAGATTGATTATTGTTCAACTGTTTGGCTTATAGTTTTTAACTATCAAACGTTTCGACTCTTAAGTGTCACTGATGAGGAATGATTTTCCGAAATGTGTACATATGGCACATCAAAATGAAGCATTGTGTTATAAATTTATTCACATTACATTTTACTTAATTTATTTTCAGATGTTTGGAGAAAACATTGACAAATTCAAGAAAGAATTGAGAGAATCTAACGCTGACCCTGACGGAATGTTCATCAACAAGGGACTGCAAAAGTTATTTTTCGATTAAAATGCTTAAGATAAAGTGGTTAAAATAATTAATTTTGACAAATTTCTAACGATTTCAATGGTGAAAAAGCGAAAGTACGTCAAAGAAGTTCGTTAATGTCTTAATTAGCCACCCAGACCCACGTGCTGAATTAATTTCATAAAACTTTAAAGCGTAGAACAATAATTTTCTGTGAATATGGATTACTTTAACATCCTCTCATTTTTAACCTTGAAAAGTAAATTTATGTCTTTATATATAATTGCAGACAAACGTTTACAGGGTATGCATCATGTGGAATGCCTATGAAGCCGATTTACCATTTATTATTACCTTTCATTATCTTAAGTGTAAATCTGTCCTTTTATCAGCAAAACAATACAACTACAATAATACATCGTGAAATCCATATCAAAAGCCATATCAGACCGAAACACCAATATCAAACCGATGATTGTAGCTCACGGTCTGATATTGGTCGAGTTCTGATATGGCATATGATATGGATTTCACAGTGTTATATTCTGTTTATCATATAAATTTTTACCATGTTTAATATACATTTGGCTACAAAATGACAAAAAACTGACAAATTCAACATAAAAAATGAATTTCCACTCAAAACAGTTCTAAATGCAAGAACAAATATGTAAATAGTCGTCTGCTAAAATATATTCCGCCTCAGCTTGGCGAACTTTTATTTGAATTTCCGAGGAGTTTCGAAAGGATAAATTTGTTCCGAGTAGCTGGCTTGGTATCGATATCAGACTGGTTTTACGGCTTTTCCGACCGGGCACGTGCGGTCGGTGATAAGCATCACACGAAATTAGCCATTTTAACATATTGGGGAATTACGTACTAAGTACGTATTTAGTACTTAGTATATGATAAAGATAAACAACTTATGCCATGCTTTTTTTTTTTTTTACTTTTTTTGTAAAATATATTAGTTCAAATCTTGACATAAGTCTTAATTATTCTTTTTGGTTATTGTTGCAAAAATAGATATGCTCTTAACCTTATTATTATTATTATGTAAAAATCATATATACAGTAAAAATTACTTCAAATTTAAAAGTTTTTTTTAAAAACAGGTTTCAAAAATAAAATAACATTCTATGAAATAATTAGAAAAGAAATATTGTATTATAGAAAATTGGTGAATATTTTCACCGGCAAAATTGTAAATATAAAACAAACATACCAGTCCTTGTCCATATCGCAATACAAAAAACAAAGTATAAACTTTACAAAATTGTAAATATAATTATTTTATTATATAAATAATTTGTTCTGTGAAAAGTGGAGTATATATTACGCCCTTGTATAATTTTCTTATACAATATAAGGTAAGATGAAGAAAAATCTGAAATTACAACCTGGTGTAGATGTACATGTGAATGGTGTAACTTGGATGTCTTTTCATCGTTTGTTTACATTATATTTATATGAATAAATAAATAAGAATAATAAAAAAAATATCACTCTTCGGCCCCTAGTGTCACTAATGAGGAATGATTTTCCAAAATGTGCACATCTGGTACATCAAAAATAACATATATTTCTGTTATATATATGAACTCTCAAGTTTCCAGTAAAAATTCTGTCAAAACACAGCAAACTCTATAGAGCTATTTGTTTAAAATCGATGGTATTGGTAATGTTTCCTCTTACATTTTGATGATAATACTAGTTAGTTATCTGATCAAATTTCGCAATCAGATCAAAAAGATGCGGACATTGAATTCGGTTTTGAACTGATTCCGGAGTAATTATTAATTTAGGGAGCAACTTCAATTTTTTACGTAATTACACTTGTAATATTCTTAGTATTCTAAATTCTAAATATAATGTTTTAATAATATTTTATGATTGAAAGAAACAATATTTTCAAATTAAACACATATTGTAGAAAATCCCTCGAAATATTCGATATACTTACACTTCATTATTTCCTCATTTAAAACTTCATTAATTTGAAATTATTTTTGAAATAATTCATTGTTCACAATGAAAGTTGAACGGATATAGATTGCAATATATTTTAAGTGCAAAATTATAAGTTTCAAATTTAGATTAAACTTAAGACTAATGCTTTGTTTCAGAAATATTCTATGACAACGATTTTCATTAATTTAAATCTGGCAAATTTGAAATCTAATTTCTTTAACTGTTAAGTTATTAACGAACTTAATTTGATAACATAAGTATTTCATACTGTCACAAATGTTTATCAATATAGTTTTTTAAGAAATTACTAAAATTAAGTTAAAGGGAAAATTCTTAGTTGGACTGGTATGTTTGTGTTTTATAACGAGTTGGTGGTTAAACTTTGGTAATGATTTTCAAAGCAAACATTAATACTAAACTGTATTCGTTTTTGGTTTCGCTCCTATGATTGAAGCACAAGTTTTTCAGTTATGCCTCTAACTTTTTAAATATAGAGGTACTATTGTAGATGAAAGAATAAAGATATAATACAAATCTGGAACCATTTCTAGACCCATCTGAAGTCGGGAATGATAAACTCTCTCTCTCTCTCTCTCTCTCTCTCTCTCTCTCGTCCTCTTTTGTTGTATTTGTTTCGCTCTTTTTGCTTTGGATTTTGCCATGAAGAGACATTTCAGTTGCAAAAATATTTATTCTATTTTAAGCATTCCTATACACTGATTGAGTGTATGTATTTCAATTTGATCACCTGGAATAAAATACAATAGCCTGCTATTTATTCGTTGTGTTATAAATGACTACAAGTTTTCAACAAGCCACTCGAATAGCTACGGTAATGTTTGTTTTCAATTTTTTTTCTCACGTTTCCAATATTTCTGAAGATTCCATCGGAAGGATTTTATATGACCACAATTGTTAATTCAGCATTTCATATGGTCAGCCACCAGTCCACCACTTCCAATAACAAGTCCACCACTTTCGAGCTCCGTAAGCTACCGAGACCAAAACAAAGTTAACAACGTTTCACTTTTACCTTACAAATATTAATTAATTAATTAATTAATTAATTAATTAATAATAATAATAATAATAATAATAATAATAATAATAATAGTAATAAATAAAATCCCTTTATCGTAAATAAATTCGACCATATACATATACATTTGTATGTATAAGTCAATTAGTTAATTTTTACTTGGTATATCATGTTTACTGAAGTGCAGAAAACAGGGCACGGATATCAGATTTCATACAGGAAACAAAACGGTCAAGCAACGTAATGTCACCTGACGTGATTTACCGCAGTTTCAAAAAAGCGATTTTTTGGTAACGTACTAACTCACGTAGTCAATAGGCCACAGGCAAGCACACAAATTCCCAGGTTACATTATTCGGATAACAAAAATATACAAAGACAAAAACAGACAACCATTAGGACAAATTTGTCGGTGATTTCTCTCATGCACATGAATTCATTTACAGATGAAGAATGAATTTCCGAAATGTGCACATCTGGCACATCAAAATTTAACTGGTATTTGTATTATATATTTACAGTTACATGTTCTCTCTTTTATTATACACTGATTACATAAAATAAAGATTGCAGCTGCGGGTTACTAATGTGAGTACCTATGATAAAGATTACGGATAGCGGATAAGTACTTGCTTAGTATGTTAGAGGTCGGTAAAAATTTCTGCCACTTTATCTGGTGACGTCTTCATTCAAGTGAAGTATTTTTCATTGGGACGTAAAACCCCATTAAATCAATCAATGGTTCTTTTTTTAAAGGTTAAAAAATGATATGTCAAAAAGCTAGACAGCAAGTTAACAATATAAAACAGGATTCATGAATGTGTGATTTATTCGACTTCACTATTTATAAAAAAAGGGGGAATGTTGGAAATATTGCTTTTTTTTGAAAGCTATTACTTTGAAATGCCATGTTGATGATCTCCCTTGAAAATAATCATGTGACAGAAAGGTCGTAATATATTGGAAACACTTCAAGACCTTTAAATAGCTCGTTTTGAGTATCAGGGTATGTGACAATTTAAATTCAATAAGTGTAACATTCTTATGTTTTGTATGAGTTATTCTAAGCTATTTTCGAATGCAAAAAAACTTTTTTTAATTTATCAAATGACAAAACATATGAAAACATTCATAAGAAATGGCTTTATCAAAACCGACAAAAGATATTGATATAACGACGTGTCCTATTTGTCTGGAGGAATTTAAAACACCAAAATGTCTTCCATGTCTTCATAATTTCTGTGAGACATGTCTAAACTCGTATATAATAACCGCGTTCAAAAGTGAAAGAGAAAGCAAAGTTGGAAAATCCCAATTCAATTGTCCTGTTTGTAGACGTGCGGTAACGCCTCCTGATTCAAGCATAAAGTATCAAGAATTTGCCAAACAGTTTCCCTTAAATCATACAATCGTTTCATTGATGGATCAAAATAAACTGAAGGCAAAAGTAAAGCTGTGTGATCCTTGTAAATCGATTAATGACGTCATTGCTGAAACATGGTGTTTAGACTGCAACGAGGCTATGTGTCAAGTATGTAGTTCCCTACACAAGAGACAAAAAGTTTCGAGGTACCATGATTTAAAAAACATATCGGAAATGCAGGAAATACCATTGATTACACCATCACAGACGTGTAAAAATCACAAAGGGAAAAGTGTTGAAGCATTTTGCAAAGACCACAAACAGCCTTGTTGTGCAACGTGCGTGGCCATTCATCATCGTAAATGTGATCAAGTGACAACACTGGAAGAAGCAGCCAGTGGAATATTGGAATCCAAGGAACTTTTGGACCTAGTAAAACGTTTGAATGAAACCATTGCCATCAACCAAAATATTATTGGTGAGAAAAAGAAAATCATCAAGACGTTGGAAGACCAGAAATTTGACATTCAAAAAAAATTACAAGAAACAAGACAACGGATTATAGATAGCTTTGATACAATGCAGTTGTCATTTATGCAAAAGTTAACACAAAACCACAACCAGAAAGTAAAAGAACTGACCGAATCTATACAAGACATAGAAAACAGTGATAAAGTTATACAAAACTGTGCCAATCTGATGGAAACGTGCAAGACGCGCTCTACCGAGACCCAGGTGTTTTTAGAAATGACAACAATCATTGAGAGAGAAAGAGAAGAAATGGAGGCTTTAAAAAATATCCTGGCCAATCATAAAAAGAGAAATATTCGTTCAAAATAAATGACGAAATTGATAAATTGATAAAAGACTTCAACACTTTTGCTGAGATTAAAATCGTAGAGGATCCCAGTTCAAATATAAAAGATTACCCAAGTCCGGTCAGCAACATAAACCTAAAAGAGTGCATTCCTCAACTTGTATCCTCATTCTCCATTAAAGATAAATGTGGAGTAGATTCCGGTGTTTATGGGATTTCTTGCTTACCAGATGACAAATTGCTAATACCGCTGTTTGGGGGTAAAAGATTAGCAGTGTTCAATAAAAATGGCGACCTTATACAACAGAGTGGAGATTTATCAGAAATGTTAGACGTGTGTGTTCTTGATTCCAATACAGCAATAGCGACACTAGGAGGTAACTATAAAACGGTGGCTTATATAAACCTTCCAGCACTAACAATTATTAAAACGATGACAGTAGGTGGTTACTATGGGATTGCTTATTGTGATCACAAACTTTTTATCGGAAGTACGAAAAAACTAATGATACTGGATAAAGATTGCAAAAAAGTAAATGAAATCCATGTAAATGGTAATATATTAGGAATAACCGTTATAAATCAAGCAGAGAAGAAAATTGTTTACACAAACTGCCAAAATAACTCTTGTCACTTTGTAAGACCAAGTGACCTACAAGAAGTTCAAAGATTCACACATCCTAAGTTAAAGAGCCCCCGTGGTGTAACATCAGACAGGGAGGGAAATGTTTATATTGCTGGAGAATCATCGGGAAATGTGTTTCAGCTATCATCGGATGGAGAATTTATACGGATACTACTTACAAGATTAGACAGCCCTCGTGGAATTCAATTTGATGACAACAGTGACAGATTTTTCCTGACTTATTCTACTCCTGCAAAAGTCAACATTTACAACATGATAAATCCTTATCCAAAGAGTTAAATGACAATATAGCTCATGGTTTTGTGAAATATCAGTATCATCGATTCTACAACATGTTGTTGGTACATTCACAATTAATAACAATATCTATTTATGTCTAAGCCAGTATACTCCTACACATCAAAATAGATCTCTTACAAAAAAAAAAATACCAACAAAACCTGTTTCTGTAAAATTAATGAGAATCGATCGAGTGCGTATCTGAAACTGAAACATTAGACAAATATTCTTTTAATCTACATCCACCGGTGTTAAAACAAAAATACAAATACAAATTCCTACTATACTTTGAACCAGGGGATTTAAAGTTACTGAGAAATATCTAGATGTATATAAAACGCGAAAAAAGCGTGATTGTTCATATAAAAATTAAGAACGATAGTCATAATGAACTTGACATAGGTGAACTTAAAAATTTAAAAAATTGAATGTACTAACAAATCTGTCGTTGTAATCGGAAGTTGAAAAAAAATAACTGTAGTTGTTAATAAACTTATCTGTGTAGCTGGTCGGCGTTGTCCATATTTATACACTGTATATTAGATTTGGAAGTCTACCTAACGTGAATCATATTTTCCTATGGTGGATATAATAACTTTTACTATAAATACATAACTACTTGCGGAAGGAACTTTCCTAGGCTTAATTGACTTCCTAAGCTTAAAATATAGGTACCTAATATAGTCTGGAAAATAATAATTAGTTTCTTTGTATTTCTATGTATGAGCTAATTTTTCGATTTTTTATCATGAGAATTATTAACAATATATAACTTTGAATATTTATGGAATTTCGTAACTTAATATTTAGATGCAATTGTTTTAGTAGTTTTATATATAATTAAAATACTCGTAATTAATAAAAATCTATACTGCAAATAATGGATTTTCACAAGTAACCTTTTTGTTACCTGTAAATATTTTCTACCTCTAGGTTAAAAGCAAGGACATATTGATTATTCAAAATGTTAAACAATTAAGAAATTTAGCTAAATTATCTTTTGGAAGCTGAGTTAATAAGAAAAAATCATGTCAAACAATTATAATCATAATTACTTTTCAGATTATGTACGTTATGTATGATACTTAACATCATATATTGTAATATTTTATTTATGTAATCCTCCAATAAGATTATTATTATTTATGTATGTAATTTATTTATTTAATGTTCATACTTTTCATACAAACATTATGTTTTGCCTCTGAGTTGTAACTTATGGCTTAATAAAGAATGGAATAGATTAGTTTATGTCGATTTTTATGTAATTATAAATCGCTTATATTAATGAACATTATCGAGTGATTACACGGATAGTGACCATAAAGAATGGACATAATGGCAACAGTCAAACTATATACATTGTTTAAAACAACTTTCGTTTGGGCTGTCCACCGAGCAACTGTAAATTTGTATATAAACAACTAAAGTTGAATCCAGAGATTGTACCTGTTATTTGTATATTACAATCCTCACTTTATAACCTTAGGGCAGAAGTTTAAATGGCTTAAAGCAAATTATGTTTGTTTTCATATTATCAAGTTTTTTAATACTATAAATGTGCGTATTTCTTTTGCATTGGTACTGTCTTTTAATACTGTTTTTACCACGGCACTGGACATCACGTCACATCAAGCAATCTCTTGTTTATTCTTGAGGAGATAATCAAAATTTATCTCGACGATTATCCCAACTCGAGTTCATGGATGCGTGTACAAGTGTTTCTAATCTGGATTATTAGTACTGTTGAGTATTTATTGCGACCTTTACACTCCCCCGCAATGCAATACAAACCAATCAGCTCTTTGAGAGATGCGAGAGGAACTACTGCAGTAGCTAAGTTGGTGGAGTTCTCACTTCGGATGCGTGAGGTCGGGGTTTCGAACCCCTGCCAGCTAAGTCAGAATTTCCTCTGACCCTAACACACATTATGTCTGGCGGGTTGGTGCTGTTGTTGACCGTTCTTTCGCCAAACCTCTGCATCTAGAAATGAAAGCCACGAAGTTTATCGGAGAACAACTTAAAAACAGATTCCCAATGTCACGACATGCGTCGTTTTATAACCCTCCTTGCACATTGCTCTAAGCACGCTGCAACGGTAAAAATTTCTGCCACTTTACATAGCTGGTGACGTCTCGATATAAGTGAAATACTTTTAACTAGGACATTAAATTGCTTTCAATCAATGGATCGGTAAAGACCCGCATCAACGAAGTACATTTCGTACTTGCAGTAAACCGGGATCTAGCCACAGCAGTAAGACACTTTGAGTGTAAAACCTAATGTCTTAACCACTACGCAACCACACATCGGGCCTCAGAAAAAGAAAGTATTACCGATCAGTGGTGTGTGTGTGTGTGTGTGTGTGTGTGTGTGTGTGTGTGTGCTATTTTTCTAGGTTTTTCAAAGTTTGTCGGCGCACCTGGTTGTTTTGTTTGTTGGTTTTTAGCTCACCTGAGCATAGAGTGCTCAAGTGAGCTATTGTGATGGGTCATTGTCCGTCGTGCGTCGTACGATTGTTAACACTCCTGAGGCAACAATTTGAGTGCAATCCTCATCAAACATTGTCAGAATAATATTCTTGTCAAAAGAATATTCTTGTGTGCTCAAGTTCACATATGGGCCATCTGGAGTCAATAATTAGGTCACTAGGTAAAATTGTAGAAAACCCTTGTTAACACTCCCGAGGCCTTAATTTTAGTCAAATCTTCATCAAACTTTGTCAGAATGATGCTCTTGACAAACGATAGCTCGAGTTTGTATATGGGCCATGTTGGGTCAATAAGTAGGTCACTGGGTCAAATTATATAAAAACCTTGTTAACACATATGAGGGTCAATTTTAGACAATCTTCATCAAACTGGCTCAGAATGATGCTCTTGACAAAAGCTAGCTCAAGTTTGTATATGGGTCATGTTGAGTCAATAAGTAAGTCATTAGCTCAAAATATAGGAAAAATCTCTTTTAAGACGAGAAGCTCCAGTTTGTCAAAATCAAGCTGAGTGTACATCATTTTCAGGTGAGCGTCTAGGACCTTCATGGCCCTCTTGTTACATGTTTTAATTACATTCTTGTATTTGTCATTTTAAATGTTGCCATTGTGTAATATAGCAAAGGTTTGTCAATTTAAATTTTAATTCCTACTTTCAAGGGGCATTGTTTGCTGCATTATCTACAGCAAGCTCCTTCTTAAAACATTATCTCCTACTGCCTAGGTTCCAGTCCCACTCTTGGGGTCAGAAAATTTGACAGTTTGCTTGATGAGGTAGGATAATTTCTTTAGGCATTCCAGTTTCCTCCACCATCCAAAAACATATGGCCTCATTGTCATTTTAAATCGCACCTGCCAAAATTATTATGTGTTTGACTAATTTAAAAAATATACTTAATTAAACTGATAATTCTGGGTTTATCTGAAAATGAGATATGATGCAAGGATACTGACTCAGTGAGCTGGCATCTTAACAAAAAGTCAATATATGTAGACTAGTTCATTACAGACCATAATACACACTCACACATTTTAAGCATACACAAAGTCCCTCTTAGGTCATATCCCATTCCGGCTATCTTAGTTTGCTTGTTGAAGCTAGGGAGTGTTCTCCAGACACTTAGGTTTCGTCCGCTATCGCAGAACTGACCAAATTAATATAAGTGAATAATCTTGACCAGACATAACAAGTCATCGTTCCGCTCCAATCCTATCCTGTTTGTTACTAACTAAAAAAATTATGTGCATGACTGAATGTAAACTACTATTACTAATATATTTTTACTTCTTTTAAAAAATCTCACTACTTTATTAAAAATTCCTGTTCTGATGATGCGAGGATTATTTGGAAATGAGATATGGTGCCATGAGAATCCTACCATGCTTGTTTGTAGCATATTGACTCCATGACCTAGCACTAACTAAAAAGTGACTCCGAGTGCACTAGTACATTACAAACCATAAAAAAGACTTACGGTACACATTTCAAGAATACACAAATCAATCTTAGATGAATTGATAGAGATTCACGTTCTTGGTCTTATCATGATTAAAATTCTTTTATCTATTGTTGTGAGTCAATGTGTTTGTGAAAGTGAATTATGCAAAACTCATAGAAAATCCAAAAAACTTTAAATAAGTTTTGTATTTTTAATTTATTTGAGTCTAGTCGTAACTGAAAATTGTCATGTGTATTTCTATTTATCTAAATAGAAAATTTTCGTAGAAAGAAAATTGTTGCCGCTACTGGGATTTTGTATGTCATTAATGACGTTTGACCCGGAAGTAATATTTTTTGTGATGCAATACTTATATGTGCAAAAGAATCCACAATTTTAAACAACTCATGAAAATAGCGATATTATTTCCCCCACAAATATTTGTGATTTACAGTAACCATTTAATTGTGTTTTTTGTGTTTTAAAAACAAGTTATTAATTGAAAGATGTGTTTTAATTAAAAGAAAGATATAACTAAAGTAAAATCCAATTGGATGATTGATGTTTTTCTTTTTTTTGGATCAGCTAAAATGATAATTAACCTAACAAACTTGAAAATAAATGTGGAGATATACAGTATGCTAGCACTGGTATATAGGGAAATGTACAACCTGATTTGAAAAATAAAGTGTGGAGAAGTTGTTATAAGGATCATGTTAAATGTACAAAATTGTAGGCGATTGAAGTATGGAGAAGTAGTTTCCTTACACTGAATTGTATTGGATCACGTGATCAAGTGAAATTAACCAATGAAGTGTGGAGAAATAGTACTCTAACACTGAATTGTTTTGGATCAAGTTGAATGTGCAACTTCAGTGGAGTGGAGTTGAGTAATGGTGTTTTATCCCCCAAGCAAGATTCTTTCACTTATTTCAAGGTGGTCAGTTCTGGGATGATGGAAGAAACCGGAGTGCCTGGAGAAAACCACAGACCTTCTGCAAGCGAACTGACACACTTTCTCACACTAGGATCTGTCCAGAGTGGGATAAGAACCCAGGCGGTGAGAGGCACTGTGATCCGTAAACGCACACTTTTGACAGCTCGGCCACCAAGGGCCCCATAAAGGTTAAATAGAGAGTGAATTCGAAGAAGTACATTGTTATAAGGATCATGTTAAATGTACAAAATCATAGGCAATTGAAGTATGGAGAAGTAGTTTCCTTAAAATGAATTGTATTGGATCACGTGATCAAGTGAAATTAACCACCGACGGGTGGAAACATAGTACCCTAACACTGAATTGTATTGGATCAATTTGAATGTGCAACTTGAGTGGAGTGGAGTTGAGTAATGGTGTTTTATGCCCCAAGCAAGATTCTTTCACTTATTTCGAGGTGGTTAGTTCTGGGATGATGGAAGAAACCGGAGTGCCCGGAGAAAACCACAGACCTTCTGCAAGCAAACCGACACACTTTCTCACACTAGAATCTGTCCCAAGTGGGATTAGAACCCAGGCGGTGAGAGGCACTGTGATCCGTAAACACGTGCTTTAGACTGCTCGGCCACCGAGGGCCCGGAATAGGGTAAATAGAGAGTGAAGTCTAAGAAGTACATCAACACTGGTTGTATATGGCTAAGTTTAACGAAGTGTGATTCAAAGATTCTAAAATTTACATTAAAATTAGCAATTTTTATATAAAATGTAAAACCTGATTGGAATAGAAATATGAATGAATGTTTAGTTCTTGCTTGGTTATTTTGGGATGAGCTACAATCAGAATTTACCAATCAAATTTTGGACGATTAATTAATATCCTCTGAAAACAAATAATTTTACATAGTGTTTATGGTTTAATGTCGTTATTGCACTTTATCACATATAAACAGATACCATGTATTCATAAAACACAAAAAACAATCAACAAATACAAAAATGAAAGGGATCCCTTTTTTGTTAAAAATTATGGATCATTAAAGATCAAAAATGTTCCTCTGACTTAGCAGGTGAATGGCAATACCTGTATACCATAATACTATAGTATCATTTTTACTCTTATCAGTTTTTGGAACACAAGTTTGTTTTTTTTTTAATTGATTCTAATACTTGTAAAAACTAAATTCAAATGTTGAAATTATACTGAACTAACATCAAGAGATTGTTTAACATTTTAGAAAGTTTGTTTCTTGGTATTCTGGTTTCCTTTCGAAACTCCGGAACTGGTTATGTCAATTTAAGTGATATAATCTTGATTGCTTTGCGACTTACATGCTATTATTCTATCAAATATTTTTGCAGTTCTACTGCACTGAAAAGTAGAAAAAAATCAGATTGGTAAAGGGGAGCTACTTCCAACATCTGTCTTTCTGTTCTTGTTTGAAAGGCTGTTCCTAATGTTTCAATTTTAAATTGTTTCACAATCACTGGATTGGTTCTTAGTTTTAAAAATTGGCGTTTATTTCCTCCTGAATTAGACCTGTGAATCTTATTTGAAATCATTGATTTTTCTTACCCAGATATAAGACTTACAGACCCTATTGGCCAACAGGTCACATGACAATGCTTACTGATACTATTGGCCAATAAGTCACATGACATGTGTAACTGATCCTATTGGTCAAGAGTTAGCATGACAAGATTTACTGATCCTATTGGCCAATAAGTAACATAACAAGGTTTACAGACCCTGATTGTCAACAGGTCACATGACAAAGCTTACTGATCCTACTGGCCAACAAGTCACATGACAAGGATTACTGATTCTATTGGCCAATAGTTCACATGACTAGGCTTAAATACCGTATGGACTAACAGGTCACATGACAAGGCTTACTGATCCTAAAGACAAAAATGTCACATGACAATGTTTACAGACCCTATTGGCCAAGCATTTTTAATGTTTTTATGTTTTGTTGTAATCTCTATACAGAAAAAAATATCCCAAATAAAACTGCTTGTACTTTGACGGATCACAAAAGCTTAAATTTTATTGGCTCCAGCTGTCAGACTATTTTTACCATATTGCTCTCAGAATGCACACCATGTTGACTGTACTGTACAAAAATGTCATTACATTACTTCTACTGAGAAAGTCACTAAAATATCATTAGGTCTCTTTCAATGAATCCGTCGCTTCCTAGAGAATTCCCTAAATGTTTCTGTTGTAAAACCCTGATTTGAACTTTGACCTCTAGGCATATCATTCTCTCTTCATGAATCTTCTGACAAAGCTCGGTGTTCTCTCTCTAAAATGAAAAACAACAACACAATAAGGCCACAATTAAAAATATCTTTGTTTCTTCTTGCCCTACCCTTACTTCTGATATTGGTTAGGTAGGTAGGCTTTTTTTTTCATCATACTTTTCTTTTCTGGTTAGGAAACATTTTTCACATGTCACCTCGTGTGTTTACTAGTACATCTTCATCACTATGGCATTTGTATCGCATTGAATTATAACTGTATAAGCATCTTGACAACTAAGAAGGTTGGTGACTAAATCATAAAAAAGGAAAGAGGAACAAATCAGAATCTATTAGCACAGAATCGCAAAAAAAAAAAAACAAAACACACACACACACACACACACACACACACACACACACACACACACACACACAGAGCATTTTTCAAAAAAAAATTTTCAGTCAGCGGGATTTTTTATGGTCGGTCGCACAAGGGGAAACAAACTATATTTTTATTTTGGCCTAAAGTGACATGTCAAGGTTAGTCAAAGTATTAGAGGTACTGATGAACAACCAAATGAAAAGCAATGAAAACATGGACCCAGGACCTGTGATTAAATTAGGAAAATAACAATGTAAATACTATGTGTGGGTGTATTCCCTGCATGATGACATTGTCACTTCAACAGAGCTTCTTTTGTTTGCCAAAATTAAACCATTAATGTAGGTTAGTGATAGAATGTATCCTTATATGGTGGTCCGTGGTGGGTTTAAACCAATGCCGGGTCATACATAAGACTTCAAAAATTGAGATTAAGGTTCTTGCAATAAAAGGAAAGTGTATGGATTGGTTCATCAGTACCAGGAACATGTGACTCGGGAGTGGTGCACTTTTCTGTGTCATAATAACTCTTTGAACTAGTACCTTAACATAAAGTTGCCCTAAGTGTGCCCTAAAATAAAGCAGACCAAAATACACACCCACAATTCTTTTGCATACATTAACATGTTCTTCAACAAAGTATTTTAATTTGTTATTAAGTTTTATAATACAATGAGGCAAGTTGCTGACAATCAAACTGTTGACTCAGGTATATTGCAAGCCTAGGCTTATCAATGCCCTTAAAAGTTTTACGGTCATCATTGCCATTTTGTTAATAAGTATAAAGTCGCTGTATCTAAACTTATACTGGATATATTTGACTTCCCATAGTTTCATGTTCCTTTCATTCTCAAATTTGATTTAGCATGTAATGGGTGTAGCTAGCTAGACAGGAGTTGTCTACCCTTATGGAGCACCTGACCTCACTTCCTTAGTGAAAGTTCACATGTATAACTGAATAGGCCAGTTTTCAAAGTTTTTAATGGGATTTGTTTTTTTTTTTTTTTTATTTTGTTGTTGTTGTTGTTGAGGATTGTGATTTGGACGTTAACTGGTATGTTTGTGTTTTAATTAATCTATAGACAATTATAAAATCTGCTTTTGTCTTAAAACGGCTATACAATTGCTGATGCAACCTAACAAAAAATAGAAATAAAAGCACCAATAAAATATTATAAATACAAGTAGATCATAAAAATGTGAAATACTTAAAAAGACTGTACTAAACATGAATCATATAATCTCCTGTAACACATGACTATGTGTGTGTATTGTAGTAACTAAGCCATGTATATCATCAAAACGTGAAGCACTTGAAAGAATTGTACCTAACTTGGTTCATATAATCTCCTGCAACACATGACTAAGTGTGTGTATTGTAGTAACTAAGCCATGTATATCATCAAAATGTGAAGCACTTGAAAGAATTGTACCAAACTTGGTTCATATAATCTCCTGCAACACATGACTAAGTGTGTGTATTGTAGTAACTAAGCCATGTATATCATCAAAATGTGAAGCACTTGAAAAAATTGTACCAAACTTGGTTCATATAATCTCCTGCAACACATAACACTGTGTGTGTATTGTAGTAACTAAGTCATTGCATATATCACACACCACACACATTAGAGTAACAAAAACAATGTTACCACATTATTGTCCTTAAATCTGTATCAAGTTTTCCCGAAGACTAACATAAAATGGTGCATTTTTTCCTAACTATCCCTTTCATGAAAATGTAATATTTTGTTCCTTGATAAAACCTTTACTTACAATAAAATTCGCAAAGAAACCTAATGCTAGTTTGATCTACTAAATATCTGATTTCAGAACATTGATCACATGATTCTATACCAAAAACAAGAATTCCCCAGAATTAAATGTCTCTCCTGGTTAGTTTTTGATCCAGTAGAAAAACAACATTACTTTAACATAAGCTTTCACATTTTGACACGCCTCTGCCACCTACAACACCCGAAAAGTAACACTTAAGTTTCGCCTAATGGCAATGCCAGACTCAACAAAGAGGCAATGTCAACAAACATAGCAACAGAAGCAGCGATACCGTAAACACAGAAGTTGATTAAATATATTATTTATGACTGCATGAAGGGATAAATAACATTTTTGGATTCAGTTTGTCCCAGTTTGCTCTTGTTCTTTTCTTTGCAGTATCTGTTTTCATTCTCCCATGAACACATTTTCTTTTTGTCAAGGTCATTGTTTACTTACATGTCAGACTTCCGCACATGCTCCAAGCTGATTATTTACATATTATGGAATTGCCCCAAGCTTATTGGATTAATTTGACCCTATTATGGACTGAAAAGAGTGTGAAATTTAAGCAAATGAATCACACAGATTGTAATAACAACCAATTCATATTGATAAAAAATATTTTTAGAATTTTTTTTTGAATAATGGGTAAACTTAATGCAGCTTTAATATTTGATGTACCAAGAAAAAAAATCTTGTATACTCTTTGTAAAACTTTCCTTAATGTATGTTTCCATATGGAAGTTAAAAAAGTTCAAGTGTACCAAATGACCTTAACCATGCCCCTAACCACCTGGCCATACCACTGTACATAAGCGTATTACCTCTAACTTTTCATTTTCTGACAATAATTGGTTGAGTATTTCCTGTAAGTCATCTTCATCCTCACTCTCGTAACTGCTCTCGGAACTGGAGCTGAACTCTTCAAGATCAGAGTCTTGCCTTAGGTACTGAAGCTCTGTGATTTCCTGTTGTAATCGGTCGGTTTCATTTTTTTCTGTTTCTATCTTTGTTCTCAATTCCCGTTCTAAAAAAATAAAATAGCTGTGAAACTAGAAACCAATCTTAAAAAATAAAACATGAACAGCTAATACATGAAAAATTGTTTTTGCTTTAAAAACAAGGGAGCATTAAATAAAAATCAGTTTAATTATCACTCAATAAAATTACACAGGTTCGAACCCCGGCTAGGTCTGACTAGGCCTTATAAATTTGTAGTGACTGTTTTTTCGCCAAGCACATGGCATTTAAAAATGAAAGTCACGCAGTCCTTTGGAGGTGACCATTTAAACTGATGCCACTATGTCACGTTAGGCATGGTACACTAAAGAACCCTCCCTGCACATTGTCTTGACCACACTGCAAAATTTCTACCACTTCACCTTATAGCTTGTGGCCTCTCAATATAAGTGAAATAGTCTTTACTGGGATGTAAGACAATAATAAATCAAATCAAATTCCTTGCTTAATCACAATTTCTCTTTCTACAACAAACCAAGCTGTTTACCATTTAATTGCTGACTCTGGATATTGCAAGCCTAAGTTCTGAAATTTTATTGTCATAATCACAATATTGTTGATAAGTATGGAGTCACTGTATCCAAACTTATACTGGATATATTTGGCTTCTCACATTTCCATGTTCCTTTCATTCTCAAATTTGAATTTGCATGTCGTAAGTTTATCTAGCTAGACAGGAGTTGCCTACCCTTTCAGACAACTGGCCTCACTTTGTTGATGGAAGTTTACTTGTATGTAATTGAATTGGCTACTTCTCAAAGTTTTTAATTTGTTTTAATGAGGAAATTGTTTAGGATATGAATTTGCATGTAGTGTGTTTATCTAGCTAGACAGGAGTTGCCTACCCTTCCAGACAACCGGCCTCACTTCCTTGATGGAAGTTTACCTGTGTGTAACTGAAATGTCCAGTTTTCAATGTTTTTACTTTGTTTTATGGGGGAATTTTGGACTGGTATGTTTGTGTTTTATTTTATTGTCAGGTCAAAAGTTAGTAATAAAGACAAACAAACCCAATATCGCAGAACACATCAATGGAAAATCTTTAATGAAGAGATAACCAACATTTTGTTTGTATATTTTGATCCAATAATGCAAGAAATAAAGTGCACATGTGGACATGTGATTTTAAACATATGTAATTTCAAACAAATTGTTCAATTAATCCATGCAATATTGCATAATGATAGAGGATAAAAGCTAAAAGTTCTGATAAAAACTTATATACTGTACGAAAAGAAATTTGTGTATGATTCACATACAGCAAAACTCCGCTATCATACATGATAATATATGGTATGTTTGATTTTAATTTCAAGCATTTGGATTTGAATAAGCAACACATAAAAATCCTGACTTTTCACGTCTTTTAGAATTTTTGATATACTTCAAGTTATACAAAATTACCTCTTCAAATATCTTTAAGGGGCCTTACTTCCTAAAGACAACAATTATGGATTGCAGCACCTCTTGCCATCAGACCACTGCGGTAGCTCAGTTGGTAGAGTGCTTGCTCCGTAAGTGGGAGGTCGTGTGTTCGAACCCCAACCTGGTCTGACCCAAAACTTGAAAGTGGGTAGTAACTGTTCTTTCGCCAAGCACTCAGCATTACGAAATGGAAATCAGGGTTCTTTCAGATGGGTACTTAAAATAAACGAGGTCCTGTGTCATGGTAGGGCTGGCACGATAAAGAACCCTGCTGTATAATGTCATCAGCCCAACGCACAGGCAAAATTTCTGCACCTTCACCTATAGCTGGCGACGTCTCAGTAGAAGTGAAATATTCTTGACTGGGATGTTAAAAACCAATACTCAACTCAACTCAACCTCTTGCCATCTAGGTTGAATTCCAAATAAGGCAGATTCTACTAGGTGAAAGATTGCTATTATTTTTATTAAGGCCGACTCTTTTATTTAATGAAGACCTTGGTGGCCGAGTGGTCTAAAACGCATGCTTACGGATAACAGTGCCTCTCACCGCCTAGATTCGAATCCCACTCGGGACAGATCCTTGTATGAAAAAGTTTGTCAGTTTGCTTGCCAAAGGTTGGTGGTTTTCTCTGGGCACTCCGGTTTCCTTCACCATCCCAGAACTGACAAGTGAAAGATTCTTGACTGGGGCATAAAACATCATTACTCCACTCCACTTCTATCTGACATTGATATCCTTCACTCAAGGATTTCAAAACTTCGATCAAGTTCAAAATATTAACTAACAACTGTTGGGATAAAATAATGACTTTAAAAAATTAATATGATAATATAATATGTTCACTCATATCATAATTTGAATTTTGATTAAAAAAAACAGTCATTGTCTTTGGAAAATTTTTTAATTTAAAATTTGTCATTTTGAAAAATATATTTATATCAAGTTGAATTTGATTTGAAATTTGTTTGAATGGAACTTTTTTTTAATTGGATTGTTTCATTTTACTGTGGAGAGGTTCATTTGGGGTAGGTTATATAGCTGTCAAGGGCTTTCAAAAATAAGTGTGTGACAACCCGAAACTGAGGCATCCCCCCCACCCCTAAAAAATTTGGGGAAAAAACAATGTAAAATAGTTCATTCACCTGCAACTTGAGATATAAACAACGGTGGCGGAATTTACAAAACATGCAACAAGAAACCAAAATATTAGCAGATTGGTATATAATACCAGATTTATGTGTTTCGTGTCAGCCGATGAAAATATTAAAAAACTTATAACAATAGATCTATGTTGTCAGTTTTTATATTCTGGATAGTTTAATTATGTGTGTGTTTGTGACAGTTTAGCATGTGAGCGTGATTTACATCCAAAATGTTTGTGACTTGACAGGTATGAGGTTAGATGGCATTCTGACACCTGTCACATAAAAAGGCCTACAAAACGGTACTGATATGAGACAAAAGAACTCTTTCATGACTTTTTCATATACCGTAAATCCCCGCATATAAGACGGGATATTTTACCTTAAAATTTTTTTTTGAGAAGGGGGGGTCGTCTTATACGACGTTAAACAACTGAGGGGTTGAAATTCTTGAGAAAATGTTCCACACACGATCGTCATGTCCACCATCTTTGTTTTTGTATATTGCAGTTTCATAATGGTTGATATATTTTACAGATTCATAACATACAAGAAATGCGAATTACGTGCTTTGAAATTTTTGTAGTTTTGTATATCTATTGATCTTTTAATAAAATAAAGTTATAATAAATAATTAAAATAAGAAATAAAAAGAAAACATCAAGGTTTCGACAAGTACAGTTATCAAGGAGGTGGTAAATATTCTGTACAATATTTTATTCTTTTTGTTTACTTTTAGTAACAATCTAGAAATTACATAAACCACACTTTGTCTGCTTCACATGTAAAGGGCAATATGTTCTGAGTATCAGGGTTCCTGTCTTCAACAGCTGATTGATAATCTAATAAACAATAACGAATTTTTTAAAATGTAGTTTATTGAATTTATTTAAAAACGGAACAGATATACGTCTTCATGATTACTGATGATGAGATGTTCTGGCATCTGATTTTATTTTTACGTTTTCTGATTTATTCAAAATTTAAACTAGAATCAAACAGCAAAGAAATTAATGCACAAGTACGGTATTAAATAAAAAATATAAACAATAGGCGAAAATTGGTGGAAAGTTTATGGTCCGATCGGTAGCGTCAAATACCGGTACCAGTATGACCTTGTCTGAAAATCATGGTCGTCTTATAGGTGCAGTATCGCCTGAAATCATAAAAAATGACGGGAAAATCCCACCCCGTGTTATAGGCGAAGTAGTCTTATATCCGGGGATTTACGGTATACATTTGTATATGCATGAAAGACCAGGCAAATTCACCCGAGGGGGGAAGGGGGGGGGATGTGTTACATATAAGAGTCTTGTAATGTTATCAATCATTATTTTATACTAAGTATTTATTTTGACTGTGTATTATCATTGGTGCTTTTGATGTTAAATTAATTTCTGCAAATATTTATACATTCAAAATTAATTTTAGCTCATCCGTTTAAGGGGAAACAATCAGATAGCCAATATAAATACACAATAAATTTTTGAAACCCTCAGGAGCGCTAAATATAATACATGCCAATATAAATGCTTATACAGTATTCAAGAAACCCTTGTATCAAAGTTCTACTGTCATTTTGTCTTACCTATGGCTAACAATTCTTCCTCCTCAAGCTGAAGAGCTAATTGTTCTTCCTGTAGAGCCAAAATTTCTTCATCCACAGGTTCATAAACTACAAACAATTCAAATAAAAACACGATCTTTATACAATGCTTATTTAACATTTAAAAAATATCCTAATGTAAATCGGGAAATTTTTGCTCAAGGTATCTTAAACAGTTACTTTTTTTTTTAAATACAGTACTGTGAAATCAATAATAATACTTGTGGGGGGATTATTATTATTATTATTATTATTATAATTATTATTATTATTTTTTTTTAATTATTTTTTTTTTTTTGGTGGGTTAATGAAAATCACAAAATTTAATGTCATTGAAAATTTTCAATTACCAAGGCCCTCAAATGGATTTATTTTCACAAAGCTGAATTCCACAAAATTTTCTCCCAACAGAATTTTTTTTAAATTGCAAAACTACAAATATTAATGATTCTACAGTATTTGTTTTTTTGAATACCAGGATGACGTTCAGTGTATATGAAAGTAAAATATACCAAAATAAAATATATTGGCATTTTTATTGCGTTTTATTTGTGTTACTTTTAAGAATTCATGCAAAAAAATAAATCATGTAAAACTTTACCATTTAAAAAAAATAACTAAGAGTTGAGTTGAGTAATGGTATTTAACGTCCCAGTCAAGAATATTTCACTTATATCGAGACGTTGCCAGCTGATGGCATTATACAGCAGGGTTCTTTATCGTGCCATGCCTGCCATGACACTGGGCCTCGTTTATTTTCAGTTCCCATCCGAAAGAACCGTGACTTTCATTTCGTACTGCCGAGTGCTTGGCGAAAGAACAGTCACTACCCACTTTCAAGTCTTGGGTCAGACCCGGCAGGGGTTTGAACCCATGACCTTCCACTTAAAAAATGTTTGAAAAGAAAAGGTCAGTTGACAATTTTACCCTATTTATTTTGGCAATCCAAAATAACCCATTCATAGTTAACTGGTACACAAATTTTTTCACTTTTTAAAACAAATTTTTAGGTGATTTTAATTTTACCGCCAAAATATGTGGCAAAAAATTTGCACCCTATACTGTAACCTATTTTTGATAAAGAGTGAATATGGTTAGAAAAACTGCACTTAAAAAACTGATCATTTGAAACAAGACTTTATAAGTAGACTCTTTCAGGGTTAGCTCTGGCTCCAAATATTTTGATGCCAACAATTTTGACAGAAGCCTAATTTTGCCGCCAGTTGGTCAATTTCGATGGCCAAACCTTATATGAGTCTTTTATCTAGATAATCACAATCTTTCATTTTGCCAAAATAATGGCCAGAGGTCAAATTTTGATTTTAACTTTTTTAAAAATCACAATCGATGATGCTGGCGATGACTAGAGCTAACCCATGATTTTGATGTCAGATGATGCCAATATGACATCACAGATATGACGTTTTTAAAAATTGTGATTGGTGATGCTGGCAATGACTAGAACTCTACCAGCTCTTTGATGACAAAAGATGCCAAAATGATACCACAGATATGTCAATTTTAAAAATTGTAATTGGTGATGCTGACGATGCCCAAACCTGACCCATCGTTTTAATGTGAGATGATGTCGATATGACATCAGAGATACAAGTGTGTAAAATCAGTGTAAAGGTCTATTTTTCCGTTGAGAACAATTACCGGTAATTAACAAAATCACTCTCTGCCTGATCATTTATATATAATAATAAGCCACACAAGTTGTGAAAGTACAGATTTTTTTTTTCAATAGCAACCTATATTTGCAGGGTAAAAATACATGACTGTGTATGTCAAAAATGACAGAATAAATATAAAAATCACTACCAACTGCCTTTTTTGACTCTTAAAAAATGGCATAATTTTTTTTTTTCAATGATAAACATGTATTCTTAGATATATTTTTTGGTCGCTGTTTCAATTAATTTCAATAATACAGTAGATTCCGCTTAATTGTATAGTCTGTTTGTCAGAAAATTTTATGCAATTAAGCGGAATATGCAAATAACCGAAAATGCCCCTTGGGCACAATTGATTGATGGATACATAGGATTGGGTCCATTTTAGTACTTGTGTCGGCATCATAGTACACTGTAGAAACAACAGAAAATTAGTTATTCCTTTGAAATTAAAAAATGAAATAAATAATTCAGAATAAAAAAATTAAAAAAATTATTTTATTTAATTTGAATAATGTTTTAAAAATTCTAGCTGATCGATTGACGGATACACCCGGTGAGACCGTTTTTTTTTTTTTTTAGTAGACATCAATGTTGGTGTACTGTAGAAACAGCAAAAAATTTTGTAATTCCTTTGACATAAAAAATAAATAATTAAAGATAATTGAAAAAATATTTAATTAATTAAAATCTCAAGACTTGTAGTATATTTTCTTTACTAAATAAAGATTTAAAATTCTAGCTGATCGTTTTAAACCTCGTGGTATAGGTGGACTTTTCTTGCAGACCATCGATCTGTGTTTAATCCTAGAAAATGTATGTAACTGGAACATCTGTTGGTATTTAATTCATTGTTGCTTAACACTCGCGATATTCGTATTTCTTGTTTATTTACTTCTTTTTAAAAATCCACGTGTTCGCACATGGCACAGAGTTATATTGTTCGAGTTATCTCCCTTTCACGGTACGATAATCTATTTTTAAATGTGACATAGAAAAAATCCAGTTGCTTGACAACGTGCGCCATGTCCGGTAAAATTAAATTCAAACAGAATTTGTGTAAATAAATTGAAAGATGTCTTATCTTGTTATTTATTTTATACAAAGTTATATTTTAATTGTTTATTGACCAATTATTCCATCAGTCATAAATTGGAAATTCCCGTTGTTATGTGTAACTAGGTCTGATCCAATGAAATTAATGAATAAAACGTCACTTCCTTAAGTGAAAAAAATGTCTTTGATGTTGAATCTGTATACCGACAAAACTTGCTAGATAAAGGGTTTTCAGCCGTAAACGATGATTTCAACCAGTTTATCTTAAAGTGGAAATAATAAATAAAGAATAAAGCATTTGATTGAGGTATGATTTATTGAGTTTACGCTAAAAGAACTGAATACGTGTTATCAAACTTGCTCTGGGATAACAGTCAATGTCAGAAGACTTCTGTCAACATACATACACATTCCTTAACCATGTTAACAAAAACATTAATTTAAAAAAAATGTTTTTGGTTTTATTTAATCTTTGTTTAAAAAAAACCAGCACCGAAGTTCAAGTAAAATCATGTCTGGGATTAGAAAATGTAATGGAAATAAATTTCAGTTAAAAAAGATCGTTATAAAACTTGTGTGACCCGGGTACAAATTTTTCACCTGTCATAGCCCTTTTTAAATGGTTTAACATAATTAATTACGTTTCCTGACAAACGCGTATTGACAGACCAATTGGATGACTACTCTACAAAGTGAACACTAATTAACTGGCTTCATATCTCACCTAGTGTTAGCTGTACACATGTTTATATAATGTAAACACCTCTCGAGGTTACCTTGCATCGTCGGCAAATATATTTTGTAATTATGAAATTTCAGACCAAGATCGCATAATTTTCAGAATTTTTTATGCAATTAAGCAGAATTTAGACTTTTGTTTATGCAAATAAACGGAATTTTTTACATTGTTTAAATAGGAAATGGTTTGGTGCAGAGAAAAATTATGCAATTAACTGGAATATGCAATTAACCGGTATGCAATTAAGTGGAATCTACTGTATTCATTAAGCGACTTTCATGATACACAGATAATCCTGGATTCATAATCTGCAAAGTGTTCAGTCATATCTTAGTGTAATAAGCTGGTGTATTGATTATTACTACCACAAAATTAAATTATTATGTAAAACCCAGAATTTTTAAATAGATTTCTATAACCAACTGTCCTTTAATTTTCTTTTCTTTTTCTTCTTCCTTTTTTTTCTGAAAGTTTTAGCTTGATTATAAATACTTTTATAAACTTACCTGTTGGTTCCTCATCCTGAACACCAAGAGATTCTTTAAACTCTGCCAACTGGTCGGTATCGTCATCGGCAACAGGTATCTGTCCATTTGTTACAAATTCGTTCATATTACTAGACACAGCTAATGGTTTCTGTATTTCTGGTATTGGTTTTATCTCAACTGCTGGCTCTACATACTGTTTTACATTGTCCTTACATTCATTTTCACTCTCTTCACTAGATTCCTTCACCCCTTTCACTTTTTCTAAAATATCCTCCACTTGTTGCTCGAATTGATCCTCATAATTGGTACAAACCTCATCATCGTCCTCTGTTTGACTCTCTACAAAAGACACTCTTTTTTCTGTAGTTTCAACTGCTATTTCTTTTTCTGTAGTTTCAGCCACTGCCTGGGCATCCTTATTAACAGACTGAGTCTCTTCACTCTTTTCCTCTATTGTTTCATTCTGAACTTCTTGTTGTTCATCATTTTCTTTTGTTTTTTCAGGAGTTTCTTCTTCTTTTCCAACTGACACTGAATCATTTTCTTTCTCTTCTGATACATCTTTTTGTGTGACATCAACTTCCTCTTTTGTTTCTTCTTGCACTTTTGATGTCTCCTCTGTAACAATTTCAGCCTCTTCAGATTCACCCTCCACATTCTTGATGTTTTGAGATTCTGTTGTATTCTTATCAATTTCCTGTTCATTTTTGTCATCAGCCTTAGCAACATCATTATCAAGCTTTGTATCTTCAGAAATATTTTGCTGTTTTTCATCAGATACCTGAATGGATGAAACATGAACCTCAACAACTTCCTTCTGCTTGGCTTCTTTTGCTGTAGGAATCTGGCCCTCTACAACTTCATTCTGATTGGTCATTTTTGTTGGAGGGGGTGGGGCATGTCTTTTTGTTGGCATCTCTCTAAGTTCCAATCTAAGTTCATCTTCTTCTGCTACTGATGTTGGACGTTTCTCTTCTTTCTCTTTTCTTCTTTTCTCAGCAGCATCGACTGACTTTTTAGCAAATTTTATCTGAAACAAAAAGAGGAAAACTGTTAAGAAAATTTTCGCAAAAGAGACACAAGAGTGACCTTAAAAGTGGCAGAAACTACAGTTGATGTCACTGGGTTTAAGACAGCATATTTTGTAAAATTTTTATGGAAAATAAACTGAAAATTAGGAAAGATTTTTATTACAATTTTGAGCAAAACTGTAACAAAAAATTAATATGGGATTTCATGATTACTTCAAAACACCTGTTACGCTTCTTTAATGGCATAGCGGTATAGTGTACTTTAAAGTGCAAGGTCAAAAGTATAAACTCCGACTAGATCTAAACTTTCAGATATTGCTCCTTTATCTGTTGCTCACATTATGAGGATAGAATATCCACTGGTTCATTTGGTATCAGGATTATGTGCTTGGTTGAGTGGTATGCTTGTCTGCAGCATGCTGACTTGATGAGCTAGCACCATAACAAAAAGTTGTCCTGAGAGCATGATAGAACACGGCAAACCATACTTCACACAAGCAGATCTCATCATCTCACTCACACACAAACTTGTTCTAAGATTAATCCTTTGAGATTCAAAACTTGTCAAAATTTCTGAAAAATTACTGATGCACATTAAAAAATATTCAAACCCTCTCCAAATTGGACTTGAAACTAGTTAGCAAGAGGTGAATTTGAGTCATGGTGTTTAACATCCCAGTCACATAACTTTCCCTTATGATTTTTAAAAATATGTCTGTTGATTTAATCAAATTAATTGCATTTTCAGCAGTTATTTTTGAGGGCCAATATCTGACAACCTTGTATCGGCCCTGCTAAGACTAATATCAAACCAGTCCAATGGGAAACATTTGTCGTTTTATATAGTGGGTTATGTCCCCCTGAATACAGGTGGCGTACGAATCGATCCGGTCCTAGCTTGTTGCGACCGCCATATTGACGTACGTAACGTAGGCTGTATTATAATATTGAATGTGATGACGGCTAGCAACTTCGGTGATTATGGATCGTGGGATCTTTCTGCACTCAAAGAAGAACTTTAAAATCGCGGTGCGAGAGTTTCAGGTCGGAAAGCGGAGTTAATAGAGAGGTACATATTCGCGAATAGTTTCCTCATTCAAAAAGTTTGAAAGGGCTTGGTCTCAATAACAAATAGATCTATCGATACATATTTTTCCAAGATTCAAATCATTCGATACGATGGCACTGACGCTATAAGCGAATTTGTGGTAATCATTTAATTAAACGATAGGCTGTGTTAACAGTCGTTTGTCATTTATGTTACAAAATGCCGACATTTCCCGACTTGGCAGGCATCTTTCTACTTTCATTTTACACTACAGTAAAATATAGGCTAAGTGTAACTGTTTATATAATCATTTACATATCATAATATTTTGGTGATTTTTTTATCATTAAATAACAGTAGTAGGTTTTTGTGTAGTTTATTGTTACAACAGTGGTGTTTATGCCCAAGAGGCAAGACAAAGTCCAGATTCTTGAATGGTGTAGGAAATCTAGAGTGCCCAAAGAGAATCACTGAGCCTCAAGCAAACAGACAAACTTTACTTGTAACTATGTCTAACAGATTTTAACATGCTGTAAAAAGCATTTGTTGTAAATGCACATAACATATTAATCAGAAATATTCATGTATGGCAAATCTGGGTTCAATACCAGTCCACAAAATACTTAAGTTGTAAAATATTTGAAGTTTCTGCTGCTAGCCTTGACACTTGGCTTTAATGGGTTAGAATAAAGACTGGCTTACCTAGTGTAAGACTAAAGGGGGGAAAGTAATACAACCTTTAGTTTCAGTTGCTCAGCTTGGCACTGTCGCTGAGCATTAATGCCTAATTATGAGTTAAGGACACAACCTGCTTGCCTACTGCCTGGTTAAATTTGCAAGGCAACCAACAGAACTGATTTCAATAATTTGGTTAAATATCTAACAACTGTTTGCAAATTAACAACCCCACCACTTCTTCATGGCAGAAAATATGAGTCTGTTGCCTTGGATCAGTACTCCAATAAGACTGAAGTTGTGACAGAATCATGTGGCATTCATGTAAGCAAAACACATCCATATATTGCAGCTTCACTTGATGCTTTAGTTGCTAATTCTGACAACTTTGTGGAAGTAAAATGCCCATATAGTGCTAAAGACAGCATGATTTCAGAAAGTACTGTTCCTTTCTTAAAAAACAAAGATGGTGATCTACAGCTCAGTACTACACATGATTACTACTATCAGATACAAGGTCAACTTTTCTGTACAAATGGAACTGAATGTGATTTAGTTGTTTGTACATTCAATGATATGAGAATTGTAAATATTAAAAGAAATGAATCTTTCATTAATGAAATGGTATCAAAACTCACAGAGTTTTATGAAAAATATTTTCAAAATGCTGTACTACAGAAATTTTTTTATAAGGAATATGAAAAATATTCATTTTGAAGTAATGGTAAATTATTGACTTGTTACATTTTTAATGGTATGCTTGTATTGAGGATTAAGACATAATGTCTTTAAAAATAACAATAGAAAAAAATCATTCTTTAAAAGCTACTTGTCTAAGGAAGTTTTAAAATAATACTTCAATATTACATAAATTCTAGAAAGAATTAAAGATTTGTTAAGAGAATAAAATTTTCTTAAAAGTTCATATTTAAATACATTTTTTTAACTTCTGAAGAGGATTCTATGAAAAATGTAAACACACATTCTTGTATTGTGAAAAAGTATACCAGTAGACTTTTGGTTCAACAGTAATGGCTAAATAACATGCATACAAAATAAACTTTTTCTGACAAACAAATTCAAGAGTCTTTTTTAAATTATATGTGAAGTACATGTACACTTTAACAATTTGTGTATTAAAATCAAGTAATATACCAAAATATTCTTTACTTGTACCCATTGTAAATAAAATGTCATTTAAATAATAGTAGGTGTCATTTTTTTTGTTATTTGTGTTTGTGGCTCAGTGTATTCAGCATTAGCCTTGTAGTCCACTGTCTCTCACCACTGTGGGTTCATACCTTATATGGGCTCATATGTTAGAAAGTGGTTTCACCTGCCATTGGCCTTTATTGGTTGGCTCGGTGTCAGTATAATGTGACCAGATGGTATATAGTATGTATCTGCCAAACTGTGTATCAGTGTACCAGCAATATAAAGATAACATCAGTCTCCACTTGTCAAGTAAAAGACACTTCAATCATGCACCATGCATGTCATGACATGATTGTAGAATTGTTAAAGCAATGTTAAACAATAAATAAATCATCATCATCATAAAGAAGATTAAACATCATCATCATCATCATCAAGATTTCAACATCTTTACCAGCATGGGATAACAAAAAGATGAATATGAGGGGCCATATTTAAAGAATAATATCATCAGACTGAATATATTTTTGTCAAACATTAAAGAAAAATAATTATATTAAAAATAAGAATAATAAACTTTGAAACAAAGCAAATGCAAGCAATTTTTATTATTACATTGACTTCATATGTGAAACAGAAATCATACATAAAACTAAGATTTTTATTATGGTTTCTGTATAGATCCTGAATTGGAGGTTGTTTTGACCCAACTCGCCAAGGATTATTTTTTATGTTGTTTGGGCAAAATACAAGGAACGAGCTGCTAAGAGAGGGTGGTGCTTGCCAAAGGGTTACATGTAGGTCAACATTACTTGAATCCGAAAATCTGACGTTTTATGACAACTGGATTTCTCGAAAATCGGAGTCATCTCGGCCTAGCTCTTGGCGATAGTATACGTGTATGATCTATCACTATTTATAATTACAATAGAGTATAAGTCATTTGGAATGAGAATTGTTCGCATTTGATGAAAATAGCAATGTAAATATATTTATGAAGTTTGATGTACCAAAGACGGTTTCTTCGACATAATCTGAGGGCAAAAAATGTTCCCTGCAAACAACGCTAGTCTCCCACAATTTATATTTTTGTTCTGAAGAGTTCCTGCGAATAGAAAATATCCACTTTTTCCTTAGTTTCATATCTTTTGGAAAATAATGCCCCCCTTTATTTGACCATCCAGGTACGCAATAACATGTATATGGCATTTTGATAGAAAAATCTCCTCAGTTACAGTGTAAACAATGGCTACGGATGGACCGGATCGATAGCAGCGCCACCAATTTTAACGTAACGAACCATAACTCACAAATGTAGGCCATTGTATTATCAAGGGCTAGTATATGTGGTGAGAGACACTGTAATATGTAAGCGCTCACAAATTTTTGGCAACGGAACTGACGGACTATCACACAAACATATACCAGAGCAGGGTTCGAACACATTATGCAGTTCGAGGCAGTACACATGTCCTAAAATTGAGCTTTAGACCATTAAGCCCCAGAGCGCTAAATAAAAGGAGTAAGAAATGGTGTCTAACATCCCAGTCAAGAATATCCCACTTATATCAAGATGTCCCTAGCTATAGGTGAAGGTGCAGAAACTTTGCCTGTGCATTGAGCTGAGACATTATACAGCAGGGTTCTTTATCATTCCAAGCCTACTGTGACACAGGACCTTGTTTTTTTTTTTAAGTTCTCATCTAAAAAAACCCCATGATTTTCATTTGGTAATGCAGAGTGCTTGGGGAAAGATCAGTCACTACCAATTTTCAAGTCTTGGGTCAGACCCATTTGGGGTTCAATCCCATGACATTCCATTACGGAACAATCACTCTACCAACTGAGCTACCACAGTGGTCCTAAATAGAAGGAGATGAGTTGAATAATGATGTTTATACTATATCATGGTGGTCATTTCTGAGATAGTGGAGGAAACTGGAGTGCCAGGAAAAACCACAAATCTTTGGCAAGTGATCTGACAAACTTTCTAGAATATGCCAAGGTAGAATTCAACCTAGGCTGCAAGGGGCACTGTGATCTATAAAGTCACACTTCAGACCAAAAGGACGAACCAGAGAGAGAGAGAGAGAGAGAGAGAGAGAGAGAGAGAGAGAGAGAGAGAGAGAGAGAGAGAGAGAGAGAGAGAGAGAGAGAGAGAGAGAGAGAGAGAGAGAGAGAGAGAGAGAGAGAGAGAGAGAGAGAGAGAGAGAGAGAGAGAGAGAGAGAGAGAGAGAGAGAGAGAGAGAGAGAGAGAGAGAGAGAGAGAGAGAGAGAGAGAGAGAGAGAGAGAGAGAGAGAGAGAGAGAGAGAGAGAGAGCAATACATGGATTGTAAAGCTTACTTTTCTTTTTAATTGTGTAACTATTCTCTGAACTTCCCACAGCTGTTCCTCTTTCTCCTGGTCTGTAATTCCCGTGTTTAATTCCGCGTGTAAAGCATTGAGTAACGATTCCTGTTTAGCTAACTCCTCCTCCAACTGGGCGGGGTTATCAGGTAGCTCCAATGACCATCTAGATGTTGTTGGCTTCATAGGGGGCTTATACCTGTAAAAAATGATTAACATGATCAAAGCAACTATCAAAAAGAGGCCCATGGATGTTCATACTCACCTGAAGATATTTCCAATATGTCCTGAAGGTATTCAATACCAAACATTAATTACTTAATTACAGATATGGTCAAATTTAGATAATTTACTCTGGCCACTCTGATTTTCTTCACTATCCATGAACTTATCACCTCGATACATGCGAATATTGACTTTTGAATAATACAACATTATTTGACTCTGTATGAAGTTCAACTTATTATTTAAGCATTGCCAATTACACAGGTGTGAGCAGTGTTCATTCAGGTTATTCAGTTCTCAATGACCTGAATGAAAATCAGATTCAATACTTATAATAAAATTTTGAAAACAACTTGATCAATTCAGAAGGGAAAATCTTTTATTTAATTTTTGCTTTTAATAACTTTAAAACAAGGTAAAATGATGCATTAAAGGTAGTTCGTTCTAGATTACGTCACAAACACTTCGTTGAGAAATTAAGAAATGACCTGAGTGTAATTTCGCTTTTATACAAATGAAATCTTTAGAAATTTGTCAAATTTAATTATACATAATTAAATCAAAGTACTGAAAGTATTGAAAAAGTTACAAAATACTTAATCATCAATGTGTGATTAAATCAAAGTATTAAAAGTACTAAAACAATTATATTAAAAAAAACTTACTTTTTTAATTCAACATCTCTAAATAATTGTTTAACATGCGAGAAAAGTATGTTCAGTACACGATGACTAATCTGCATGGTTGGACTCAATACTATAGATACATTCTGTAAACTCATTTTATTCTCTTTTTGCTAAAATTAGAAAATTAATAATAATTATTATAATAATCATAACAACAACAACAACAACAACAATAATATTAATAATAATAATAATAATAATAATAATAATAATAACATGAAACTTTTCAAAAAGTGTTACTTTAATATAGTATAATTAAATATGGTGGAGGAAACCAGAGTGGCAACTGGCAAGGAAAAACACTGACCTTTAGCAAGCAAACTTTATACACTAGGATCTACCTAGCTGAATTCCAACCGTAGAGGGTGAGAGACAATGTGATCTGTGACACTCATTATATTACTCAGCCACCAAGGCCCCTAGACTCTTATTTGACCCTAATTTTAGATACATGTAGTTTATTAGTTGACTATTAAGCTGCTGGTTTTCTCTAGGTTTCAAGTTTTCTGCACTATCCAGGAAATGACTGCCTAAAATACCTGTAAGTGCAAAAATAACTAAATTGGTTGTAGAAGTACATGTTATTTGAAAAAAAGAAGAAAAAAAAACCAAACCACTGGCAGCCATGTTATTTGGTGGATTTGGAAAATTTTGGCAATCTTAGTAGAGGACTATCCATACATCATTCCTGTAAAGTTTGGTTCAAATTGGTCCAGTGGTTTCTGAGGAGATAGTCAAAATATGAAAAGTTTACAGACCGACAACGTACAACGACGGACACCAAGTGTTGGCAAAAGCTCACCCTAGCCTTTGGCCAGGTGAGCTAAAAAACCAAACCACAACACTGTAAATTGACTGCCTAAATATAAATGAAAGAATAGTAGAGTGGGTATGAAACTCCATTACTCTGATGTATTCCACTCAACCTTTGTCAAATAACATCAAATGCTACCAACTTACTCTCTCTATAACATGTTTCATGTGTACAATCATCCAAGACAGTAGCGTTTTGTTACAAACAGGCAGGTCATCTATCAACTTCAGGAACTGTTCTACTCGTTTCTTCTCGCTCTTAATAACTAAAACAAACAACACATTAAAAATTCTGAAAGTTGCAAAATTAAAATCAAAGTACTGAAAGTACTGAAAACAATATTATAAGAAACAATGAAAATAAAACTTACATTTTGCAAAATAATTATCAAAGTACTGAAAATGCTGAAGGATGATCTAAAGGTTAAAGGAAACTATGGTTAAATAAAGGAAAACCACTTTTAAATTATAATTTTCAAACTCCAAATTATTTTTGGATATTTATTTCTAAAATTAGAATATCATATTTTTAATTATTTTAAATTTGGATAATATAACTATTTTTTGACATACAGATCAAGTTCACATGCTTTATGCAATAACAAGATCCTTTCACTTGTATTCATGATCATGGACATGAAATTCCATATTTTCCCTTAATAACAATGTTATTATGAACAACTACGATGCAAATGTATCCATATCACCTTTGAAAAACATAAACAGGTATGAATCATGTGGTATGTTGACTATTTGACTAAGTTCACAGATTGTTTTTTTAAATCACAAATTTTTTTTTTTTTTTTTTTTTTTTTTTTTTGCTATTCCTAAATTCATGTGACGTTCAAGTGTGCAAGTGTTTCTGAACTGTATTGTAAAAGTGCACCTTATGTAACCTTTAAACAGCTAGCACACTCAAAGATAAACATCACAGGTCACTAAATCTGTTATACTTGTACTAAGCAAACCAATAAGAGCCCAAAAAGTTCAATCAATCAATCAATCATTCAATCTGAGCCAACCAATCTAGACCCAATAATTTGAGTCCAACCAAACCCAAACCCAGCTAGCCCAGTCCAAACCATTCCCACAAAACCCAATCAATCAACAAACCAACCAACCACCAGACAACCCATCCACCCACCAAATTAGTTAATTAATCAACTTATCAGTATACTTACCAGAAGCTTCCTCAAATTTTGGCATCATGGAGGTTGTCAGTACCGGTTCTGGTAATTCTCGCAGGAATGTCTTCAACAAACTCGCCACAATATTGGGTTCGTATTCCTCAAGGTAGACAGGTAGATGTTTGTTATAACAATCCTTCAGGAACTGAACCTTTGATTTAACACCAGAAATACGGTAAATCCCTTCACATGACAAACCTAGAAATCAAAGTACAGAAGGCACTGAAAACTGAAAGCGCAACTCTTATTTACATACCAGAAAAAAAGATTTTAAATCAATATAATCCCATTGAAAGTAATGCTTTCTCAGGGAAACATTTTTCAATATTCCTCTCAAAGTTTTTTGTACATTATACAAAACATCAACATTTTGATCCAAAACTTTTTAAAGATATACATATGATAATTACATCATCTGCTCCATTTATGCAGTGTTAAGTAAATTAACTCCCCTGAAACATTGTTAATAGTGTACAACCACAAGGTTTTATTTTGACTACATGTTTTGGGTTAAGCCTGATTTTAAAATTAAAATTTAAGAAAAAAAAAAATTAAAAAAAAATTTATAATCAAAGCACCGGAGGTGCCGTACGAACAGAGAGCATGGAAATGCAAGAGGCTTTGAAAGTGAGTGTAGGTAGTATTACAATCTGCCTTATCCCATTCCATTCCTATGCGAGCAAGGTTGTAAAACACCATATGGAAGGGGAGTAAGAATTCATGACTGGAAAAGTGTCCATTATATTTTTTGTATTAGTGTTGGCAAATTACCACATTCAGAAGAGTCAGTGCTGAAGCAAGGTCCTTTCACATTCCAAGCATTTCTCCAAGAAAAGACAAAAACGTTCATACGTAACATTTTTAATTAATTACACAAACAGAAAGATGTTTTTATGGTGTCATCAATCGTTATATTTCTCAATAACGACAAAACGGTTCCGGGACATTTCGGCCCATAAAAAAACGGACCATGACAATATCGGCCTATAGCCAAATCGGCCTATAACAAAATCGGCCCATGAAATAAATGCCTTTATCAAAGATTGCTACTAATTTCGTTTATTTGCATTGTTGTGCATAAACATGTGTTAGTATTATTATGCTTTGAAACATGTAAATTTCAGTAAGTTTATTCAAAGCAATACAAGAATTAATTCAAATTATCATTTCTAATCAAGTCTACCACTAATCTATTAAAACTCAAATAATGGATTATATATATGTCTCATTTTTTTTTAAAATGAATAATTTAAAGACAGGAAGGTATACCTATACTTTGTTTTAATCTTAAAAATTTTTAAAAAATAGATAATCTTAATTATAATCTTAATTTAATATTTGTATTATTATGATGCATTAATTACATGTAGTGTGTAAAGAAAAATAACCATAAGAATGAATTGAAAAGAAAGATCCTTTTCTTGTAAATATAATTTGTCTTTAAAAATCCTGATACTTTAGTGTTTTTACATAATTGTAGATTCATACAAGTTACATTCAAACTGTCTTTCTTCTACGCTATCTGCACGAACTAGTTTAGACCGATCAGAATTGACGAGTCTTACAGTCATGAGTAACTCTGACTAAAACATTTGTGTGTGCATCATTTATAGGTTGATCTAATATGAAATAAAAAATAATAATTTCTTTTAAAAATAAAATTAAAACCAAGGCATAAGTCATGACAAAGTTGTCCAAATTTAGGTGTATTAAATATTTTGAATATATTTTATTATGGGCCGATATTGTCATAGGCCGATATTGTTATAGGCCAAAATGTCCCATAGCGCGACAAACAAAACAACTACAAATGATGGTTGCAAAAAACTGTTTATGCCGCGAATCAAGGACCATCGCGAATTTAGGACCGACGACGATATACAAAATACACGCCACCTACCGAGGATTTACCCTAAAGCTTTCCATGTAAACTTCTAGAGTACATCTTGCACAATCGACAGGAACTCGTGAAATCTCTCAGCAATAGCTTTTTCCAGTTGATTTCACAATGCTGCTCTCAAAATCGTGTATATCATTTTTACGCTACGTCGACAAAATTAAAATGTAAACATGTCTACATCAGATATAGGTCAAATTTTGTTGGGGCTTCGAGGAGGGGATGGGAGGGAAACGAATGAAAACAAATACATTCCTATAAACATGACATTTGCTATGGTGCATGTAAGACATGATTTCTTTACAGCACTTTCCGCAACCTATACTTTTACTTACACGCTCAAACTTCGGGTAATGTTAAAAAAATATTGCTTTATTTACTGTGGTTCACTCTTCTCGCCAAAACGCATGCTACCAAGAAATGACACGTCATATAATTCATCCAATCAAAAGAGACCGTTTAAATTATGGGATATCCGCGAAAATAGGTCTTTGTTTACATAAACTGTTCATGTATTCTTCCGCTGCACCGCATTGTATCCTTTCCACCAAAATTTTCTCCACAGAATCCATGTATAAATTTTATTTTCAATACCACATACATTCATCACTGTGGGGTTACCCTCAGCACGTACTTATCACCTGCAAACTACCGTACTATATTCCACATATATTGCCCAAGGATTTGACATAGTGGTGACATAGCCCGTCCGATTTAAAAAAAAATTGAATTTCTTCACTGACATTAGGAAAAATGTTTCGTTTAACATTTAATATTACACCTCATTTGCACGATTCGTAAAAATTGGGTCATTGAAAAATTTCTCAGAAAAACCTGTTAAATATATTGAATGCCCCACTATCTTCTCTTTACATTTCAAATTTGAACAAAAACGGTTAAAAAATGACTCAACAATGGCAATTTATGTGTTTTTGCTATTTATAGTAACAGCAGCCATCTTGGATGTTGGGCGGGGTCGCCTGGTACAAACTTCAGTCTACCCCACCTAGGGACCTTCCACACCAAATATGGTTTTAGTTGGCCCAGTGGTTTCAGAGGAGAAGATTTTCAAAGAATTGATTAAATATTACACCTCATTTGCATAATTCGTGAAAAATCAGGTCAACAAAAAATTCTCAGAAAAACCCGCTATATATATTGAATGCCCCGCTATCTACTCTCTACATTTCAAATTTGAACAAAAACGGTTAAAAATTGACTCAACAATGGCTATTTATGTGTTTTTGCTATTTATAGTAACAGTGGCCATCTTGGATGTTGGGCGGGGTCGCCTGGTACAAACTTTAGTCTACTTCACCTAAAGACCTTCCACACCAAATTTGGTCCAAATTGGCCCAGTGGTTTCAGAGGAGAAGATTAAAGTTTACGCACCCACGCACGCACACACGCACAGACACACGGATGCATGCAAAACCATGCCATAAGCTCAGCTGGCTATAGCCAGTTGAGCTCATAAATGAATAAATAAATAAATAAAGGAATAAATAAATAAATAAATTGAAAAACAAATAAATAAATATATAAATAAATACATGTAGGTTCTTACCATGTTCTTCAATATAATCTATACATTCTCGTAACATACAAGGAAGTTCTATGCCGTCATGACATTTGTTCCGTTCTACCGCAACTGTTAGCGGTACTCCAAATATAGGCTTATCACTTTCTCCTATAGATAAAAACAAATTACATGAATAAAATTAACTTAATTTCTATTATTTCCAAAAAAATCAATAAAAAAAATCAATTTCATAAAAAAATTTTTTTTTCTCAAAACTGATCAATGGAACTTAACCAATAAACAGCTGCGCCTGGAGCACATGATACGCCCGTCAGATATTTAAACTTCCTTATTAATGTCTTAAACAACTTGACATTTAGCTGAAACATATTTTTTTAAAACAAAAGTAGCAAATTTACTTCTTAATGTTTATTCACAAACCTTTTTGATTATAAGACAAATATAACACAAAAGTTTCATAAAAAAGTTCAAATGATTTTTGAGTTACAACACGCAAAAAAAACGCCTAAAATTTGACAATTAAAGGCCAATAACTAACTCTACAACAAGAAAACATACAAATCTCAAAAATAAAAGGGAGCTCTCTGCCATGGATACCGGTATAAAACAAAAGTTTCATTCAAATTGTTCAAAGCATTTTTGAGTTATTATACAACATGCAGAAAAATGCCTTAAATATGACAATTAAAGTCCCATAACTCCGCAGTGACAAAAAAATGGAATCTCAAAAACGAAAGGGTGCTTTCTGTCATGGATAAAAATATAACACAAAAGAGCCATTAAAATAGTTTAAAGAAAGTTTCAGTTATTGTACAACATGCAAAAAAAATGCCTAAAATTTGACAATTAAAGGCCAATAACTCTGCAACAAGAAAACATGTAAATCTCAAAAACGAAAGGGAGCTTTCTGCCTTAGATACAAACATTTCACAAAAGTTTCATAAAAATTGCTCAAAGCATTCTTGAGTTAGCATACCACATGTAGACATATGTACGGACGGACGGACGGACTGTGCCATACCATAATATGTCCCGTCATAGACGGGCGTATAAAAACTGAACACAAATTACTAATCATTTTTGGTTAGATAAACCAGAGTCAGTTGATAGAGTGCTTGGTTTGTATGTTGGAGGTTAAGGATTCGAACCCTGGTCAGGTCTGACCAAGACTTGAAAATTGGTAGTGACTGTTCTTTAGCCAAGCACTTGGCATTTAGATATGATTCATGAGGTCCTTAGGATGAGAAGTAAAAAACCGATGTCTCATGTCATGGCAGACATGGCACATTAAAGAACCCTCCTTGCACATTGCCCTAAGCACACTACCAACTGAGGTAAAAATTTCTGCCACTCTACCTTTAGATGGTAACGTCTCAATTAAGTGAAATATTCTCAACTGGGATGTAAAAGCCCATCAAATCAATCAACCAATCAATCAACCAGAGTCATAGCTAATGAAGTAAAAATTTCATTTGACCGGAAAATTAGAAACATCCAAATTCATGAGTGGAGATGGAAGTGGAGTAATTTCAGTTAAAAATTTTTCACCTATACTATGGTGGTCAGTTTTAGAATATTGGAGGAAACCTGATCGATTTGGAATTTTAGTAGCAAAATGACAAACTATCTCATATTAATAAAGATAAAGAGATTTAAATTCATAATTGTACATATTTACAAACATTTAAATAATATACATGCATAAGAAATGGTAGATTCTCATCCAGGTTAGACAAAAATTTGGGTGTGGGTGGGAGGGTTTTATTCATTTTTTTTTATACATGTGTTTTAAAAGTTTTTTTGCACCCTTACATGGTTGACATCAGCATCGACAATATGGCCCTTTTTGCCTATATTGCTGCTTATTAAATTATTGTACACATCCACTTACTGTTGAATGTCAGCTATATTTGCCCCGTACCATGCCCGTAATTCTTTTGGACCACTGAAGAGATGCAAAATTAAGAAAACCATGCACTATCGGTAACATGTATGAAGCTACTTTCGATTTCAACCTTGCACTTCCGGTTTTTATGGGAGTGCTTAAAACCCTTTTCTGAAAAGCAACAAGACTCAAAATACTCTGGAACAGACTTTTAATATGCAAGGGATGGGGGAAAAAAAATAAAACGACTTGGAGTGGCACATTTTCGGTGGGGCGGGCAGGGATGAGAATCTACCAATTAAGTCGAATTGGCCTAATTATAAAAATATACTCTTGCACATTCACAGATATATACTGCCATCCAAAATATATATACAAATTTATATATGCCAACAATTTATGTAATAATCCTCAACATGTAAATATGTATACGACTGTGGTAGCTCAGTTGGAAGAGTGTTCGCTTCGGAAGTGAGAGGTCGTGGGTTCAAACACAGACCGGTTCTGACCCAAGACTTGAAAGTGGGTAGTGACTGTTCTTTCGCCAAGCACTCGGCATTACAAAATGAAAGTCATGGTTATTTCCGATGGGAACTTAAAATAAACGAGGTCACGTCATGGTAGGCATGGCACGATAAAGAACCCTGCTGTATAATGTCATCAACGCAAGGCACAAACAAAATTTTCTGCACTTTCGCCTTTAGCTGACAACGTCTCGATATAAGTGAAATATTCTTGACTGGAACGTTTAACACCATTCCTCAACTCAACAGGTAAATGTCATCCATAAATTTGAAATATTGAAGTTTTTGTGGTATTTGAAAATAATATTTTAAATGAATGATCTGAATTCATGCAATTGAGTTATATTTCTTGAAATTTTTCTTTGAATGTTATTTTTTTTAATTTTTGGGAAAATTTTAAAAATGTGAGAAAAATGAGAGGCCTAATGGGCCTGAAATGCTCACCTGATAATGATTTCTTTTTGAGTTTTAAATATGAATAATAATTTATGGATGACAGTGTGTAAAAGCTAAAGTGGAAAAAGAAACAAATGCAAACACAGGTAGAAATCTTGATGTGTGTATATTCAAATAATTAAGGTACAAATACGGTATATATAGTTACTATATCAGTGTTTAAGGCAGTCATATATTTGTGTTAATTGTCCATGCCAAGCTGACAAAAAAAAAACCCACATACTTGGGGCACAAATTAAAAAACTACAGATTTTTCTACATTTACAAGACAACTCCACATTTACAAGACAACTCTGCTTCGAAACACTGCATTTACATATAATCTTCATTTACAAAACAACTCTACATGTGCAAGGCAGCTCTACAAGATAATTCTACATTTACAAGACAACTCATTATTTACAAGAGGACTACTTTTACAATGCATCTTTACATTTACAAGTCTCTACTTTGCAATTCTACATTTCCAAGACAACTCCATATTTACAAGACAACTCTATATATACAAGAAAACTCTACAAGATAATTCTACATTTACAAGAAAATTTTACAAGACAACTCCTTATTTAAAAGAGGACTACATTTACAAGATAACTCAGTCTGCATTTTCAAGACAACTGTACATATACAAGACAACTCTATATTTACAAGACAACTCTATATTTACACTACAACTCTATATAAACAAGACAACTCTACATTTACAAGACAACTCCTTATTTACAAGAAGACTACATTTACAAGACAACACCTTATTTACAAGAGGACTACATTTACAAGACAACACCTTATTTACAGGGGGACTACATTTACAAGAGAATCCCTTATTTACAAGAGGACTACATTTACAAGATAACTCCTTATTTACAAGAGGACTACATTTACAAGATAACTCCTTATTTACAGGAGGACTACATTTACAAGACAACTCCTTATTTACAAAAGGACTACATTTACAAGAAAATCCCTTATTTACAAGAGGACTACATTTACAAAAAAATCCCTTATTTACAAGAGGACTACATTTACAAGAGAATCCCTTATTTACAGGAGGACTACATTTACAAGACAACTCCTTATTTACAGGAGGACTATATTTACAAGATAACACCTTATTTACAGGAGGACTACATTTACAAGAGAATCCCTTATTTACAACAGCACTACATTTACAAGATAACTCCACATTCACAAGAGGACCAAAACATTTACAAGACAACTCCTTTTTTACAAGAGGACTACATTTACGAGACAACTCTTTATTTACAACAGTACTACATTTACAAGATAACTCCACATTCACAAGCAGATTACATTTACACAACAGTCATGCAACTACAATTACAAAATAGCCATTCAGTTACAAGTCTATATTTACAAGACATCTCTACATTTACACAACAGGGAAACAATTACATGTCTATATTTACAAGACATCTCTCCATTAATAAGACAACTCTAAAACTACCATTCTATATTTACAAGACAACTGCGTTTATGCTGATACTTAACCATTTTCACCTATAACTTGTGCTGGCTCGCTGTGTAAATGTCCGTGTTTAGATTTCTTCTTATCTCCCTTTATTTTATGTTTCTTTCCTTCTTTTTCTTCTTTCTTCTTTTCCTTGTCTTTTTCATCTTTCTTTCCATCTTTGTCTTTCTTTTCATCCTGAAAATAGGGAAAAAATTATAAATCAGCAAGCACCAAACTAGCTTGAATAAATAGGTCAAAGATCAAACTAAGTTAGTTAAGTAGGTTACAGTTCAAAGGTTAAAGTTCAAAAGTTTGTAATAATAGTAATAAGAAAAGTGAACTATTTAGGTCTTAAACTTGTAATAAACATGTCTTGTCCACAACCAGAGTGGGAGGGGCCATGCCACCACGTAGCATGCCTGTATTGATGCATCATTTTATTACGATTCTCTGGAATTGATGCTGAAGGATATAACAACAATTCTTTTTTTTTTAATTGTGTGCAGGTGACCTGAAAATATATGTGCTTATCAAAAAATAAAAAAAAACAAGAGAGAGAGAAAGAGAGAGAGAGAGAGAGAGAGAGATTTTATACCTGATAGAAAAATGAATTTGTTTTTTGGAATTTCCTTCTTGGAAATTAAAATGGTGTATTGCCAATAAGTACAAATTACCTGTTTTTTAAAAACTTTTTTTTTACCTGTCATTGATTTTGACTTACCTTTTCTTTAGATTTCTTACTAGGAAATTTAAATGGTTTACTCTTCTTCATTTTTGAAGGACTTCTAGAAAATGAAATAAGAATATCACACTTGTTTATAATTCAGTACACCAGTATAAATGTCAGTACACCAGTATACAAGTCAGTGCACCAGTATACAATTCAGTACACCAGTATACAAATCAGTACACCAGTATACAACTCAGTGCACCAGTATATAAGTCAATACACTAGTATACAAGTCAGTACACCAGTATACAAGTCAATACACCAGTATACAAGTCACTACACCAGTATACAAGTCAGTACACCAGATACAACTCAGTACACCAGTATACAATTCAGTACACCAGTATACAAGTCAGTACACCAGTATACAAGTCAGTACATCAGTATAAATGTCAGTACACAAGTATACAAGTCAGTACACCAGTATACAACTCAGTACACAAGTATAAATGTCAGTACACAAGTACACAAATCAGTACACCAGTATACAGCTACTTTGGAGGACAAAGTATTGACTGGTTTACTGATGCTTGCTAGGATAATGTGAGACTAGTATGCTTGGCCCCAGCATACTGAGGCAATAAACTAGTACCTTAACAACAAGTGGCCTGGAGTGCATGTCAGTACAAGGCAGACCAAAATGCACACTCGCACATCTCATGGGTATTTGAACTTGTTCTTGGATTGATTCTTAGAGATTAATAACTTTAATTTCATAGTGAAAATAAAATCACTGAAAAACTACTGACGAAATGTTACACAACAGTTAACCAACCTACCAGCCTTTAAGACTTACTTTATATCTTCTGATACAACTAACGACTCGTCGGAGTCTTCTTCATCAAACATAACATATCCACGGTCCTTTTTCTCCTTTTTACCCTCTTTTTTCTTTCCCAATAAGATTAAATCTTTCTTTTTACTTTGTCTTTCATGGTCCTCTTCACTTGCTGTAAATAAATAAATGAATGAATGAATAGATGGATAAATAAATAAATGAACAGATGGATGGATGAATGTATGAATGAATGAATGAATGAATGAATGATTGAATGAATTTAATAAATCCATAAATTAATGAATGAATAAATAGGTTGATAAATGAATGAAACTGAATGAATGAATGAATAAAAAATAGACTAATGAATGAATGAATGAATGAATGAATGAATGAATGAAAGATGAATAAATAAATAAATAAATAAATAAATAAATGAAAAAATAAAAAATAAATAAATAAATGAATGAATGAACAAATAAATAAATAAATGACTTAATACATAAATGAATGGATGAATAAACAGATTGATAAATGATTGAAAATGTGTGAATTCCAATATATAATACCTTTAGATATAGAATCATTTACAAGGACACAGAAAATTTGGGGGGGGGGGGGGGGGGTGGTGAGTGGGTGGGGGTATTCCTGCATCATCAGGAAAATAAATCAATACAGTGCAGGGTTCCTTTTAAGAGGATGCAACCAAAAAAATGGTGGCTCAGTTTGTTTTCTTTTTACTTTTTTTTTTTTTTTTTTTAGGGGGGAGGGGGTTGGGGGAGGGGGGGGAAGGGATGCTTTACATTAATAATAATAATAATAATAATTAAAATAAAAGAAGACAAACAGACATTATTTCCAGTTATATACAGTTAGGTAAAATATTATAAGTATAGTATATTTAGTATTTTATGTGGGGGAACAAAAGGAACTCTGACCAAATTCTCTCTACTTTATTTTCATTTATCTGTAAGTCCATATTTCAAAGACCATGCAGGTGGTCTTTATACACAGGTTAAATGTATTAGTTCTTATACAAATACTGTATATTTATCTGTAATCTGATATGAATCACTTTCTCACCTTAATTAACCAGTCTCAGTTTCTAGATTACCTGGTAATATGATCAGGTAAAAACATTACTTACCTGTATAAACTTAACTTACCTGAGTGTATAATGTTTGGTCATTTACCTGACAACTGAGAAAAAAATTAAAATGGTCACACCTGCTTTCAGAAGTCCAGATCAACATCATCATGGATGTATAAACACCTGCTCACTTTAACAGTCTATATCAAGGACATCCCCAGACATCCAGTGGGTGGATTTAACTTTAATTCTAATGCACAGCCATCTATTTGACAACTGGACTTGTTTTAAAATCAGTGGTGTATTTTTATTTATGAAAAACTGATTACCCAGCCCACATCATCATCTTACAATCACAGGTGTATTTAACCCTAATGCACCAGTCAATGATCCAAAAAATGGACAAATTTAAAAATTGTATTTTTAATTGATAAGCATCTGATTACCCAAATCAAGATCACAAACATCTTATAATTACAGGTGGATATAATTTTAACGTACTGGTCATTTATCCAACAAATGGACAAAATTAAAAATTGTATATTTAATTGATCAGCACCAGATCAGTTCATCATCTTTATACTAACCATAGGTGTATTTAATTCTTAAATGTACCAGTCATTATCTGGACAAATTTAAAGTCCAATTTTTAATTTATGAGCACTTACCTTAGGAGCCCTGAGATCAACATAATTCAAATGTACCGGTCATTTATCTGACCACTGACAAATTAGAAGTCCTATTTTTAATTTATGACCACTTACCTATCTTTAGAGTCCAGTCAACATATCATGAAGGACATGGTGTAAATAAAATGTGTGTGGTCATTTGTCTCGGTCATTTATCTCGGTAAACAACCCACCTACTATATGTGTAACATCATAACATCATTTTTAAAGTAGAGTATATCTAAAGGGCAAGTTATACTGACATTGATGTATTATTTTTAGCCTGTTAAGGTCATCGGATACACTGAGACACATAAAGAGTCGTCTTACAATTTTTAAATTTATTTTTTAGTTTTTTTTTTTTTTTAAATTTCTTTAAATATCTGTAAATCACGAAATTTCTGCATTATTTAGTTTTTATAAGTATCACAATTTCCAAAAATATTTTGGGTACAGTACTTTTATTTTTGTGACCTAAAAATATTTAGGTACTTTTATTTTCACTTCTGCGAAATACTGGGTAATTTTATTTTCATGTCCTCAAAATATTTGGGTACATGCACTACCATTTTCACACGATATTTGGCTACTTTCATTTTGCATCCATTAAATTATTCTGACTTTTTTGCATAATTAAAATATTAGGGTACTTTTATTTTCACTTCTTCAAAATATTGGGGTACTATCATTTTCACATCCATAAGAGTTGAGTAATGGTGTTTAACATCCCGGTCAAGAATATTTAACTTATATTGAGATGTCGCCAGCTATAGGCGAAAGTGAAGAAATTTTGCCTGCACTTTGTGCTGATGGCGCTATACAGCAGGGTTTTTTATCGTGCCATGCCTACTTTGACACGGGACCTCGTTTAGTTTAAATTCCCAACTGAAAGAACCATGACATACAGTCATTACCCACTTTCAAGTTTTGGGTCAGACCCGGTCGGGGTTCGAATCCACGACCTTTCACTTATGGAGAGAGCACTCTACCAACTGAGCTACCGCAGTGGTGACACATTCCATAAGATATTCAGGTATTTTCATTTTTGCATCCAATAAATTATTCAGATTTTTTACATACTTAAAATATTTGGGTACTATAATTTTTACATTGAATTTCACAATATTCAATAATCTAACGATAGTTGATAAAACTCTCTCTCTCTCTTCTTTTAGTCTTTATTTGGTCAGTGCAAATGTGCATGTATATTATATACCAAAATATAATATTCCCTGAATTTTTATTTATTTATTTATTTTTTTATATTTTTTATTTATTTATTTTATTTTATTTATTTATTTATTTTTATTTTTTTTTTTTTTTTGAGTCTTCTTTATCTCACAAATTGAAGCGAATTTCAAGTAATATGAATGTGAAAACTTCCTATTTTGAGTTTTTGGTCCTTCAAGTATCCAATCTTTTTGAAAAAAAAAAAAAAAAAAAATAGTAAAAATGTTTTCTCTTAACCACTAGTGACCTTAACTATTAACCTGAATTAATACAGACTAAATCAACCAAAAAAAAAAAAAAAATACCGTAATCCTTCTATGTTTTTGGATGAATTTTAATAATTTCATTTTCATGTTTCCGAGAATTAAGAAGAAATTTGAAAATAAAATATTTTGAAAATTGGTGTTGTCCGAATATTTAGAGTGTCAGAAATTAGAGACGTTTAGGGTATCTGAAAACAAAAAGGGTCCAAAGGGTCCAAAACATAGAGGGTCCGAAAACATAGAGGGATTTACGGCACATTATAGTACTTTAAGACATTTATACCTACAAGCTGGTACATCTGACTTTCTTATCAATTTTACTTATTCTCATATATAACGTATAGAAGATCTGAATAAAACAAATACGTCACAGATGTCGGACACACTTGTAACGATTTTTTGTCAATATATAAGTGTACTTGTTTACATGTACATTTCAGATCAGCTGAGTCTGTATCGGTAAATCGAACAAACCGTGATTGGTTTTTTTTGTACCCAGATATAATATTATTTAATGGGGTTTTCAATGTCCCAGTCAAAAATATTTCACTTAAACTGAGACCTTACCAGCTATAGGTGAAGGGACAGAAATTTTGACCTTTGCAATGTACTAAGGGCAATGTGCAGGGAGGGTTCTTTAGCATGCAACACCTGCCATGAAACTTGCAGCATGGGTTTTTAAGGTCTCTTCCAAACGACCTAATGACTTTTATTCCTAAATGTCCAGTGCTTTATGAAAGGAGAGTCGCTGCCTATTTTCAAGTCTTGGTCAGAGCCTGCTGGGGTTTGAACCCTGACTTCCCACATATGAAGTGGTACCCAGATATGAAGAAAAGTAGGAATGGATTAAAGGTGCTTTATACCTCATTAATTTAAAGATTCTCTGACTTGTACTGAGGAGATTGTGTAAAAAAAACCAGATTGCCAGAGTAACAATTGTTCCTTTTACCATGACAACTAAACTAACAAACTATTTATTTTATATAGTTGTATTTTTCAATAATATGATATTTTGAAATTGTATTTTACAATAAACCTTTAAAGCTGCATTAAGATTTCCAAAGAAAAAATTAAAATGGTGCTAATCTAATTAATGTTGTTCCTAATGAAAATGTTACATTTGGTTCAACGATAAAAGCTCAAATAAATACAGAAATTACAGTATTTACCTAGCCAGATGCAGCATTTGGGATCTAATATTAGAACATGGATTACGTCATCAAAACCCGGGTCATTTAAACACAACTTTCAATACGGGGAAATACGATAAATTAAACACAGAACTTCGTTAAATTTGTCATTTGTGACTTAGTAAGGGATACATAACACCATTTCAAATACATCTAGATATTAATGAAGGACAATTAATGCAATCTGTCATGTTTCACCTTCGATTCTAAGGTTTTTCTGTACATCCATGCGCATGCTCCAAGCTCAAAATTACCATCGTAAAACACTGACCAACTGGTCAGAGGATTCCATTTATTTACAGCTAAAAGAAATGGAATTTTAGAAAATGAATTTCACGGATCGTGGTTAGAAGATATCTATTTTTAAAAAAATATATTTTTAGAAAATCAAAAAAAATTCAGAAAATTGAAAAACTTAATGCAGCTTTAAAAAATGCTGAAAAGCTTACAAAATTGAGTATAAGCAATTGCAGAATTCAGTTTTTAGTTGTGTCATATTAATAGACTCCTGTCTCCTTAGTTGATGGCCTGGCTCCAGTTTCTCAATCATGCACTCAACTGACTCAAATTGAGTGTACACTCTGTACATTGAGTGTTTACATTGAACTGAAATATTCCAATTTTTTCTCTTATCAATATTTTATAAATTTAAAGTTTTATGAAACAATTTTTGTTTTGTTCAACAAACCTAGCCTAAACAGTCACTGTGTAATGCCTTAAAAATTCACTTTGAAATATTGCCTATTAAGTTAAGTTTAGTGTACACTCAATTGAGTGAATGAAAGTAAAACTGTGGCCTGGTCCTCAGTGGTCTAAGGTGCTTAAGTCTCTAGAAATCATAGTGCAACTCACTACCCTGATTTGTATCATGAAAAAAATTGTCAATTTGAAATCACAATGAACAAGAAAGTAAAATAATAAAACCGTATTTATAACTTTAAAGGGCTTCAGTGGCCTAGGAATCTAAAGTGTGCACTTACAGATCAGTGCCTCTTCGGATCAGTGCCTCTCTCTGCATGCCTGTGCTTACGGATCAGTGCCTCTCTCTGCATGCCTGTGCTTACGGATCAGTGCCTCTCTCTGCCAGCGTTTAACGATCACAGTGCCTCTCACTGCCTGTGCTTACGGATCACAGTGCCTCTCACTGCATGTGCTTACGGATCTCAGTGCCTCTCACTGCCTGTGCTTATGGATCACAGTGCCTATCACTGCCTGTGTTAACATATCACAGTGCCTCTCACTGCCTGCACTTAAGGATGACAGTACCTCTCATTGCCTGTGCTTACGGATCACAGTGCCTATCACTGCCTGGGTTAACATATCTCAGTGCCTCTCACTGCCTGCACTTAAGGATGACAGTGCCTCTCACTGCATGTGCTTATGGATCACAGTGCCTCTCACTGCCTGTGTTTACACATCACAGGGCCTCTCACTGCCTGCGCCCACCGATCACAGTGCCTCTCACTTCCTGTGCCTACGGATCACAGTGCCTCTCACTGCCTGTGCCTACGGATCACAGTGCCTCTCACTGCCTAGCTTTCAATCCTGCTCCTTTTCTGCTGTGAAAATATTTGTCAGTTTGTTTTTCGAAAGTGGGTGGTTTTCTCTGGGCACTAAGGTTTCCTCCAACATCCCTCACAACTGAACCGTCTCAATATAAGTAAAAGAATCTTGAATGAGACCTAAAACAAAATGAGGGCCACTGCGGTAGCTCAGTTGGTAGAGTGCTCACTCCGTAAGTGGAAGGTCGTGGGTTCGAACCCTGGGTGGGTCTGACCCAAGACTTGAAAGTGGGAAGTGACTATTCTTTTGCCAAGCACTCGGCAATACAAAATGAAAGTCACGGTTCTTTCAGATGGGAACTTAAAATAAACAAGGTCCTGTGTCATGGCAGGCATGGACACGATAAAGATCCCTGCTGTATAATGCCATCAGCGCAACGCACAGGCAAAATTTCTGCACTTTCACCTTTAGCTGGCAATGTCTCAATATAACTGAAATATTCTTGACTGGGACGTTAAACACCATTACTCAACTCAACTCAACTCAACTCAACTAAAACAAAATTACTCCACTGCACTCCATGATTTGCCACCTCGCTTATAACCATACCATTTTAAATTAAAAAATTCCAAATATTTTTAAAGCTTCTCTTTGTAAATCTATGGTAAATTTCCATTTAAATCCATTGACAATGCTATAAATTTTCCCGAAACTAACCATAGAAATGTCATAATCACAGTTTAAGTAGCCTAGAATCATACTGATTACAAATCCATTGTAAGATCTAAAAAAAATTTCCTTATTTGATTTAAAAATAAAACAATTGAATTTAAAAAAAAAAAAAGCCATTTTAAAAAGTAATAAATGATTAAGAAAATTGACAAAAATGCATAAAAATGACAAAAATGCATAAAAATGACAGACCTGCATCTCAAAATGACAATGTAACCGTCAAAATAATGTTTGATTTAAAAATAAAACAAATAATTTAAAAAAAATAATAATAATAATAATTCCTTAAACCCATAATAAATAAAATAATGATTATAGGAAAGATAAGAAAAATGTGTAAAAAATGACAAACCTGTATTTCAAAATGATAATGAAATCAAAATAATCCATTTTATACTAAATATATAAATAACATCCAAGCTAATATCCGGAGAGAAAAAAAACATCAATATTTTGTCCATTAGACAATACATGTATACTAGAAGATCTAATTGTCCACATTGTTTAACTGAGTTGCAAAAATTCAATAAATCCCGGAGAATACCTGTGATATTTACCGGTATATATATATGGTATAACTTCGAGTGATCCTTACTTAAACATGACCGACTAAATTCGGCATCAATGTCAGTTTAAATTTTTAGGGTGATTTGGTTGTAAGCATCACATATAAATATAATAATGCTGATAATAAAGAAAATAATATAAGGGTGATTTGACTAAAGAAAATAGATTTAGGGTGATTTGGTTATAAGCATGACATATAAAATATTACAATACTTTACAAATATTAATTGACTTTTAAACATGCTAATAAAGAAAATAATTTAAGGGTGATTTGACTAAAGAAAATGATTTTAGGGTGATTTGATTTTAATCATTGCATATATATTATTAAATGAATATCAGCTGATTTCTAAATGTGATAATAAAGAAAATAATTTAAGGGTAATTTGACTAAAAAAACATTTTCGGGTGATTTGATTATAAGCGTGACATATATACATGTATTATTAATTTATATAAACATCTGTTGGTTTTTAAATGTGATAAATTAAATAAAGAAAATAATTTAAGGGTGGTTTGACTAAGAAAATAGATTTAGGGTGATTTGATCATAACCATGACATATATATTATTAATTCATATGAACATCTGTTGATTTTTAAATGTGATAATAAAGAAAATATTAAAGAGACTTGATTCCATGTATGACATATAAAATGTAATAATATTGTGACTTTTAAATGTAATAATAACGAAAATAATTTCAGGGCCATTTGAAGAAATGGTGTTTTTCACCCAAGTTAAGTTTCTTTTACACATATATCAATCAAAATCTCAATTATGTCATTGCCAATAAAATTTGAGACAAATCATCTTACCTGACTACTGGTATTTAACTCAGGGTAGCAACAAATTTGATCTTTGTAAATAGATTGTCAGTGATATGGTTTATTCCTTTAATGAATCATCTTAACACCCACTGTATTCCTATATATATATATTATATATATATATATATATTTTTTTTTTTTTTTTTTTTTTTTTTTTTTTTTTTTGCAAATACATTGATTTCCTGCCTGCCAAGATCAAAATAGAACTTACTTCCTCATTGAGAGTTAAACATAACGGATATTGATCAAATATTTATGTCATGCAAAAATACAATTGTGGACATATATGGCTAGCAAAAAGGATTAAAATACTTCAGCTTTGCTATAAATAATTATCTTAAACATCTATATGTCATGCAAAAATATAATTAAGCACACATACCGCTGCCAAATAAGATAAAAAACACTTTGTCTTTCATATGAATACTTATCTAAAGCTCATAAGTAAAAAATATTTATATGCCAAGCAAAAGAAAACGTCACCGTAACTTTTAAATATATATATTTATGCACGTATTTGGTTGCCACTTTCAATTCACTATACACAATTAGCTGAAGCTCGTGAAGTATAAAACCACTATTGTACCTCAGACGATAGAGTGCTCACTTCACATGTGGGAGGTCAGGTTTGAACCTCAGCCAAGTTTCATCAAGACTTAAAAAAAGGCAGTGACTGTTCTTTCGCCAAACACTCCCCACTTAGAAATGAAAGTCACAGAGGTCCTTGAAAAACTGATGCCCTTTGTCATGGTTGGCATGGTACACTAAAGAACCCATAAGTATAAAATATTTGTATGTCATATGCCAAAGATAAAATCAATCTCATTTCCAAATATAGATTACTACTAAACTATAGAGATATTTTATCTGTTGTGAATTTTTTAACCTGAGTACCGTAATCCTTCCATGTTTTCGGCCCCTCTATGTTTTCGGACACCCTAATTTTTAAATTTTAATAATTTTTAAATTTCCTCTTATTTTGGACGGCAATTTTTTACCTCTATATCCGGACACTGTTTTTGCTAAAATTCAGTTGCAGCATGTTATACAGAGCGCTTGAAATAAAGATTTAATAAAATCAAGAAGAAACATTGATGCTTTCAATAATTTTAACTATAAATTGTTGTTTTCAAATGTTTATTTCATTGTGTATTGGCGCCATTGCATCGTGACGTGAATCAGGTATGTGCAATGTATTAACGTTTTTATGTAAACTAAATAAAATCATACCTTTGATAAGTGCTTTAATTTTCTATGAAAGTGAAAGTTGATTATAATTAATGTTCACTGCCGAGAAAATCGTGTAAAACAGAATCTTGTCGGTACACTAGTTCAACATCAAAGACATTTTTTCTGATGAAAACAGGAACTGACGTTTTTCACTTATTCTCATGTAGTGTTTGTTATGGGAATTTCAGAAACGACCATGTGATTGCTCCAGCCGACAAATGCGATAAAAAACTGTTTTCCAAGATGAAAATTACATTAAAATATGTTTGAATTATGATTTAAAATAATTTAATTTTAACCTTTTATTTACGGAAGTCGGGAGTCGGAACTTGTTCTATCTTTGTGTTGCCACTTCTTAAAATGTACACATACGCATGGTAAAATATGGATTATTGATTGAAACGAAATTCTCTGAACTTGATCCACAAATAATGCAACACACGATGTATAATAATAATTTGACTGCAGACAATTACAAATAGACAGTGGCATGTTGGTGCACCTCAACCGTTGGGAATTAATGAAAAAAGTCACGTTGTTTTCTTGTAAACAAAATGGCGACCTCGATGTGTATTACTTAGAGAATCATGATTATTGATCAACAAACGTTTTAAAAAATAATAATTAATGAAATAAACAACACAAAAGGTAACTTTTACTTGTGTTTAATTAAAAATTTTACTTTATCATTGATATATTCGCGGATATCGCTGTTGATAATGTCTTAAAATATCGAGAGCGAACCGGGAACCAAAATCGGCTCTAAAATGTCTCTAATTTTTCGGACACTCTAAATATTCGGACACCCCCAATTTTCAAGATATTTAATTTTCAAATTTCCTCTAAATTCCCGGACACTTGAAAATGAAATTATTAAAATCTGTCCGAATACATAGAAGGATTACGGTATCTAAACCCTTGACCTTTGACCCTTACCCATTTGGTTGAGACCTGATATTGATTTCAAACCTCAACCCTAACTCTTTGGGCTACAGCCTAACCATTTGGGTCTTGACTAAATATTTGTTTCAAACCTTTACTCTTACCTTTTCAGCCTCAGCCTAACCGTTTGGGTCTCAGTCTGATATTGATTTTAAACTTAAACCCTAACCATTTGAGCCTTGACCAGATATTGATTTCAAACCTTCACCCTAACCATTTGAGCCTTGACTAGATATTGATTTCAAACCTTCACCCTAACCTCTTGAGCCTCAGCCTAACCATTTGGGCCTCAGTCTGATATTGATTTCAAACCTCAATCCTAATCCTTTGGGCTTCAGCCCGATCCTTTGGGTCTTGACCAGATGTTGATTTCAAACCACATTTCCTAAAGTCTTTTTAAGGGTCTGATATTTATTTCGAACCTTAAACCTGACCCTTTGAGCCACTGCCTGACCCTTTGAGCCACAGCCTAACCCTTTGGGTCTTGACCAGATATTGATTTCAAACCTTAACCCTAACACTTTGGGCTTCAGCCTGATCCTGTGGGTCTTGACCAGATGTTGATTTCAAACCTTATCTCCTAAACTCTTTTTAAGGGACTCAACCTGATATTTATTTGGAACCTTAATCCTAACCCTTTGACCCTGGAGTTGATATAGATTTTTTGGGATGATATTCAGCAGGATATAGAAACAGAAAGGTGATAATGTATACTTATAATGTACACACATGTAGCTGTCAATTGAGATAAATATAGATTTTACTTCCTTATAATCATTAAAAGGAAACTGGTATTGATCATAAAATACAGTCAATGCATTATATATCACATATAAGAGGCCCATGAGCCTTAATGGTCACCTGAGGATATTAAATATACATTTTTACAGGAAATTAGGAGTGGTAGGGGTAAATAATATAAAACAATATAAAGCAATATAAAACGGCTATAATTTAATTGTTTTTAGTTTATTTGGTTAAATTACGGTATGTTGTAGTTGTTGGAACTGTATACAATTAATTCTTTTCAAAAAATACTCCAAATAAAGGCTTTTTGAATATACATATGGAATCAATTATGATTGATTTATTGCAGGGTCTTTCTTAACTTTTTGTTAAAATAGCAAATAACATATGATAATTGGACTAAAACTCCACCTGTTTTACAGGAGTTATCTCCCTTGTCTATAGAAATCCCCATAAGAAATTAAAACTACTCAAAAACTTGTTTCCCCTTGTCAGATTTTGGTAGACTTTTTACTATAAGCATTTCATGTATTTGAGAGCACATTAGTAACAAAATTTGTTTTATTGAATTAGGAGGATTAGTGTCGAGTGTAATTGTGTTTAATGCCTCAGTCAAGATCTTTCACATATATCAAAGAGTAACGGTGTTTTACGCCACAGTCAAGATTCTTTCACTTATTTAGATGCATTCTGTTCTGAGATGGCAAAGGAAACTGGAGTACCCAGAGAAAACCACTGACCTTCAGCAAAGGAACTAACAAACTCTTACACCAGGATCTGCCTGAGTTGTATTTAAACCTAGGCAAGTGAGTGGGGCTTTGATTTCTTAACCTCAATGGACCATGACAAAAAATTAAGGTCAATTGATATACTTGAACCTTTTATCAACAATTTGAAATTTGTTTCAAAATTTTTGTATACATTTTTGGATAATTGTATTTAAGCAGTACAGAAAAACATCCCTTTGGTTACTTTGTCAGCTTGTTTATCATCACATTAATTTAGAAGTCCCAAAATTTATATCTTCATTCTATATCTAGGGCTGGCTATCGCTGATAAAATTCAATATCGATTATTGTTCTTTTTATACCGATAACTATCGATACATATCGAAAAATAATTTGAAGCGATGTATCTAACTTCATAAAGCAATGTCCTCTTGAAGCAGACTGAGCGTCATATTTCTGATTTACCTTCGTATTTTGCTGTTTCGGAATATCCTAGAAATCAGAGTCACTGTGGCAACTCTGGTTTGTATAAAATACACTTATTCAGCTACAACTTCTAAAATCACACAGTACATCTGAATCTTGACTGTGATGTTAAACGGTTTTAAAAACCCCACTAAATTATAAACTAACACACCTTAACTCGTGACATCACAATATTTTGTGTGCTACCTGTATTCTAATGTAATTTCTTCCTCATATAAGGACTTTAAGCGTAAATGAATTAAACATTCAATATTTGCACAAAATCAAAATTTATTCTTTTTTATTCAATCTGTTCAAGTTTTGTAAGGATTTCGCGTCATTTAAGATCATACTGTAATAAGGTGCGCTCAAGTATAGGAAGGATTTTTCATCACACAGAGGTGCCCAAAAATTGATGACGTACTTATAATTACCTTGTATGTTACTGTGTTATGACAAGCAGCTAATGACAAGAAGAGCTTATTTTAATAAATATAAATAATAACGAGTCAGGCATTGTTTTAAATAATCGACCTTTTTATTGTTTTTCTGAAGTTTTGGATTTTCTAGTAACTTATCGGTATTTGAAAAATCAATATCGATTATCGTCGGGAGTAGCCCATCAATCGTTATATCGATTTATCGTGCCATCCCTATCTATGTCACCCTCCATTTAGCACCAAACCTCTTTTTAATGTGCGGTTTTGATAGCTGAGTGGTCTAAAGCCCATAATTATGGATCACATTTCCTCTTGGGGGTTAAAAAAATCTCTTGGCTCCTAGGTCTGGGACCTTTTATTTTTTTTTTGTCGGGGCAATTTTAGAATATACTTCTTTTCATTTCAGGAAATAAAAATATGTAATGCTTTGACACCAGTATAATCTGAGTGTTTGTAGGTTGGATATGACATATCCGTTTAATCAATAATATCAATGAAAGAATCATGACTGGGGCATAAAACACCATTTATCCAATCCGATCCGATCTTTTAAATGCCAAAATCTGCCTAAAACAAATGACGGTGATGAATTGAGGTTTTACTGTATATCTAAGACATGTACATCTGTGAGAACTCTTTAATGATTCATGTTTAAGTTAAAAAAGTTAAACTGTTCCTAAAGTCCTTAATACTCTCTCTCATTATTTTTTGATAATACGGAATTTGTGTAGTTAAATCAAACAAATGAAATTTTGTTTGTTTTTTTTTTTTAGTTGAAGATGCATGCAATTAATGGTGTTTAACTCCAGTCAAAATTCTTTTATTTCACTTGAGTTGAGTTGAGTTGAGTTGAGCAATGGTGTTTAACGTCCCAGTCAAGAATATTTCACTTATATCGAGACGTCACCAGCTATAGACCAAAGTGCAGAAATTTTTCCTGTGTGTTGCGCTGATGGCATTATACAGCAGGGTTCTTTATTGTGACAGCCCTACCGTGACACGGGACCTCGTTTATTTTAAGTTCCCTTCTGAAAGAACCGTGATTTTCATTTCGTAATGCCGAGTGCTTGGCGAAAAAAACAGTCACTACCCACTTTCAAGTCTTGGATCAGACCTGGCCGGGTTCGAACCCATGACCTTCCACTTACAGAATGAGCACTCTACCAAACTGAGCTACTGCAGAGGTTTTATTTTACTTTAAGGGGATCAGTTTTAGAATAACAAGATAATGAAGAACATACAAAAATTTTGGTAGAGAGTGGAGTGGAGTAATGGTGTTTTATGCTCTGGTCAAGATTTTTTCACTTATTTCGAGGTGGTCAGTTCTAGGATGGTGGAGGAAACCGGAGTACCCAGAGTAAACCACAAACCTTCGGCAAGCGAACTGACAAACTTTCTCACACTAAGATCTGTCCCAAGTGAGATTACAACCCAGGCGGAGAGGTACTGTGATTCGTAGGCACATGCTTTAGACCACTCGGCCACCAAGGCCCCTCAAATTTTGGTAGAGTTTTGTTTGCCAACAGAATTCATGAGAATTTCCTGACATTGGACAATGATTGGTAAGATACACCTATACTTTCATGTGCTACAGACTGATTTTTAAACAGAGTTATTTCCCTTTACACAAATAAAATGAACATGTACATGTAATAATTTATCCTAAACATAAAATGAATATAGAATTATGCTAGGTTTAAGAGTTACCTCCCTTTAAACATGTAATGGTTTAGTTTGTGCAGAGAAGAGTATGAATTATGTCTGTGTATCAGCAGACATCTTGTTGTTACCCATAATCTTGATTATTATTATTATTATTATTATTATTACTATTCTCCTTCGTTACTGCTAATTTTTTTCAGAGACACTTCCTCCTATGTTTCTTATCTGATCAGGTTAAAATTCTGTCAACTGGTAGGGAGTGACCATGGGAAGGTTGCTTCCTCACCATTTTTCGGAATTCGGAAAGACTCTGGAGAAATCTGGTTAAAACAACAACCCAGGATCTCAATTGTGACAGATACACCCTAAAGACATCTTCTTGAATTAAACTAATTATGGACTATTTGTCCACTTCGTTCTAGATTCTCACACTCAATACTTTGAATAACCAAATACATGTAAGACAAAATGTTTAAAGCTATAGTCTGTTTCAAAACACATAACACAAAAGAGAGAGTGAGCGAGCTGATATGCAGACATATACTTGTAATTGCTCGCAAGTATACATTCTAGTTGTTAATAGTGTGTTGAGGAAAATAAGATTTGGGTGTGCTAATTCCTAGAGATGGATAGAATTACTTATGCTAGATGCAAGAAGTACCTCCGTGTATTCAGCTTTATAGGGAAGATTAATTGATTTAATGGGGTTTTACTTCCCAGTCAAGAATACAGGGATTTTTCTGTCCATTTTGGGAAAGGGACCTTGGGATGATATTGGGAAAATCATTGACAAAATCGACATTTTTGGAAAAATTTTCATTAAACTTTAAAAATTTTCACATTGTCAGCACATCAAATATTTTGACTGGAATATTAACTATTTTGATACATGCTGGTAGTCACTCAATTGTACCAAATCACTCAGACATTAACACAATATCTTCATAGACATGCTTCAATACAAACATCTGAGAGATGTTTCATGAGATGCTCCCATTCTACCAGATCCTCATTGAGTATAAATCAAAATGTGCATAAATACAGGTTATTATAAAGATATACAAGCTACACCAAGAATATAAAGATTTTTCACTTTTTCTTAAGTTTCTCAAAGCAGGATCATTTGGGAATTTTTACCTACAAAATTGGGAAAAAATGTATGCTTTTTGGCATTGGAATGGGTCCCTTTACCGGACCCTGTGAGTGGCCAGAAAAATCCCTGGAATATTTCACTCATATCAAGATGTTTGTGTAGGAAAGAGTTTGGATGTTTATAGTGTTTTGAGGAAGGTCAGGAATATCAGGTTTGGGGTGTTAATTCTTGGAGAAGGTGTGAGTTTTTGCTGTTGCTTTGTCTGGCAATTATACAAGTTTTTTTTTACCTCTCTCACTATCTTGGCCTTCAACGTAACTCATCTTGCTGTTGTATATAAAACTTCCTTTATCACATTAAAACAATCCAAAACACAGAAATCAGTACTGTGTATCTATATAGTCATCCCATTGTTACCTGAAAACATAAGTAAATATTTATAGTGTACCGTTATGTTAAACAGAATTATTATTATAGACTCAGGCAGGTGCTTGTTTGCAGGTGAAGTGGAATAGCTGTTAAGAGTTTTCAAATTAAGCGTGCGACAACCTAAAAACTAGTGATGTCCAATCGGACAAAAAATCATAATCGATAATCGGAGAGGCATAATCGATCAATTAATCGATAATAATCGGAATTACTTAGTAACTGTATATCAGTATTCAGAAACAAATAAGGCTGAATATATATACTTTAATTGTAAAAGCCAAGTGTTCTTGCTTTGTGATTATAAGTTAAAGGCCAGATAGCTCCTTACCCTGATAGACTGATAGTGGCCAAAGCATCGCACTGTGTAAAAAGTGTCGATCCTCGTCCGCCATTGTTGTTTTTAGTAGCAAGAACCGGAAAGGAAACAAACTTTACTACAATCCGGAAACTACTTGCCGACGCCGGCGATGATCGATTATTTATCTTGTGATCGATTATTAGGATCGCTGCCCTTGCAACGACAGACAATCGATCATCAGCGATAATCGCGACATCACTACTAAAAACTGAGGCATTTCCAACCCCCCCCCCCCCCCCAAGAATAAATTGGAATAAAAAGGTGTAAAATTGTTCATTCACCTGCAATCTGAGACATCATCAACAGCAGCGGATTATACAAAACATGCAATAAGAATCCAAATATTTCCCAATTTGACCAATAAAATTCCAAAAAAATGCCAACAGTGACAAACAATCAAATAGTTTCCAAATCTGAAAGGTTGAAGGTAGTTTTAAACAGCCATGGCAAAATCACTAGTCTGAAAATTAACAGGTGGACGTGCCTAAATTTTGAACCTACCTGTCAGTAATGAGTAATGTTAGCATCACCAGCATCCCCAGCCTACATAAAGACTAAAGCATGCTAACAGTGTCAATTGTCTCTCAATAACTAGCTAGGTTCAAATCCAAGTTGGGACAGTTCTAAGAGTGTCACTTCACTTGCTGAAGGTCAGAGATTTTCTCTGGACACTGGCTCCCTCCACATAACAAAACAGATCAACTCAATATTAGTGAAAAAAAATAATGACTACAGCATAAAACACCATTACTCTAATCTCCACTTCTAAATGGAGACTAAGGAGTGATATTAACACTGACCGTGTTTTGTTTATTGTATATAATGCCACTTTTATTATAAACTGTCGATTCTTATGGACAAAAATGTGTAACATTTTTATGAAAACTAAAATGAATCATGCATTTTGGTTAGCACAAAATCTTAGAGAAAATATGGATCCATGTATCTCAACCAAATTCAATTTTATGAGATCTGAAAAGGGGTGGGGGAAAGATATTAAATATTTTGGCCATCTTATGGTATAACTGCAAGGTGCAGTGGGTTAATAAGACATACAGACTATTTATATTTTAAACATATTATTCAAAAGGTGATATTGATATTAATATTAATAAATACCCTAAAAAGAAATACTTTCTCTGTCAAAACCGAGTTATGTTGACACTCCGTTCGGATCACCTCTAACCGGAAACGGACACATAAATTTGGCGGGTAATGAATTGTGGGATATTGTTTTGGGTAATGGCGGCTGGTTTGAAGTTATGACTCGCCAGTGACAGGTAATTCTTTAATTTCATTTAAAATATTTAAACTTGGATCATCAAAATTATTTCGAAATCCCAATATGTCATGGTTTGAGATATTCTTAAAAAATTAACCAATATAATTTTGTTTTTAAAACAAATGTCGGCGAATAATAACTTCTCATTTTTGTTCACCCATGACAAAAACATGTTGTTACATGACCCTTGAAGCCATTCATGAAACTGTCATATATTTAAAGAATGTTTACATCGCACGTCTTAGCATGATTTCTTCTGTAAAGCATAATTAAGCTGTAGAGTGTTTGTGAATGAAGGTTTTCTGTTTCGGATTTTTGAAAGGTGTTTATTTTTTATTCGATTTTAGGATTTAGATTCATTTCAGTTAAATGGAAAACAATGAGGTAAGCATTCAAGTTCATTGGAAATGTCATTTAAAATTATTGATGTAGTCAGTGAAAAATCCAAAGATTTCTTTCCTTCATTTTGATGTTGGTATCTAGGTAGAACATAAATCTGTTGGACCTGTTTAACAAGAAGGAAAAAAATGGTATCGGGTCAAATCTCATGATAAAATCGCCCCTGTCAAATTCCCCACATTCCACACAATCGCCTCCATGTCAAAATGCCCCCACTTTTTGCAATTTTTAGCGATTTGGTAACTTTATATTGGACAGGTCTTAGGACCTCACACACTACAGGCGAATGCACTGCCAACTGAGCTACGAAGACTGCTACGGGAATACTTGCCCTTAATTTCTTCATATAGACTTTATCTATGTTTCCATAAATTTAAAATTACTAGTAGCCAAATTTCAAAAAATTGTGAAAATATAGTCTTTTTTAAAGTGTTTTCTCAAAAATTTGCTAAAATATGTTACTTTTTAAAAGAATTTCTCAGAAATAGGTAGGTAATGGCGATTTTGGCTACCAAGAATGAAAACATAGCTTTATATGGCCCGCCAGACTGTAACATGAAGGAGAAAAAAAGGCAGGAACAAAGCCAGGATCTGCCACACTATAGACAAGTGCTCTACGATCTGAGTTATCCAGACCACTACAGAGTTAATTATTGACACTTTCTAATGCAGATATCTTAAAACCTTAAAAATAAGCTCATCTTTTCAACCTGAAGGATTGAATTGCATTAGCATAGGTAATCAGGAAGTGGATTTATTCTAGTTTTCCTTCCTTATTTTACATAGCTCAATTGGTAGAACATCTTGCTAGAATCAAGAAAGTTCAAAGTCTGAGTCCCAGTTTGCATGATGCGTTTTAAATATATTATATAATATATAATCCAATCCTCATCTGCCATTGTTGTTTTAAGTAGCAAGAACTGGAAAGGAAACAGACTTTACTACAATCCGGAAACTACTCGCCGACATCGACGATGATCGATTATTTATCTTGTGATCAATTATTAGGATCGCTGCCCTGACAATGACCGACAATCGATCATTGGCGATAATCGCGACATCACTACATTTTATTAACATGATTTAACTTTGTTTACTGTCAGAGTTTTTTTATCTGGAATTTAAGCCAGATTGGCCTTGTTGATAGAATACTTGGTTATCTGATGGGAGACAGCGTTCAATCCTCAGCTTAGTAAGGAATTGGATTTTTTCTAGTGTTTTCTCTTTCCTTTTACACAATAATATATATACATCTTCCTTGCTTGTTTCATACCTTAATAAGCATGCCAGATCATGTACATGTGAATGTTAGGTAACAAATCATACATGGTTAATCTGTCTTTTTGTAACAGGAAGTAGACAAATAGCAGGATAGCTGAGTCGGACTGAGGATCAAATTTGGGACCTTCCACTCTATTGACGAGTGCTCTACCTGAGTATCAACTGAGCTACATGTACCTAGATGGCTACATTCCTTTCAATATTCCTGAGTTTCTCATGGTCCTAAGGGAAACCTTGTCTTAAATTCCCTCAGATGGATTATATATCACCAGTCCACCACTTTCGGGGCTAAACTGGGCACCAAACTGTAACAGGAAGGAGAAAAATACAGGGCTGGACTTGGGTTCAAACCCAGGACTTCCTGTACTATATACGAGTGCTCTACTAACTGACCTACCCAGGCTGCTACATTTTAAAATAGTCTCTTCTATTTGAACAATGTCAAAAAATCATCTCTCTCTCACAAAAGTAAACCCCATCTCACATAATTAATCCCAATTCCACTCACAAAAAGTAAACCTCAACTCACAAAAGTAACCTCATCTCACAAAAGTAAACCTCAACTCACAAAATCTCACAAAATTAAACCCCATCTCATAATTAATCCCCATTCCACTCACAAAAGTAAAACTTATCCAACTCACAAAAATAATTCCCATCCCACTCACAAAAGTACATGTAAACCCCATTCTACTTACAAGAAAAAATCCATTCAACTTCATAAAAGTAAACCCCATTCCACTCACAAAAGTGAATGCTGTCCCACTCACAAAAGTAACTCCCATCCCCATTCATAAAAGTAAATACCACCCTGTTCCTGTACGTGTTACATTTTAAGCATAATGTGCAACTCAACATGTTAACATAGATATTGTCAAATGAACAGAATATATTTAAACCTGCCCACTTATAAAATAATCTATTCCTTCCTATATAAGGCCTCATTGGCCAAGTGGTCTAAAGCACATGCCTACTGATCACCACACATCTCATCGCCTGGGTTCGAATCCTACTTGGAACCGATCTTAGCATTAGAAAGTTTGTCAGTTTGCTTGCCAAGGTCATTGGTTTTATCCGGGCACTCCAGTTTCCTCCACCATCTGACCATCCTCAAAATAAGTGAAAGAATCTTAACTGTGGCATAAAACACCATTACTACACTCTACTCCACTATATGATTTTACAATAATACATTTGAAAGATCTAAATTTCATTTGTAATTTTGGATTTTGTTACAAGGTATGAAAGTAAATGGAAATCTTTCCTATTTCATTTGTATGTATGTGTGTATATATATATATATATGTGTGTGTTTTTTTTTAAGAGAGTTTCATTGATAGAGTTGTTACAAGTTGGATTATTGCCACAAATCTATAAGATTAAACATGATACTGTTAACTGTATAACAATATCTATTAACAGTAGTATTTAAAGTGAGAATTTTGTTTATATTGTGCAGCTTGAAAGGGAAAATGATATCCTTATCAGTGTCTCTTTAAATCTAGGAGCTCTGGTATTTGACTCTAAAACTTTCACTTTTCACTTTGATGGGGGGGGGGGGGGCTTGGTGGTCTTCAAGTAAAACGCAAAGTGCACACTAACAGATTACCCCTAGGTTCTCAATCTCCCTAGGGCAGGTGTAAGAAAGTCTGCTTGCTGAACCACTATGGTAGTTCAACTTGCTTTGTTGTTTATGGGAGGTCGGGTTTTAACCCAAGCCTTTGATTCTATAAATTTAAAATTACTAGTTGCCAAATTTCAAAAATTTGTGAAAATATAGTCTTTTTTAAAGTATTTTCTCACAAATTTGCTAAAATATGTTACTTTTTGAAATAATTTCTCAGAAATTAGTAGCCATTGGCGATTTTGGCTACCAAGAATAGAAACATAGGAAGCATGGACTAACCAAAACTAGAAAAAAGGTAGTGACTGTTCTTTTATCCGACACTCAGCATTTGGATATAAACATCAGAAGGTCATTATGAGGAGACGTTAAAAACAGATGTCCCATGACACAGCAGATGTTGCTTGCTGAGAAACCCTCCCTGCATATCGCCCCAAGCACCCTGCAAAGGTTAAAATTTTTGCCACTTCTGACTTCACCTATAGTTAGTAAAGTCTCAATATAAGTGAAATAATCTTGATTTGGATGTAAAATACCATTAAATCAATCAAATCTTGTCCTGTTTACATTATTTTTAGTAACAACTTTCTGTATTTCATTGTAGATCCAAAGGAAATGTTCCAAACAATGACTTGATAAAACACCCACAGTACATACTATAGTGTGACAACTGGTACCAAGCATGAGTATGTTAAACCCAGGTACTAGTATCAACTTTGATGGGCAGGATTTACAAAAAAAAGAAGAAGATGAATATAGAAAAGAAGAAGAACAACAGCAAAATGAGGTTTGTACTGAAGTCTTTATCAACCCCATCCCCATCACCAGCCCCTGGGTCAGATCTGGCTCTAAATATTTTATTTTTGTCAGCAATATTGGCAGATTGACATAAGCCAAATCTTATCTTCAGTTTGTATGTTCAGAAGCCAAAAACCACTTTTTTTTTTCTTTTTTTTTTTTTTTTTTGACTCAAGAAGAAGAAATAAAATCGTCCCATTATGATGTAAAAATTTTTTGGCATTGTCAACAATAAGTAAGTTATCAAAAAAATAGCTGAATATGATCCTCAAATAAAAGCTGAATATGATTCTCAAAAAACAGCTGAATATGATCCCCAAAAAACAGCTGAATATGATCCTCAAAAAACAGCTGAATATCATCCTCAAAAAACTTAATGTGATCCTAAAAAAAACAGCTGAATATGATCCTCAAAAAGCTAAATATGATCCTCAAAAAACAGCTGAATATGATCCTCAAAAAACAGCTGAATATGATCCTCAAAAAACTTAATGTGATCCTCAAAAAAAACAGCTGAATATGATCCTCAAAAAGCTGTATATGATCCTCAAAAAACAGCTGAATATGATCCTCAAACAACTTAATGTGATCCTCAAAAAAAACAGCTGAATATGATCCTCAAAAAACAGCTGAATGTGATCCTCAAAAAACAGCTGAATGTGATCCTAAAAAAACAGCTGAATATGATCCTCAAAAAACAGCTGAATATGATCCTAAAAAAAAAACAGCTGAATATGATCTTCAAAAAAACAGCTGAATATGATCCTCAAAAAACAGCTGAATGTGATCCTCAAAAAACAGCTGAATGTGATCCTAAAAAAACAGCTGAATATGATCCTAAAAAAAAAACAGCTGAATATGATCCTTAAAAAAAAAGCTGAATATGATCCTCAAAAAAACAGCTGAATATGATCCAAAGAATTTGAAGTTATTGTTTATTCTGTTAATGTTGAGTTGAGATGAGTTTATAGTAATGGAGTTTTACACCCCATTCAAGATTCATTCATGCGTGGCCGTCATTTCTGAAATGTTGAAGGAAACTGGAATATCTGGAGTAAATCGTTGACCTTTGGCAAGGAGACCTACAAACCTTCTCACATTAGGATATGTCCTGAAGAGTTGAGTTGAGTAATGGTGTTTAACGTCACAGTCAAAATATTTCGCTTATATCAAGATGTCGCCAGCTATAGGCAAAGGTGCAGAAATTTTGCCTGTGCAGTGCACTAATGATAAGGTTCTTTATCGTGCCATGCCTGCCATGACACGGGACCTCGTTTATTTTCAGTTCACATCCGAAAGAACCTTGACTATCATTTCGCAATGCCGAGTGCTTGGCAAAAGAACAGTCACTTCCCACTTTCAAGTCTTGGATCAGACCCGGCCGGGGTTTGAACCCACAACCTTCCACTTATGGGGCGAGCACTCTACCAACTGAGCTTCTGCAGTGGCCTGTCCTGATAAGATTCCAACTGAAGCTTTTGGAGACATAAATGTGTGCTCTAGACCATTCGACCATCCAGGCCCCTCTTGTTATAATCATTTAAATCGACCAATAAGAAAACTCGATTTTGGGCGAGTAAAGTATGTAACAAACTTTCTCACATTAGGATCTGTCCTGAAGGGATTCCAACTGAACCTGTTAGAGACATAAGCTCTAGACAACTTGACCACCCAGGCATATCTTGTAAAAACAAATTATACCAGCCAATCAGAAAACTGGATTTTTGTGTCATAATAAAAAAAATGATGTGTCAGTACTTGCAACAATCTCCATTCTATTGTGTCTTTGATACCATTATCTGTTATCATTTAAGATATATGTTAAAGAAAGTTGTTACGTATTTTTCCATCTGTAAGTTTAAATATTTAAATGAAGTTGATTTATTTTAATACTTGAGTAAACGTTTTAAAACAAGACATAAGTATACATACATGTGTGTTTTATTTGAACTCTCTCTCTCTCTTGTATTGTATATACAGTCTCTTCTCTCTCTCTCTTGTATTCTCTCTCTCACTCTCTCTCTCTCTCTCTCTCTCTCTCTCTTCTCTCTCTCTCTCTCTCTCTCTCTCTCTCTCTCTCTCTCTCTCTCTTGTATTATATATATACAGACTCTCTCTCTTTCTTGTATTGTATATACAGTTTCTCTCTCTCTCTCTCCTCTCTCTCTCTCTCTCTCTCTCTCTCTCTCTCTCTCTTGTATTGTATATACATGTACAGTCTCTCTCTCTTTCTTGTATTGTATATACAGTTTCTCTCTCTCTCTCTCTTCTCTGTCTCTCTCTCTCTCTCTCTTGTGTGTGTGTGTGTGATTTCATTTTAATTTTCATTTTCTCTCCTTAATGATCTTTATTTTAGTTTAATAAAGTTTCATGATATAATCCAATAAAAACCAGATCTGATAGGAATTTACACCTGTCAGAGATCACTTAAAAGGCAGGTAAATTGACTTATTACCTGTGACTGATAATCCCTAGCAATATGGTGATAATAGATAAGTAGTGTCCAAGTTGACATTATATATTACATTGTCCATTGTGATAATCATCTGATATGACAATATCCCAGAGACAGTAAAAGTTTGTAATGACCAAAATGACCCATTAAGATAATTATTAAGAGGGCAGGTGTCTGTTCTCTTTGTATTTTAAAGTTTAACTAATTTTAATTTGTATTAAAGCTGCATTAAGTTTACCCATTATTGAAAAAAATATATAGGGCTATCATGATTACCCAGATAACCCTAATGTCAATTATGTTACAGGGTAACATTGGTTACTTTCTTGATTATCAATGAGCTATAAAGTCCGAGATGTGTCTGTGTCTCCGCTGCAAATTTTGTTTATTTTGCTGAAATAGTCACATGACCGGTTACGGTTCGGTTTTTTCATTTCAGTTTCCAGTTTCAAAATTCTCTAATCATGACAGCCCTAATTAATTTTCTAAAAAATAATTTTTATCAGTATAATTTAGTTGTTATTACAATCTGTGTGATTTATTTTCTTAAGTTTAATCTTATTATCCAAAAATAAATGGAAATCCTAAAAACTTGGGGCAACTCGATAAAATGTTATTTATTAACTTGGAGCACGCTTGGAAGTTCTACATGCATATAACAATGGTGTCGCAAAAAAGAAAACGTGTTCATGCAAAAAACAACAACATATTCTGCAAAGAGCCAACTCGGGGACAAACTGACAAAGGATTCAAATCAGCCAGGCTTAGATAAAAAAAAATGGCTGTAAATAAAACAGCAGTTTAATGGTTTTGTTTGCCTAAAATTACTACCAAATAAAGGTAGTTTCCCCTTGAGAAATAAGACTAAAATTTCCCAATTTGACAACTAAAATTCCCCAAAAGGCAACAGTGACACACAATCAAATAGTTTAAGTTAAATCCAGTTGTTTAAAACTACATTTGTATTCTGACAGACAAAAAATGTTGGATATTGTCACAATATAAAATTTTTGCAATGAATTTCAAAATTCTGAGCATAATATGTGACATAAAAAGGGTCCAAATTTTTCCCAATCTGAAAGGTGGAAGTTAGTTTTTAAAAACCATCGCAAAATCACTGGCAGTTAGGCCTGGATACGCATGACAAATGGGTCACATTGCTCTTGCTGTTTTGTTGTGTTTATTGATTTTGCAAGGTTTGCAGTAGAATCATGTGATCAATGTTCTAAAATAAGAACTTTGGTGAATCTAACTAGCAGTAGAATTTGATATCATTATTTCAACTTAATAAATATCTAAATAAAGTTTGCAGTAGAGTCATGTGATCAGTGTTCTAAAACAAGAACTTTGGTGAATCTAACAGTAGAATTTGATATCATTATTTCAACTTAATAAATATCTAAATAAAGTTCACTTTTAGGAAATCCCAGAAATCTGAATTTTAGATGACAAGACTTATTTTGGATAAAAAGAGAATAGCTAATTTGGGACTTTTTAAACATAAAGTTTAATGTATCTGGAAATTCAAGATATCCATATTGGAGATAAAGAGATTCTTCTGTTTTCAGTTGTATTTTAAGTATTTTATTATTATTATTATTATTATTATTCATTTATTTTATTTTATTTTAATTATATTTTTTTTAAAATTTTTATTTTATTTTTGATTTATTTTGTTTATTTATTTTATTTATTTATTTTTTCTTTTTTGAATAATAATCAAATTTAGATACATGTCCCAGATAAGTTAACATTGATATTTTGTTTACATCAGGATGTCACCAGCTTTTGATTTTATTGTTATTTTTATTCCAACTTTTAAAATGCTGACATTTTGGCTATTCAAAATCAGAAATATTCTGCAAAATCTCAAATTTTCATGGGGTTAAATTTGGCTAATTTTGAGGTTACGATAAGTAAAAACCATGAAATGAAATGTCAAGTGAATTTTTTTTTAATTACTAAGTCCCCTAATAGGATTTACTTTTACTAAAATCAATGCCACAAAATGTTTTCACAAACAATTTTTTATTAAATGCAGACTATGAATTTTTAATAGAACAAATATTGTTGATTCTACAGCAGTTTGGTATTAGAAACACAAAACTATTTTTATCGGCCTAAGAGCATATCATACACAATCTGGAAATTCTTGAACATTGAAGACAAGTCTTGGTGATTTGTACTTGACTTAGTAAATATCAAGACAGAATGACATCCTTTATCTCTTCTTACCTTCAGAATCACCTGTAACAATTATAATCAAGGTATTACCTTTGTAAGTAATCAGTTTGTATGTTACCTGGAATTCCAGGTAAAAATTTTTTTCTCATTCATAATAGTATTACAGTCTTTAAGGACACTTGATATACCGGTACTTATAATTTTTTTTTTCCGATCAGCACAATATAGAGTTTTACGCTGTGGAATCCATCTTAAATTTCTGTCTTAATATAATATCAACAATATCTAAAATCTAGTTCCTTCAATAAAATGAAATTTTTATTTATGTTTATAAAAGTTTTTAAAGGATTTTGACGAAAACATTTTTCTGATTGTCTGGTACAAGCCCATTTTGATGGTGAACAGGTTAAAGTGTGATCATGTTTGTCTCACAGGACAGGTGGATTTTGGAGAAATCAACTTTCTTAGTTTAACATATTAACTCACTTTTTCCAGACAGTGATCATAAAAAAACATCCAAAAAAGACTTACTAAAGACTAATACACATTTGGACCACTGATTATACAGCTCCCAACATTGAACAGACAGTGGTCACTTTGTCACTATGGCTATAATCAACCCTTTCCTTTACTCTTTTGTTAAAAAAAAATTTAGACAAGTTACCAGTAAAAAATTCAGACAAGTTACCAGTAAAGATTCAGATAAATTACAGGTAAAAAATTCAGACAAGTTACCGGTAAAAAATTCAGAAAAATTACAGGTAAAAAATTTGTACAAATTACAGGTAAAAAATTCAGAAAAATTACCAGTAAAAGACTCAGACAAATTACCAGTAAAAGATTCAGACAAATTACTAGTAAAAAATTCAGACAAGTTACCAGTAAAAGATTCAGACAAGTTACCAGTAAAAAACTCACACAAATTACCAGTAAAAGATTCAGACAAGTTACCAGTAAAAGACTCAGACAAATTACCGGTAAAAAATTCAGACAAATTACCGGTAAAAGACTCAGACAAATTACGAGTAAAAAATTCTGACAAATTACCAGTAAAAGATTTAGACAAGTTACCAGTAAAAGATTCAGACAAGTTATTAGTAAAAAATTCAGACAAGTTACCAGTAAAAGATTCAGACAAATTACCAGTAAAAGATTCAGACAAATACCTGTAAAAAATTCAGACAAGTTACCAGTAAAAGATTCAGACAAGTTACCAGTAAAAAATTTAGACAAGTTACTGATAAACAATTCTAACAAGTTACTTGAAAAAAATTCTGACAAATTACCGGTAAACAATTCTGACAAATTACCGGTAAACAATTCTGACAAATTACTGGTAAACAATTCTGACAAATTACCGGTAAACAATTCTGACAAATTACTGGTAAACAATTCTGACAAATTACCGGTAAACAATTCTGACAAATTACTGGTAAACAATTCTTACAAATTACTGGTAAACAATTCTGACAAATTACCGGTAATTTTACTTTTGAACAAGGGATTGATTTCCACTTTTCTGAATGGACAAGCATGATAAAAAGTTATTGTCAAGCCTTGGTGAAACTAAGTCTACATATGAGTTCAAAATGTACAAATATCCCTACTGACCTTAAGTATTATCTTTTATGTGTTATGTTGCCATAAGATTTCCTTGTGTATCATTTTCTTGATCTATGGTGATAATACATGTATAATGGCATAGTGTAAAATTCAGCTGGTAGAGAAAGGTTGAAAAAAATCAGAACTGATCAAGGGACGTCTTTTTAAAAAGAATTGTATGACCCAATCAGAAAACTACATTTTTATGTAAAATAATTAAAAGAGAAAGAGATAGAGATAGAGAAAGGTTGAAAAAAAATCAGGACTGATTTTATAGGAAAAAAGAGAAAAAGAATTAAAAAAAAAATAATAATAAAAAATAAAAAATACTGGTAAACAAGGACAGTAAATGAAATTATATTTAATAATCGAACAATTAAGTTTGATTGGCCTTTTATGTAGTTGAGAGATTAGATGGGAAAATATAATGAAGCCGTTTTCAGAAAAGGATTTATCCTGTGAGTTTGAAGAGAGATAAACGGAAATCGGATGTTTTGTGTTTGGGGAATATTGGTTTGTTAAAATTCAAGGAAAAAATCTCTTGGAGAACATAAAACGGAAGGATAAAAAAGAAATAGACCACGAGGACACTATCATATTCAAAAGTCGTTGTGCAGACAATTTATTTCCAGTATGGAATTGTGATTTTTTTTTTTATTATTTTGCACAAGGTTTATAAGATCTAGATCATGTTTTATTTTGGCAAGTGATAAATAGTAGATTTTAAATTTTATATTCATACTGTAGAAGAAACTTGTGCAGGGATTGTAGAAAATGTGTAAAAGTTCGAAGCTAATCAGTTTGCTTACCAATTAGAAAGTGAAATTTTTTTCAAAATTCATCAGTGTTTATTTATTTTTTTAAATTTTATTTATTTATTTATTTATTTTTTTTTATTATTTATTTATTTTATTTATTTATTATTTTATTTTATTTATTTATTTATTTTTATTTTTTTGAAAAAAGCTTATTATAAAATTGCTTACCGTAAGAAATACTCGTTATTTTTTAATTGCTTGTTAATTGTTTGTTTTTCACTATTTGGATTACTTTATGTGAATGCTATATAGGATGTGTATTTGATTTTTATCTATAACGGGAAATTAAATGATGTACATGTATATATATGTACATATACACCTGGATGAAAAACAACTTACCTGTGGTGTTTTTTGTTTCACCTGAGATCTGATTAAGTCAAGATATCTGTGTTTGTTTCCTAGTAAAGATTTTTTTTAATTTTAGATGATAGATGTTTGTTTATGATTTACATTGATCAATTATTACTCTGAAAATCTCTAAAACAATTTTTTTTAAATATTTTTTTTATTTTTATTTATTTTATTTTTATTTATTAATTTATTTATTATTATCATTATTTATTTATTTATTTTTTTTTTTGATTTGTGGTAAATAATAATAGTAATAAATATTTATAAATAAAAATCTTATTTTATATTTGACTTTACATTTAATAACAAGAAATTAGAAAATTAGATTAATCATTACAAACTTTTCCTTTTTTTTAAATTTTAAAAATTGTTTTTTGATCATAAAAGATAAAATTAAATAAATAAAGAAGTACTAGTAATTAAAAAATATACTAGTTGATAGTTGATGTCTTTAAAAACTATCTTCTAAAAGTTTAAATAAAGAAAATTAAAAGATATCAATTACTACAGATCTATTCCTTTTTTAATTGCTTTATTATTTATTTATTTATTTTGTTTGTTTGTTTGTTTGTTTGTTTATCCATAAATTTCTTTCTGATTTAAAAAATTATGAAATTTCTACACATTGCAGACAAATTTACATTTATATTTTGAATTATATGAAGATTTTACAACAATAGAAATTTTAATATTTGATCATAAAATTTTATACCACTGGTATGCATATATTTAGCATCATTTCTACATGTGTGTGTGTGTGTATATATATATTTATATATGTATACTGGTATATATATATGTATATATATATATATATATATATATATATAATATTTGACATGCATATATATTTGCGCATAAAATTAAGTGCAGTATGCAGAAATGAATTCATAAGGAACTGATATAAAAGTAATAATTAACCTGCTGTTTTAAAGTGAAACTGAAATCCTTGAAGCATGTCATATTTGACGATGCCAACTGCGGATATAGATTTGAACTTTAACTCTTCATTAGACAATCGTTGTTGTTGTTATTATTATCAGGATTATTGTTTTATTTCGGCTATTGATGACATTCGAGACATACAACATTCTCTTTATCAGGTACAGTAAAATATGCTGTAGTGACCACATATACACAGTGACCACCCTTTTATAGTGACCACTTTATAGTGACCACATTTTTTTGTCATGTTCATAGTAACCCCATTTACATAGCAACCACTATTACATTGTGACTACCTTTATATTTTGACCTCAAATCTAGTGTCCACTTTTACAATGTGACAATTTTACGTAGCTGCCACTTTTAAATAGTGACAACCCTGCTTATCCCCAAAGAGAGCCAGCAATCTATGTAGCACATTTAGCAAGTTTGACTTTTTAATTTCTATTTTTAGCTACGTCAGTTGTTAACAAATGCTTTTGATGATTTAATTGATGACGATGAGTTTTCCGTCACATCAGATGAAGGTGGAGATTCCAGAAACAGTAGCCTTCACTTCAGATCCAGGGGAAACAGCAACAGGTAACTTTTTACTCTTTTTCACTTTTATTTAAGCACACCTGTTTAAAATTTATGGCAGTTTTCTTATCTAGACTTGTCAAAGATGTTACTGTCCTTGATATGCAGATTGAATTCCATATGTAAAAATAACATGTCTTCCAAAGTAAAGAAATGCAATATATTTTGAATTTATTATTATTATTATTATTATTATTATTATTATTATTATTATTATTATTATTAATTATTATTATCATTTAATCTTGTTCTTGGAATTTAGAGTTTCTTGTTTCAGCTTAGGTAAGCTCAAAGCTAATATTTCTTGTCAGGATTAGCATGGCACTAACAGATAATGTTTTAATATCAGTGAATTTAACAGGTGTAGTCAAATTACATTTTATTTGACTGACTAAGGCCTAACTTAAAAAAAATTTTGTTTCTTGTTTTCTGACTCATGCTGTCTTCATGTGGGTAGGTAGGTAGGAAAAATATTTTATTTTATTTTTTGAAAACTTAATCTATTGCACTTTTGAAAAAGGTTAAATTGGTTTCATATGTTTCTTTTAAAACACATTTTACAATTTTTTTGCTAACTACAGTCTTCTTTGTTTCTCCTTGTGTCTTCTCCCATGGAGAAAGTGGAATTTCCTCACTAATGTGTAAACCTGCTCACAGGTTGCTTGCTTGGGTAATTGCCCTTTCATACTGTTTTTTACTTTGTATGAAAAGTCAAAAAAAGAGAAAAAGAAAGAAAGAAAGAAATTGATGGCAATAAATTTTTTTTAGGGGCATTTCAAGTGGGTCGGGTGGTCAATGGCAAACAAAGTTTATTTTATTTTAGGCCTAATTTTATGTTACTGTGCACATGCTCCCAGCTTATAATAATCATTGTTAAACAATTGACCAACCTGTTACAGGATTCTGTTTATTTATAGCTATTAGGAATGAAATTTTAGAAAATGAATGTCACAGATCATGATTAGAAGTTATCTTTTTTTTAAAAAATATTTATTTTTAGAAAATCAAAAAAAAAAAAGAAAAGAAAAAAAAAAAATCAGAAAATTACCAAAAATGCAGCTTTAAGTTTGGTAGGAATTATAAATCTCTTTGTTTTCTTTTTATAGAGCGACACCTGTTCTTACTGACCAAAAGCATGATGGAGGACTCGGATCTGCGATGGATGATTGGGGGAGGAATACGTTTCCTGGTGCTACTTCAACTCCCATGATTCCACAGCATGGTCAGTTAATGACAGCACCTTACGGTGACCTGAATTCACTAAGACGGTCACAGGAACTACAGCAAGCTTTACAAGAATACCAGTATGCGGCCAGCGAGGGATTTCACAGCGGTGATTTTCTGAGTAGCAGTGACCAGGATACAGGTCAAGGTCAAGGTCAATCATACCAACCATATATGCACTCAGTTTGCAACCAGAATGGACCTCCTCAAGAGTTTAATCAAAATCCCGCCTACCATGACATGCCTTATATGGATGAACATGGAAATTACCACAGTCCACAGTATATGGATCTCCCAGTGCGGCAAGCTGCAGAAGGTGGAAATTCCGAACCAGAAATATCAGTGGAACAACACCAATATCATCCCCATTATCAGCAACCACCTCAGCAACATGGTGGGTATTACAGAGACCCCTATGAACAGGAAGATGAACCAAGGACAGATAATTTTGTCCCTTATAGTGCTAGTAGTTTACCTTATTCCCAGGGATACCACAGCACTCCAAGTGATATGGGATATTACACAACTACCTCAACTGCTATTGGATCAAGTGTTCAAAATGTCCTTGACACTCCTGTCAGCAGAGGTCAAGGTCAAGAGCCTCAGATAAGAGGTCAAGGTCAATTACCAGTACAGCAGCAAAATTATGATAGTTACAAAGTTCATTACAGGAAAAACAAGGATTTAGAAATGACCAGTCAAGAAAAAATTCCAGAGGAACCTGCTTCTAATCAAGAAGATCCCATTGGACAGTCAGTTGAACGTGAAAATCATGTACGGCTATCACATGATCAAGACAATGTGTCAAAACAGTTAAACGACCGGACTAATCCCTTAAGGAGTTCTGTAGACTCTCTGAAGCTCCTCCCTGATAGAGAACACCCATTACGGGGTTCCCTTGATTCCATTAAGAAACGAACAGAGAGAGAGCGAGATCACCCTCTCCGACATTCCTCAGAGGAGTTTATTCTTAGGAAGACTTCAGAGACAACTTCAAGACAACTCCCAGAAATGCCTATAAAACAATTAAATGAGAAACAGGACAAGGATTATTTACTACAAGGTCAGTTAAACCATTATTGATATTTCCGAAATTTTTTTTTTTTTATTTTTCCTCCAAAAAATTGTTCACATTCTGTTGATTGAAGTTAATTGAAACAAATCAGTGTTACATATGTTACACCACAAAAATAAATAAAATCTTAGTTTTGAACAACCATGAAAGATTTTCAAATATTACCACAACCACAAGATTTTATCAATTTCAGAAAAAAATTAACTTGACTTAAGCACCAAAAATAAACAGTTTTGCTATCTTTAATGGTATTCTATTTCCTTTTTTTTTTTTGTTAAGAAGGTAACTCAGAAAATAAGCAGATGGCACAATTACAGATTTTATACAAAGCCAGAGGACGTAAGCTAGAGGAGATGACCAACAATTTTGATGCCATGAAACAGGAAATGGAACGTGAGATTAGAATCCTCAAACACCAGGTGTCACTAGCAAAAGGTATGCTAAACTATAATAGTTTTTTAGCTCACCCGAGCATAAGGTGCTTAAATGAACTATTGTGATGGGTCTCTAGGTTAGATCTTAAAAAAACCTGGTTTACAGTCAAGAAGCAACAATATCAGTGCAATTTGTTCCTCATTCAAAATGATTTCCTTGATAAAACTATCTCATGTTTAAATGTTGTTCATAGGTTAAATGAGAATCTGTACATCTATTTTAAGAGACAAGGCTACAGTTAGCCAAAATCAAGCTAAATGTACATCATTTTCAGGTTAGCAACCAGGGCCTTCATGGCCCTCTTGTTTAATGTTCAATTTGGATGTAAAATTGGACACATTTCCAATAGACAAAAATAACATTATTTTTAAAATTTCTTCTTGTTTTACATTGTATTTATGGTCCCATTTCACAATCAGTTACTCAATTGAGTGTACACTGGACTCAAATATTCCCTTTTTTTTTATCAATATTTTAAAAATTTGAGTTTCATTAGACAATGTTTTGTTTTGTTCAACAAACCTACACTAAACAATTTAGATATAACATTAGATGTTCAGTTTTAACTGTGTAATGTCTTAAAAATTGACATAGAAATATTCCCTAATTTGAGTTGAGTGTACACTCAATCAGTGGTTTTCTTTGCCTAAAATTACTACCGAATAAAGGTAGTTTCCTCTTGAAAAATATGACTAAAATTTCCCAATTTCACAACTAAAATTCCCCATAAGGCAACAGTGACACACAATCAAATAGTTTAAGTTTAATCCAGTTGTCCAAAACTGTTCTGACAGACAAAAATTGTTAGATATTGTCACAATATAAGATCTTTTCAATGAATTTCAAAATTCTGAGCATAATATTTGACATAAAAAGGGTCCAAATTTTCCCAATCTGAAAGGTAGAAGGTACGTTTTAAAAACCATAGCAAAATCTCTGTCAATTGAGTGAATGATTGAGAAAGTAGAGCCAGGTTGATTAATTGAAGTACAGGTGTATAACAAAACATAGGTTCATTTTCAGGTGAAAAATACAGAACAGTTATCTATATTCACCCGATATGCACAAGTCTGAGTCCTGCATCAATGTTGATTAAAGCGTTGAAAATAAATCATGTGTGGATAGATTAATTAGTGTCCTGATGCAGTCAACACCCTGTGACCTTGTGATTGGATAATTAAGTTATCTGGTTAACTAAGATCTCTGTACAATGAATGTCACTTGTCATCAGGCTTCAGGTAGACCAAAACTGACCTGGGATGACCTAGTGATGTAGAACTGTTATTCTCTAGGAATGGGTGATACAAACCCACTAGATTACCATGTGGGTCCTTTGGATAAAACCCTAACAACCAAATTGAATGATCAGTGTCATGGCAAGCATTGTTTGTTAAAGAATCCTCCCTGCACATTGTTCTAAGCACACTGCAAAGGTCATAATTTCTAACATTTCACCTATAGCTGGTGACATCTGGACAGAAATGAAATATTCTTGACTGGGACGTAAATGCCCATTAAATAGATAATAGTTGCGTTGATGCATGGAGGTGGAGACTTTGTTCTTTACTGGACAACCAGGCCTCACTCTTGTAAAAGGGATAATCATGAGCCTTGATAATCTAAAATCTGATGATTTTGATGATGATGATTGAAGATGATGATGATGATTTTTTTTTTTGATAAAAAAGGATGATGATGATGATGATGATTTTTTTTTAATAAAAAAGGATGATGATGATGATGATTTTTTTTTTTTAATAAAAAAGGATGATGATGATGATGATTTTTTTTTTTAATAAAAAAGGATGATGATGATGATGATTTTTTTTTTAATAAAAAAGGATGATGATGATGATGATTTTTTTTTTAATAAAAAAGGATGATGATGATGTTTTTTTTTTTAATAAAAAAGGATAATTTTTAATGCTTTAACTGTCCTTAGGTTTTGAGAGACACTTAACAATGGATTATTTTTGTTCTTATTTACAGCTGAAAAAGAAGGAGCATCAACAAGTTTGAAACAGTGTCAAGATTTACTGCAGGAGAGTAAAGGAGAGAATGCCCAAGTTATTGGCAAACTCCGAGCAACAGAGGCTCAAGTAGAGGCCATGGAAAGGGGAAAAGAAGAGGTGACAAAAAAAAACTGATTTCTCCACCCTCCCATTGCAAATACACTTAAACTATTTTGTAACCCAATATGTGCTAAGATATACAACAAACAGTATGTTCAAGGGCAATAACTCTGTGCACTCCTGTTTCCTCCAACATTCATAATTTGACAGCAGCAACCCACTACACTCCATTTAACTGGCAATAAATTGGCACACTTCTGTTTACTCCAACATTCATAATTTGACAGCTGCAACCCACTACACTCCATTTAACGGGCAATAAATCGGCACACTTCTGTTTACTCCAACATTCATAATTTGACAGCTGCAACCCAGTACACTCCATTTAACGGGCAATAAATCAGCACATTCCTGTTTCCTCCAACATTCATAATTTGACAGCTGCAACCCACTACACTCCATTTAACTGGCAATAAATCGGCACACTTCTGTTTACTCCAACATTCATAATTTGACAGCTGCAACCCACTACACTCCATGTAACGGACAATAAATCAGCACACTTCTGTTTACTCCAACATTCATAATTGACAGCTGCAACCCACTACACTCCATTTAGAGGGCAATAACTGTGCGCTCTGATTTCCTCTAACATTTATAATCTGACTGCAGCAATACCCTGGTATGAGGGTCACACTCTTGACCATTTCTTTAATTCTTTTGTGAGGGTCATGAAAAACTTTGTAACTCCACCTTTCTTATGTTAACATCCTGGATACAAGTGAAATATACTTTAACTCACTACACTCTTTTTAAAGGGCAATAACTCTGTATCTTGTTTCCTTTAACATTCTTGACCATTAGTTAATTCCTCTTTTGCAGGTCATGAAGAAACTCCAGACGGCAGAGTCTACCATTGAGACATTGAATCACCAGCTTCAGGAGCTCGGGAATTCTGAGACGTTAAGCCGAGCTCGTCACGAGCATGACGTGGTTGTGGCAGGATTACAACAGAAATATGAAAAAGAAATCAAAGTATTGAATGAAAAAATTGACATGTTGAATGAAAAAATACAGGATAAGGTATGTTCATTTAGCTCACCTGCGTCAAAGGTCTTGTTACAGAAATATGAATCAAAACATGTATCATCTACAGTTTGATTGGAGATGTTCATCTAGTCAGTCATGGTGAAGACTTCAATATGACACAAAGTGCCCTTCATTATAACTCAGTAAAAATGCCTTAACACTGCAGTTTAAGAAATTTTTTTAAGGAAATTGTTTTGAAAGTTTCCAGATTTTGTGTGTTTTCTGATTATCACTGTATCTGGTTTCATAAAATTGCTGGCAAGACAAAAAAATCATTTAAAACCATATAAACCATCTTCTAAACTCCTTTAACACAGATATGATCTTTATTGATCTGGTAATCGATAAAAAACACAGCTTCCCTGCTTAAGCTTTGTTTTAATTGGTTGTCCAGTAAGAGAGTGACTTAGTAACAGCTTAGAGTAATCCTCTTTTTTGTCTTAAGGCCAGGAAAGTTAATTATGTGTTTCTAAATTTGATCAAGACTTTTTCACTTATTTTGAGGCGGTCAGTTCTTGCATGTTGGAGTGCCAGGAGAAAACCAGCAACCTTCAGCAAATGAACTGACAACAATCTAACACAAGAATCTGTCCATGGTGGCATTTAAACCTAGGTAGTGACATGTGCTTTATACCACTTGGCCACCAAAGACCGAACCGATAGACAGACATATAATACCAGTAATTCTTGTTTTATTTTTTTTTTATTGTAGGAGTCTGAAAACAAGACATTGAAACAGAAGCTAGCAGACAGTTACAAGTCAGCTGAAGATGCCCAGATATCAAGGGCTGACACGATTAATAGGCTTACCAGGAGCTTAGAAGAAAGCCAGAAGCAATGCCAGGCACTTCTTGAATCCTGTAAGTTTAGCCATTTTAAATCCACTCATAGTCATCGTTTCCTCTCTTGTCAAGGTCTACATGAGGATAAAATGTATTGGCCAAGATAATAGGTGCTAAAACCATTAATAAGCTGACAAGAAGCTTTGAGGAAAGCCAGAAGCAATGTCAGGTGCTTCTTGAATTGTGTAAGCTTAGCCATGTTAAATCCACACATAGCCATAGTTTTCTGCCTTTGTAGGGCCTATATTAGGGTAGTTTTTACATGTAGATGCCCAGATAAAAGGGGCTGTCACAATTAATAATTCCTACCTTACATTTATAGGAAAACTTAAAGCAATGTCAGCCAATTCTTGAATCCAGTTAAGCTAAATTAAGGATACTTACTTAATCAAGTTAATGCATTCTGCTATAGTTATGGCTCTCATTAGCACTTATGTGACCAGAAAAGTATTTATAGAAATGGTAGTTAATTTCATTAAAATAAGTTTAAGAGAAAAACTAGAATCAATGTTGGGCACTTCTAAACTTTTCAGATTGTGTGAATTTGGCTAAAATAAGAAAATTTACACAAATTTTATAAACTGCGAAAGTCCATCCTCTTATGTAAACATAGATTAGCTGCAGACGCTGTTGATATCATAGTTTAATGGAAGCTTATTAAAGTCAGAAACATTATTGTTACTTGAACAATGATTGATTGATTAAATGGGGTTTTACGTCCCAGTCAATAATAGAAGTGGAATCGCAGAAATTTTTTACCTTTAAGCAATGTGCAGGAAGGGACCTTTAACGTGTCACAGGTGTTTCTAAGGTCTCATCTAAAGGATCTGTAACTTTTATTTCTAAATGCTGAGTGTTTGGTGAAAGAACTGTCACTGCCAATTTTCAAGTCTTGGTCAGACCAGACCAGGGTTCGAATCCTCGACCTCCCACATGCAAAGCGAGCACTCTACCAACTGAGCTATCGTAGTGGTCACTTGAACATTGAGACCCAAACTCAGGTTACAATGTATATTATAGGCATCAGTTATCTCTCCTATTATAAGCCACACACCTTGGCTGGGTCATACATGTAAAACTTTATGATTTGAGACTGCTTCCTTGCTTAATTAATGCTCCCCATTAGGAAAACCAAACACAGAACAGGTGAGCTAGCACCTTAACAAAAAGGACCTTGAGTGCTTGTTAGGACAAGGCATACCGTAAAATACATTCCCATATCTCATGCAGAAACAAACAAGTTTTTAGTTTAATCTTTAGAGATAAATGACCTTGTCCTTGCAAATAGCTTTAAAAAAATTGCTGATGTGATGTTAAACATCATTACAATTAATCAATCAGTTTAAAATTAAACATTTGTTAGTCTATTATTATTATTATTACAGCATCATCTCATGAGTTGAGCCAGTTACGGATTCAGTTACAGCAAGCGACAGCATCAAAGAAAATAGCAGACGACATGTGTCAAGTTTATCAGGTATGTCTGACCTCACTAACTTCCCACACGTTTAAGTGTTGGATTTATCCAAAATTATTGCTTACATTTCACTGCTTCCTCTTCACTATCACCAAAGCAGATCTGAGTTTGGTATGGCTTGCTGCATTTATGTATATCTAGGTTCTATGGATTCTCCACCATTTTAAAACTGACAGTACAGTAAGTAAAATGGAATGGCATGTAGTAATTTTTTTTTTTCACCCCTGTCAAGATTCTTTGATTTATACAACCTTAAAATCAGTTTTGAATACTGCATCAAAGTTTTTAAAAATATATAAGCAGCTTTTTACCTGCAAGGTATTTTGCTTATTCCAATTTTTGGATGTGTAAATTCTCCAAATTCAGGCACATTTAGCACATTGAGACTGTTTAATTTAAGCCCTACAGGGTGTAGCTGTAGATATCTGAAAATCTAACTAGCCTTATTCACAAAAGTTGTTTTGCACTAATTTAAATCCACGCAAATTAGTCGAGAATATAAATTGTGCTAAAATACATACATGCTAAAATTAAGTACGTTTACAGTACAGTGCAACTTCCGAATACCGGCCCTTCTTAAAAACCGATCACCTCCACATACCGAACACGCCGGACCGGTCCCGAATTTATCCTTCTTTGTTTATATTAAAATAAACTTCTATAAACTGGTCCCTCTGAATTCCGAACACCGGCCTTTTTTAAGTGCCGAAATCATAAAACATCTTAATAATTTACTTCCGAAAACCGGCCTTTGGGAGTTGCAATGCATCAATGAACCGGAACGGACAGGTGATTTTCTATCTGCTCATCCAGTTACTTAATAAACAATGTATCGAAATGCGCACATCATTGAACTGGTAGACCGGATTACCTGTGAGGATATGCTTGAATTACTAATTTAATCCATTTTAATTTGTTTCCTTTATTGTTCGATAATCTCATTATTGCAATTATTGTTTTTCTGAGGGTTTTTAACCGTCAAGTACCCCTCAATTCAATATGTTCAAAACGTTTTATAAACAATAATGTTTATATCACCCCCGCAATGCAAAAAAATTAAGAAGTATTTTTTATTGAAAAATTCATTATTTTCTCCTTTTTTTTATTTAGACAATATTATTACTATTTAATATCAAAACATTCGCGTCACCACGATCTGGAAACTGGTCACTAGAGATTTTGAATAGGCTTGTAATTAACAAATCGGTCCTCATTTTAAGTGATTTAGATAATATTTTTGCATCATATGTTGAAAATAGCGTAAACAATTTATAAAAAATGTATTTTAAAAAATAAATTGTTACATTTTCAACCGGAGACAGTAACTTTTGTGCCTGACTAACACAAGCAGCACACGTGTTTCCGTTTTGGATATTGTACAGTTGTTTGTTATAATGTGCCAGTTTGTAAGCTTTGTATTTATACACAAGGTACTTGTTAAGCTCAAGAAGTACATGTAAGATCAATGCTTATTAGAATGTATTGATATTTACGTATTTTTTCAATGCACCGTTTGATAAAAGTCTGAAATGGAAGAGATTCGGACCGGATCGGACTACCGGATCTATATGGCCCTCTAAATACCGGCCCCTCTGAAAACCGGCCAAATTCCTCGGTCCGACACAAGGCCGGTATTCGGAAGTTGCACTGTATGTGTATGTGTAATAGTGTGTTTGCACTAAGCAGGAATAATTTTTGAAAGTGAATATAAAATTTGTTTTCTGTTATTTTTTGCAGGAAGAATTAAAAGACCTGAAGGAACAACTAGAGATGATGGAATCTGCAACGTCTTTAGGATTATTTTCACAGCCTCCGTCGTCACACGGATACGACACGCAAAATGATTCCATGGCAGATCTGGGCATTAGAAAAACGTTAGATTTTGAAACACCAGAAAGTGGAAGCAGGTAATTATTCCCTTGCAAACGAATTTTGAGGAGATATAAAATTTTTTCCCTACATGGGTTTGTACATATGTTACACTTTCTTTGTCAGCGCTCTAACAAGTTTATTTCTCAAAAAAAATTCATGAAACTTCATACATAGGTTTGTTATTGTAATGTCTTGGACAAGTTCATGTTTTAGCCAGATCCTAAATCCAAGATGGCCGTCATTATTATAAATAGAAAAATGTCCATCACATATTTATTTGTCCATCAATTTGGCTATAATTTGGTATATACAAAATAAAGCCCTGGTCATCTAATACATTTAATGCGTTTTTCAGGTAACTTTTTTCAGTTTACATGTAATTAGTAAAATATGTAAAATGAGCAATAATAAAGTCAATTCTTTGAAAAGACAATATATACAACACTCCATTGCAGTGCTAATTGCAGCTTTATTCCACTGTTCCAACACTGTAAATAAATCGTAAAATGACTCAGAATTAGAAATTGACTAATCATATATAGCTTAAGAAGTTTAGAATTTGACCAATCTTTTTTCAAGAAACTTATGATTTTGACCAATCAAAGCTCAAGAAATTTGATTTATCTTTATTTCTATTCTGTAGAACAAGTAAGATGACGTGTGACTCGAGTAGTTCCGATGAACTTATAACCAGCCTGAAGACGGAGTTAGAGCGCTGTCTCGTCAGTAACAAACAGAAACGGGAACAAGTCTCACAGTTACAGACAGAAATCAGGAGTAGTAAGAAAGAACTAGAAGAGATAAGAGACCGTTTCGAACGGTCTGAAAAATCCAGTCAAGATTGCAAGGTGTGCTGTTTTAAATGTTGTGGAATGAAATTCAAAATTTTCACCAAAAGTAAAATTTTTCTTTCCTTATATGGGTCTTAAAATTCTTTGTTTGTGATTTTGAGAGAAGAAGTCTTTGTAGTAAAAAAAGAAAACTTATTCAGATTTAATAAACCTAGCCGGGGGTTCCAACTTGACCTCCCACATAAGAAGTGAGCACTCTACCAACTGTGCTACTATAGTGGTGCATATGAGATTTTGAGAGAAGAAGTTTTGCAGTAAAGAAAGATCTACCAACTGAGCTACTAGAGTGGTGCATATGATATTTTGAGAGAAGAAGTTTTGCAGTAAAGAAAGAAAATAATTCAGATTTAATAAACCTAGCCGGGGGTTCCAACTTGACCTCCCACATAAGAAGTGAGCACTCTACCAACTGAGCTACTATAGTGGTGCATATGAGATTTTGAGAGAAGAAGTTTTGCAGTAAAGAAAGATCTACCAACTGAGCTACTAGAGTGGTGCATATGAGATTTTGAGAGAAGAAGTTTTGCAGTAAAGAAGAAAAATTATTCAGATTTAATAAACCTAGCCGGGGGTTCCAACTTGACCTCCCACATAAGAAGTGAGCACTCTACCACTGAGCTACTATAGTGGTGCATATTAGATTTTGAGAGAAGAAGTTTTGCAGTAAAGAAAGATCTACCAACTGAGCTACTAGAGTGGTGCATATGATATTTTGAGAGAAGAAGTTTTGCAGTAAAGAAAGAAAAATAATTCAGATTTAATAAACCTAGCCGGGGGTTCCAACTTGACCTCCCACATAAGAAGTGAGCACTCTACCAACTGAGCTACTAGAGTGGTGCATATGAGATTTTGAGAGAAGAAGTTTTGCAGTAAAGAAAGAGATATTCAGAGTTAATAGAATAATGGAAGTTGTATATTTATAGGGTGATTTAAGCTGGATTTATACATGATAAAGTAATTTTATTTTCTTATTTATCCATTTATTTATTTATTTATTTATTTTTCATTTATAGAAGAGACTGAATGAGTGGGAAGATTTGATGAGATCCAGTGACAAAACAAACGCTGTAGAAAATCGACTTCGTAAAGATGTGGAAAACTTGAAACAGGAAAAACAGATACTGTTGGAAGACACGGAGGTACATGTATCACATCATTATCATTAATGCTTTGAAATCTGTTTTCTAATTCTAAAGATACACTTGAGTGACTAGTGACAAATTTATTGTATGTTATCATGTCATATTGGACGTATGATATCATTCTTTTTTAGATTATCTAAAAACTATTTTGACCGAATTGCAGTTGCATTTCAAAGTGCAACTCAAAACAAAAGGCTGATTGATTGATTGATTGATTGATTGATTGGTTGGTTGATAATTTGATCGATTAATTGTTTGGGGTTTTACCTCCCAGTCAAAAATATTTTAGGTATATCAAGACGTCACCAGCTATAGGTGAAGTAGCAGAAATTTTGACCTTTGCAGTTTGCTCAGGACAATTTGCAGAGAGGGTTCTTTAGTGTGCCACACCTACTGTGATATGGAGCATCAGTTTTTAAGGTCTCCTCCAAAGGACCTTGTGACTTTTATTTCTAAATGTCGAGGTTGGCAAATGGAGTCACTACTTTTTTTCAAGTCTTGAACAGACCTTGTCAGGGTTCAAACCCCAGGGCTAAAGACAGGTAATGTCAGTCAGGTTGCTGACTTTGTGTACAGAAAAAAATGGGGTCCCTATCAGTGTTAAATTAACTCTAGTTAAAGTAGTCAACCTGGAACCTTGAGCCCATACAGAATGATTCTATATTTATTTCAAGATGTGCACTTTACCTATTGGATTATTTTGGGATATTCCCTCCTTTTTCCAGACTTTTTACTTTGATTGTTTTTAGTAATCTTTTGTAACACAAAGGGATCCTATTTTGTGAAATCAACTTCTCCTTCAGTTTTCAATGCAAGGATTTTGAAAACTTCTCGAATGTGAATTTACATATTTATGATGTGTGCCATATTTTTTTTTTTTTTTTTTTTTTTTTTAAATTATTTATGAACTGGTACCTTCTATAGCATTTCAGCTGCCCGGCCAGGTGAGTTTGTGACCCATTTTGTGAAGCAAAAAGGCAACTGTCTTTTACTAAAAATAACTTGGCTATATTGATACCTTAATTTCTTGTAGGAGTTAAAGAAAAGATTAGAAGAAGTAGCAGCAAGTGAGGAGAAATTATCTGAGATAAATCGTGAGCTAAATGAACAAATATCACAAATGGTGAAAGATCATGACAGGGATAAAACTGAGGCTTTAGAAAGGTTTCTCTCTCTCTCTCTCTCTCTCTCTCTCTCTCTCTCTCTCTCTCTCTCTCTCTCTGTTGTCCCCTTTATGGCCCCCCCTCTCTCTCAAACAAACAAACAAACAAAATGAATATACATGTATAATGAAAATAATAATACTAATGTATGTTGAAAACATTCATGTTATATGATTGTAGACACCTTTTCTATTATGTAGACACCTTTTCTATTAGGCTTAAGAGTTATTGCCCTTTGATTAAACAAACAGAAATTACAAAACCACACCTAATTGAGAGGTTTTGGGTTAATTAGTTTTACAATGTGATTTGTTGTCTTAAATGTTCCAGAATCAACTTTATTGAGATACTGTTGTAAATTCACAAATGTTTGTGGGGGATTAAATTTCAGTATTTCTGTGGGTTAGTGAAACCCACAAAATTTAATGTCATTAAAAAAAATTTAGAAGGCTACAATGGATTTTTTTTTCACAAAACTCAATGCCACAAAATTTTCTCCCATCAAAATTATTTTTAGTTGCAAGACCACAAAATTTATACCCAACAAATATTAAGGGTGTTCTTTCTTGTGTTAAACCAAGTTGTACTGTGAACTGTGTAAATGATAGCTTCACAATCATTGCTTAGCTAAGAATTTTGTTAATCAAATAAATACAAACATACCAGTCCATTCCAAATTACTATCCAAAAAACAAGGCTAAAACTAAGAAATCTGGCTAATTCTGTTAATCAAATAAATTTCCATAAGGGAATTGAGGCCAGGTGCTCTTTAAGGGTAAGCACCTCCTGTCTGTCTAGCTAGTTACACCTGCCACATGCATATTCAAATTTGAGTATGAATGCAACTACCAGACGACAAATTTATCCAGGATAGGTTTTAATACTGCACCATCATACTTATCAACAATATTATGTAACGGCAATAAAAGTTTTGAGGGCCTTGATAAGCCGAGTCTTCGATATCCCAGAGTCAACAATTACTTTGTAAGCAGCTAGATTCATTGTAGGAAATTTCTATTAGGAACAAGCGCTACCATATCATAAACCGGTAACTGAAAAAAATGCACCATATGCAGGAGAAGCAGAGCTATTACTGCAATGAAACGGAAAGTTGATAATAGAAATATTGAAGTCATTGCAATTCTCATATAGCTACAAATATAGTCTTTTGCGGTTGTCATAAATAAATTATAGGTCTAAATATGAAGCACAGAACATAGAAAATCAGTAGTATCTTTCATTTCAAGCTCACTGGGATAGTTAGCATTCACATATTCTCCAAATTTGAGATTAAATATCATCTGTTTATTTGTATGTAGCATTGAAAGAATTAGGGACAGTCCTCTCTCCAGATTTGACAACGTTTTGCAAAAATTTTGTTAAATAAAAATCTGCTTGCATAATCAAATTTGAGAATGAATTGAACTATGCAGGATAGGTTTTAATACAGTGACATCATACTTATCGACAATATTATGATGAAGACCATAAAAATTCTTGAGGGCCTTGATACATGTAAGCTGTGATATCCCTTACTTCCTGAGGGCCTTGATTAGCTTAGGCTTCGATATCCCAGAGTCGGTATAGTCATCAATAATATTCTACTTATTTTGTATTTCAGAACACAGAGAGCTTGTGAATCTGTACATCAAACGGCCAAAGAGCAGCTTAGATGTGAATTACAATCAGAATTTGATAAAGAGAAATCCGACCTTATCACCAAATATGAAACGGAGTGCACAAATCTCAAGTAGGCATTTTATCTATAAATTCAAAAAGTTTTTGCTTTGCTTCTGTGCACAATAGTAACAAAAACCGAGTGTACCAAAACAGATAGTACAAATCTCAAGTAGGCGTTTAATATGTAAATTCAAAAAGATTTTTTTTAATTTCTTTTGCTTCTGTGCACAATAGAAACAAAAACCGAATGTACCAAAATGGAAGGCACAAATCTCAAGTAGGCATTTAATATGTAAATTCAAAAAGAATTCTTTTTTTTTCTGCCTTTGCGCACAATAGTAACAAAAGTCCCCAAAAGCATGTTTAACTGTTACCTACCTTACACTAAGGATCTGCATTTCTGGTCTAAAATTTTGAATTCTGCAAATTGATGCCATATAGCACTTGTTATCAGTGTGATTGACATGACATCATCTGACATTGTGCCACTGATATTGGTAGTGCACAGTAGTATCAGAGACAAGAAAAAAGTGTTATCCATCCAAAGTGTTTTGCAGGATTAACTATGGCTCTTGAAAACTAGGAGTATTAATTTATCCAACTTTAAAACTTAGGAGCCTGTAGGCCTCGGAAACATGTAAGTCTCGACTATATTGAATGCTATTAACAATTTGTAATACTAATTTTTTTAAATCACTTTTTAAATTTATGATTGTGTTAAAAAAAATCCAATAGTTTTAGAGCAGAAAAATTAGCCAAAATAAAATTTTAGAGCCAAAAATGATAAAAATTAGCAATTTAGCTAAATTGATGCATGGCAGAGCAACACATTGGTTGGCCTTTCTCATCTGAACTGAACTTTTAATACTAGTTCTGTGTGGATATAAAAAAATTTACCTGCAATTTGACGTCACATGATACATGTTGTCAATTTCATGTTGTATTGTTATGACATCATCTGGAATAAACAGCATAAAAATTTGGGTGAACATTTCTGATAATGGTAACTGACCATTATTTTAGGGAAATAAGAACTCCAACACAACCCTATTATATCAAACACCACATACACACTGTTCAGGAATGGAATATCAAATTTCTATGATTTATTAGAGGTTAATATAGGTACCACTTCTTGAATAAGACATCCTAAGTACAGTGTACCATGTCATTTGGTAGAGTACTGACTTCATATGTGGGAAGTTGGGGGTTCGACCTCGGCCAGGTCTGACCAAGACTTGAAAATTGGTAATGACTGTTCTTTTGCCAAGCACTCGCCATTACGAAATGAAAGTCACAGGGTCCTTCGTATGAGACCTTAAAAACCAAAGCCCCATGTCATGTCAGGTGTGGCATACTAAAGAACCCTTCCACTATGCCCTAAGCACACAGCAAAGGTAAAAAATTTCTGCCACTTCACTTATAACCCGTGACATCTCGATATAAGAGAAATATTCTTGACTTGGACTTTAAACCCCATTAAATCAATCAATCTAGAGCTGTTTATGTACTTTTAGGAATGAACTGAATACAACACTTAAAGAGTTAGATGAAGTTAAAGAGCTTTATGTAAATGTTTGTACGGAGAAAGACAAACTGGAAGACAAGCTGAAAGTCGAGATGGAGAACAAACTATCGATCAAGCTAGATAATGTAAGTATTACCACAGACTGAGAGTCGAGATGCAGAACAAACTATCGACCAAGCTAGATAATGTAAGTATTACCACAGACTGAAAGTCGAGATGGAGAACAAACTATCGGACAAGCTTGATAATGTAAGTATTACCACAGACTGAAAGTTTAGATGGAGAACAAACTATCGACCAAGCTTGATAATGTAAGTATTACCACAGACTGAAAGTCGAGATGGAGAACAAACTATCGACCAAGCTAGATAATGTAAGTATTACCACAGACTGAAAGTCAAGATGGAGAACAAACTATCGACCAAGCTTGATAATGTAAGTATTACCACAGACTGAAAGTCAAGATGGAGAACAAACTATCGATCAAGCTTGATAATGTAAGTATTACCACAGACTGAAAGTCGAGATAAAGAACAAACTATCGACCAAGCTAGATAATGTAAGTATTACCACAGACTCAAAGTCAAGATTGAGAACAAACTATCAACCAAGCTTGATAATGTAAGTATTACCACAGACTGAAAGTCAAGATGGAGAACAAACTATCGATCAAGCTTGATAATGTAAGTATTACCACATACTGAAAGTCGAGATGGAGAACAAACTATCGACCAAGCTAGATAATGTAAGTATTACCACAGACTGAAAGTCAAGATTGAGAACAAACTATCAACCAAGCTTGATAATGTAAGTATTACCACAGACTGAGAGTCGAGATGGAGAACAAACTATCGGACAAGCTTGATAATGTAAGTATTACCACAGACTGAAAGTCAAGATGGAGAACAAACTATCGACCAAGCTTGATAATGTAAGTATTACCACATACTGAAAGTCGAGATGGAGAACAAACTATCGACCAAGCTAGATAATGTAAGTATTACCACAGACTGAAAGTCAAGATTGAGAACAAACTATCAACCAAGCTTGATAATGTAAGTATTACCACAGACTGAAAGTTTAGATGGAGAAAAAACTGACCAAGCTAGATAGTGTAAGTATTACCACAGACTGAAAGCCGAGATGGAGAACAAACTATCGATCAAGCTTGATAATGTAAGTATTACCACAGACTGAAAGTTAAGATGGAGAACAAATATTTATTTTTTTTTTTTTTTTTTTTTTTTTTTTTTTTTTTTTTTGTTTCCATGGTAACAACAGTCATATTTGAAAAAACTGCAACCATTTTTTATAGCATAAATCAATAACTCTTGATGGAACAAATAATGTTGAAGTTTTATTATGAAGATCTGCTGAGCCAGTACTCAGATCTTGTTAGAAGTAATCAGTGAAGCTCAGTAATGCTCTTGTTTGAAGAAAGGTGGAGAAAGTTTTAATGCTTTTCTGAAAGGAAATCATGTGAGCTAGGTAATGCATTTGTTAGAGAAAAAGTCTGAAAGTCAGTAATGTATTTCTTAGAAGGAAGTTAGGGAAGCCCTTTGAAACTTTTGTCGAGCCTGGCATTACCACAAGGTGAGACTTAGGTGTTACTCTTCTAATGTCGTAGGTGGCAGCGGCGACGGCGTGTCCAAATGTGAAAGTTTATGTTAAAGTAATAATATTGTTTTTTACTCGATCAAAAACTAACCAGGCAAGACATTTAAATCTGTGGATTTCTTGTTGTATATACAATTGTATCTTTTGATTTCAGTTGAAGCATGAACTTGAGAAAGAGAAAGAAACTGAAGTGAATAGACTAAATGAAGAAAGAAAAGAAAGTGAGGAGAAATTGAAAGTGACGTTACGAGAACAAATTAAACAGGAATATGAGGAAAGCAACAAAAAACTGGTTGAAACAAAGGTATGAACCTTTTAATTGTCTTCCCTGTTTTGATAGTTGTCTCCCCTTTGTTAATGATTGATGCGGGGATCCTTTCCCTTTTTTTCAAAAATTCTTTTTATTAATTTACTGCAAGAGATACATGTAATTTGATATGGTCTCATGTTAGCTGTGAGGCCCATATATTTAGTGTATGTCATTTTATATGGAAGTTTGTGAAGTCATGAGTCAGAAAAAATCAGGAATGTTTTAATTATTCTTAGTACAGCACCTCTTGCTCCAATTATGAGAAGGTTTATCAGTTTGCTGTTTGGTGGTTTATCAGTTTGCTGTTTGGTGGTTTGTCAGTTTGCTGTTTGGTGGTTTTTCTAGGTATGCTGGTTTCTACTGTCTGTCTTGATATAAGCCAAAGTGTCTCAACTGGGGAATTATTAATCTAACTTTGATGTTGAACACCAATACTCTACTCCACTCTATCATCCAAGAACCCATAACTATTGTAGCTCAGTTGGTAGAGTGCTTGCTTCGTAAGTGGGAGGTCAGGGGGTTCAAACCCCAGCTGGGTTTGATCAAGACTTGAAAAATAGAAGGAACTGTTCTTTTGCCAAGCACTCGACATTTAAAACTGAAAGTCACATTGTCCTTTGAATGAGGCCTTAAAAAGTTATAAAACTGATGCCCTGTGTCATAGCAGGCATGGCACACTAAAGAACTGTCCTTGCATATTGCCCTAAGTGCACTGCAAAAGTCGAAATATTCTATCACTTCACCTGTAGCTGGTGATGTCTCGATATAAGTGAAGTACTCTTGACTGGGATGTAAAACCTCATTAAATCAATCAATCATTCATTCCAGAACTTACTACCTGAATATATATATATATATATATATATATATATATATATATATATATATATAAATTTATACCGGGGCACCATACACCATTATTTCTCTACTTCACTATACAAGAACTGGCCCTTTTATATAAGTGAAATAATCTTGATTTTAGCATTAAACTGCATTAATTTATTCCACTGCAAAACTCAATTTGATGGATTGATTGATTTACATGTAATTAGGTTTTATGTCCCAGTCAAGAATATTTCACTTATATCAAGATGTCGCCAGCTGTAGATAAAGTAATAATTTTTTTACTTTTGCAGTGCATTTTGGGCAATGTGCAGGGTTTTTCACATGACACGGGGCATTGGTTTTTAAGGTCTCTTCCAAAAAACCTGTGACTTTCATTTCTAAATGTCAAGTGCTTGACCAAAGAACACTCACTAACAATTTTCAAGCCTTGGTCAGACTCGGCTGGAAGACTGACTTTGAGCTTTGAGCTTTAAAGAATATCATATCTACAACTAATGTGCCTTATCCTAAAAAGCAATTAAAATCATTATTTATCCTTCATCTAAATTACAGTGTTTAAGATTATATCAAAAACGAGGTTCTTGGGATCAGATTTTAAATTAAATTATATTAAAAATCACCCAAGCATGACTTCAAGGTCCTTTGGTTTTATACAGCCAATGTCAGCCTTATTGCTTCTCGGCAGTCATTTTAACAGATAAAGTTTCTAAAGTTAGATATTGGTAATAAAATTAAAAATCACTCAAGCAAGACTTCATGGTCAATTGATCTTGTATATTCAATGTCAGACCTAAAAGCGGTAATTTTAACAGATAACTGTTTTTTAAGATATGTGATAATAATTAAATGATTGATGTAGTTACCCCAAATTAGGCCAAGAGGAAAAATATTAGTGTCCACTTATTAAAATTTAAAACTAATCTTTTTGCTTATGCCTCAGTAGCAAAGTTGGGTTATTGGGATTTTAATCTCATTCAAAATTTTTCACATACAAATGACAAATCACAAAATTTTTCAACATGGTGGAGGAAATCCGAGTATTCATAATCTTTAAGAATGCGGGGCTTTTTAGCTCACCTGATCCGAAGGCTCAAGTGAGCTTTTCTGATCAAAATTTGTCTGTCGTCGTCGTCATCTGCGGCGTAAACTTTTACATTTTCGACTTCTTTTCTGAAACTACAAGGTGGATTTCAATGAAACTTGGTCAGATGCATATATGGGCCAGTGCAATTCAGATTTGTTCATGACGTTTTCCTAGCTCCCAAAACTAGGTCAAGGTGACCTATGGTTCCAAAAAACTTAAAAAATCTTTTTCTCCGAAAGCGAAGATGGTAGAAAAAATCTGATGTGATATTTGGCTTCTCTAGGGTCTTAAGCTTATAAATTGTTCATTTCGTGAAATTTGGTAAAAAATTAGGTTACGCGTTTTTGCGTTTAATTTTAAAAATAGCTTCAAATTGTTATAACTTGACTTTATGAATAGATATTGACATGGGATTTTCAGTTTTGACTTTTTCTTGAAATAACCTTCAAAATGGGGTCAAGGTCAAAGTTCAAGGTCATGACCTAGTTTGTAATTTGTGCAGTTTTAGGCTATTTTCTTCAAAATTTTAAGAGATATATAATATCAAAACATTGTTAAAATGTTCAGCATGACAAAATGTAAAAAGGTACAAAGTTTTGTAACTGTATGATAATACATGTAGGAGTTGTTGCCCCTGAAATGTTATTTTTCTGCCAATGAAAACTAAAATTGTGCATTAGCTTGAAAACTATAAACTTTTTGTATAGACATGTATTTTAGAATATTGTAGGTATTGACATGACGAACATTTTGATATATGGCTCAAGGTCATATGTTCAAAGGTCAAGGTCATAGGTGCATAAAAAGACTGAAATTGTTAATTATCTTGGAAACTATTAACTTTTTGTATTGGCATGTATATTAGAATATTGTAGGAATTGATATGGTAATCATTCTGATATGAGATTCAAGGTCTTACATTTAAAGGTCAAGGTCATAGATGCATAAAAAGACTCAAATTGTTAATTGTCTTGAAAACTATTAACTTTTTTATAGGCATGTATATTAGAATATTTTATGTATTTTTGCAAATGATTTTGGATATATACTCAGGTTGGCCATATCCTCAGGTGAGCGTTAAGGCCCATGGGCCTCTTGTTTACTTTTCTGGAAAAATGTCCGGGTCCCATGACTTTGGGAAATTTGGTATGTAAACTCCAGAAATTGGGAAAATTGAAAGAACAATAAAACAGTTTAAGAGTTTTATGATGTACTGTAGTTTACATAACGTTCCAATGAAACTGAGTGCATTTTACTCAAGTTATGCCACTCTAACTTCCTTGTAGGATGTGTACCTAAGTAAACACCTTTGCCAATGAAGCTCTTGTCTGACATTGTGTTAAATTACTCGCAGTGTTTACAAATAAAACTTTCTTTGATGACACTGTAATACAGCCCACTGTAACGAAACTCATGCCTTCTACTTCTGAATTGTCTAGGATCCGGAACAACAACATCTGCCTCCTCATTATCGGAAATGACCACTTCTTTGAAATCCTTGGTCGCGTTGCTGCTACTAGTGCAAGCTTCGGCAATACAAGAAGCAACCTCTGTCACTGTACAGACCATTTCTGTCTCCATTTGAGGCAGCCCTAGATCAGAAGTAACATCATTATCTGGTATTGGGGCGCCTTTCATAAATGCAAATACATTAAGTTTTTGGCATTTTGAGGCGTCTTTTTTGCTTAATTTCTTTACATAATATCTGCCGTTGTGTGACATGTTTGTATTCCATTGTAGCCATTCATATTGTACATGTGACAGTATTGATTATACAGTTATAGGCCTATACAAAGTTAACCGAGGAATTTCGAATGAACTTCCGGAAACTTGATGCTGCCGTTACATCCTTCCAGAAACCAATAAGTGAACATCGATTAAATCAGAAGTTATTTAGAAATAATTTTTTCATCCAAAAAACCTAGTAGTTTTGACATATTAAAATTGGGAAAAATGAAAGCCTAAATTGGGAAAAAATGGCCATATTTTGCATTGGGAATGAGGCCGAATTTCGGCCATAAATGTAAGGTAGAAAAAGCCCTGGATTGATATGAATTTTTTTTTCTCCTGATACTGTATAGTGCTTAATGTTCACACAGCAAAATTAACATGGAAGAGGTCAATAAGTACATTTGCTGTGTTTAAATTTCACACTTACACATATGTATAAAAAGTAGCAACTCGAATCAGCTCTGTAAAGTAGCATGTACCAATCATTCGGGGCTCCGGAAAATTTTAAGTTGGGTGTCGGACATTTTTTCAACAAAGCACAAAGCAACTGTACCACCGATGCTGTGAAAAAAAAAAAAAAAAACAAAACAAAAAAACATAAAAAAAAAACAAAAAAAAAAAAAAAAAACATTATTATTGACTATGTATTTTAAGTATTTTATAAAGATTTTGAATATCAAATAGATTTCACAAAGGATTAAACTACTACATAGAGGTTATTTAGGTATATGTGGTCAGGCTCATGTGTCCACATACAGTGTCGGTTTTTGTACTGTCAGCGTTGACGACACATGGTTTGATGGCCATCTCTGTTTATTGGCAATTTTGCATTTTCGTTTTCCCGAAGTTACACGAACTTTACTTAACCTCATTTCGAGACATCTTTGATTGTATTTAGACTTTTTAAAATTATTTATTTATAACTAAACAGTTTGCCAAGACGGTACGATACGTGTTGTATAATTATTTAACATCCCGCATGAAAACTCTTTGATATAGTCCGACGACCATGACCTTCAATATTATCAGGTGTTTATGGCTTCTGTCTTTCAAGCGATGTGATTACTTAATAAACAACTTAACAACAAAATTAATGAGGGTTCGGCAATGAAACAAAAGGAACAGATTGAGACCATGGATTCTAACTGATTAATAAACAAAAGCCTAATAATAAGATCTGTAGTATTTATTGAAAACGGTTGACGGGTGATAGCAAACAATACTCGAGTAATAATAATGACCGACTAACATATTTATTTACGTGTCTGATTAACTGAATTCTATTTTAAACTAAAAATGTCCAACAAGCTATTTTTCACATCGGACAAAAATATTTTTTGTCGGACATGTCCGGCAAATATGACCGTTTCCAGACCCCTGCAATCATTGTAAACCAGGGCTCCACAAACACCTGTAAGGTCAATCGGCAGTTGGCAAAGAGTAGATCGAACAACCACACCACCCCACCCACCACCACCACACAACCTCTCAACCCCCCAGGATTCAGATATTTTTCAATTGGTTTTTTTAAGTTTAAATCAGCATTTTTCCCCAAAAATCAACATTTGTGAACGCCTGGTGTCAACCCCTTGATTTGATACCAAATAATAGATATAACATAATAAAATCCGAATTTCATAAATATTACTCCAAGAAAGTTGAAAAGTCAGTTGTCTGTAGGCAGGCACTAACATTTCAAAATGTTAATATTGCCATTAAGCTTTCCCATGTAAAGCAACTCCACGCTGATCAAATGAATTAATGGTAGCAGAATTGCATTTGATTGTGAATATATCACAAATATTAAGCACTATACAGTAGCAGAAAAATTGCTGATTTGAAGTAAAACCATTTTCAAACAACCAGTCAAATTTTATATTGTTAGTTGAAGTGATGATAGGCAACTAATAATTTTTTTAGCATGGCCTTAATATAGTTATGATATTTAAACACTTGATGTTAGAAGTTTTCAAGGCAGTTTATTTTTGGTTTTGTTTTAGGTAATAATCGCACGCTAATGTGCAGTTTGAACTTATTAATATACCATTATTTATATTTTGATGATTATATCAGGATTTTAATGGTGAGATTCTCTCCTGTTTGACATTCTCATAGAGATAAGTCGTAAATATAGTCATGATATTTCTGAATTATGAAAACTAAGTGTGCCGAGATAAAGGTATTTGTCGTAATAATATTTCATGTTTCAAAGATGTTGGGGCGACCAAGTGCAATACTTGTCTTGGGTTTTTGAGTGGTTGGGGTGTTTGGGGACAGAATTGTCTAAAGTGCTGGTTTACATAACATATCTCATTTCACTACCTAGGTCAGAATCCCTCACTGTTAGACCTTGAGACAATTTGTCAGTTTTTAGCTCAACTGGCTAAAGCCAGATGAGCTTATGGCATGATGCGTGCGTGCGTGCGTGCGTCCGTTAACAGCAAAAACTCAGAAACTACTGGGCCAATTTTAGCAAAACTTTGCAGGAATGATTCCTAGAAGGAGTAGATGAAAATTTGTACAATTGGTTTCCATGGCAACCAAAAGTAGGTCACAGCGACCTAGAATGTAAAAAACCTAAAATAAGTTTCTTCTCTGAAACCATAGGTTATATTCAAAATCTGATGTGATATTTAGCTTCTAGACAACCTTAAACATGTAGGTTGTACATTTCGTGAAATTCTGTCAAAAACTAGGTTACGCGTTTTTAACGTTTTTCTGTCATACTTCGTAAAAAGTGAAAATAAGGCTTATAATGAGATATCAACTTTGAAAATCTTCTCTGAAACCATGAAGCCTTAAGCTTTCATATTTGGCAGTTAATATCAGCTTGAGCCCCTCTACCAAGTTTTTACAAATGGTGGCCCCCGGTCTATTTTTGGCCCCACCCCAGGGGTCCATATATCTGCATATGCATATATGGCTTATAATTGAAAATCAACTTTGAAAATCTTCTTCTCTGAAACCATGAAGCCTTAAGCTTTCATATTTGGCAGTTTATATCAGCTTGAGCCCCTTAACCAAGTTTGTACAAATGGTGGCCCTGGGTCCATGTTCGTCTCCACCCCAGAGGTTCATATATCTGCATATGCATATATGGCTTATAGTGAGATATCAACTTTGAAAATCTTCTTCTCTGAAACCATGAAGCCTTAAGCTTTCATATTTGGCAGTTAATATCAGCTTGAGCCCCTTTACCAAGTTTGTACAAATGGTGGCCCTCGGTCCATTTTTGGCCCCACCCCAGGGGTCCATATATCTGCATATGTATATATTGGAAATCAAGTTTAAAAATTTTTTTCTCTGAGACTGTAAGGCATAATGCTTTTATATTTGGCATTTAACATTAGCTCAAGTCCCTTTACCAGGTTTGTACAAATGGTGGCCCTCGGTCCATTTTTGGCCCCACCCCAGGGGTCCATATATCTGCATATGTATATATTGGAAATCAAGTTTAAAAAATTTTTTCTCTGAGACTGTAAGGCATAATGCTTTTATATTTGGCATTTAACATTAGCTCAAGTCCCTTTACCAGGTTTGTACAAATGGTGGCCCCCAGTCCATTTTTGGTCCCACCAAGGGGCACATATATCTACATATACTTATATGGGAAGTCAAATTTCAAAATATTCTTCTCTGAAACTGTAAGGCCTACAGCTTTTATATTTAGCATTTAACGTCAGCTCAAGTCCTTGTACCGAGTTTATATAAATGAAGGCACAAGAACCATTTTTGTCAGTTGAGCTCCACAGGCCCTTTTGGGCCTCTTGTTTGTTGAAGGACTGTGGGCTCTTTTGTTGCTCGTGCTTCATCCAGCATTACAGAACTGAACGCCTCTATATATTAAGATAAGTGATAGAAACTTCACTGGATCAAAATACTGTGAGTCCATTTGGACTCTTGGTTTTGACTGAGAAAAAGTGTGAAACTAAATATCTTGACTCTAAACATACCACACATCCCAGCATTGGCTCATATTGTAAAATATTGCAAAAATTTGGTATTATATTTAAACAAAGGAAATTTTAATGGTGGAATTAAAGAATTAATTAATTAATCGGTCAGGTTTTATTATTATTTTTAATCATTATTTACTTATTTTTTATTTATCTATATATATTTATTTATTTCAATTTGTTAAAATTTTATTTATTTTTTATTCATTTACTTTATGATTAATTTTTATTTATTTATTTTTTTATACATTTATTTATTTATTATTTCTTTTGCTGAAATCATTTTGTTTTATCCTAATACCTTTCAGTAATCATTGGTAATATAATTACATGGTTGAGTTACCTGAGGATAATTACAAATCAAATTTAAACACCTGTATTGTTTAAAACGTAAAACATTTGTAACAACATGAATCTACCTTGTATTGATTTATATGTTAATTTTGTATTTATGCACTTCATTGATACAGATCAATTGTCTTCAATCTAGATCATTAAACTGTTTGATTCTAATGACCCCCTTATCTACTTAAATCAACAAACTATTGGGGATGTAAGGGGAATTTTTTTAAATTGGATTTTTAAATTGTTTAAATTTAAATTGATATTGTTTATTAATCATTAATGATATTGTTTATTAATTATTAAAGAAATTAAATTAATATTCTTCTAAAATTGGAAAAATTTAATTTATCTTTTATGTTTTATTAATTGTAAAACATATAAATTTTTTGTAATAAGAGTTTTTTATAAGTTGAATTTTTTTTTCCCTTTTGAGATCCTCTGAATTAGGAATGCATAATATACAAACACGTAGACTTGAATTACTAGATTTTGTTTCTTTTTATGTATATTTAAATATTTGCTTAACCATTCTGCAGACGATCATTCCTGTGTATTGCATTTCTTTACTTGTTAACTGGCAGTCTGTTATGTGATTTTTTCGAATTTAAAAAAAGAAAAAATTAAAAATGAATCCAGTGTTTTATACAGAAAATTTTCTTTCCTGTTACAGGTTTGTTGCATTTATTAAAAAAATAATTTTTGCATCTTTGAAATGTAGATTTCATTTTCAGATTTTTAAAAATATCTATCTTTAGTTTGTTATTCAATCAAGTGATTGTTTTGTGCTTGCCATTTGAACACTTAAAAATCATTTAATGTTTTTTAATAAATTTAAATAATTTTTTAAGAAAGTTGAAAAATGAAAATTTTGTTGAACTTTGACTTGCCATTTTCAGTTCCAGGGTTCATAACATGTGTCTTGAAAAATGATTGGCTGTTTAACTTACCAAAGAAATGTGAAAGGAATTTTGATTTGTCATTTGACTTCAGATTGAATGAAAAATAACAAGATATATGATTGGCTGCTTTGAATTTCAGGTTGCCATGGCAAAAGTGGAATGGTTTGAAGAACAGAGATCAGCAAAACAAGCAGCAATAGATAATGCTCTAAAGTTAGCGGAGGCGGAGTGGAAGTTAAAGTTGGAAGAGTCCATTGATACTGAGGTGGAAAAGAGAATCGCTGAAGGTCAGTTTAGTATAGTCAATCCAAAATGTATGCTAAATTTTAACCCTGTGTTAATGGTTTAGACTAGCCCAGGCCTCTAATAGGGTATTTGAAGCCATTTTTTCAAGATGGACAAAAACATACACCCACAACCTTCCACATGAGTTCTCGCCGCTAAATTCATTCCAGGTCTGTGGCAGGTGAGAAAGGGTTGTCCTTGCTGGTTGGCTTGATACTTTTATAATAGACAAAGTAGTCTGTGAAGCTTATCTGCAACATTGAAGGCGAATGTACTAACACTATATTACAATGCAGATTAGAAAATTTTTGCATGTTCAACCAAACCAACCTCCCTTCCCCATGAGTGAATACTCTAGCAAATATTGTGTATGGATGCTCTTAAATTTTTATTTATTTATTTATTTTTTTTTTTTTTTTTTTTTTTTTTTTTTTTTTTTTTTGAACCAATTTTTTAGCTCAACTGGCTAAAGCCAGCTGAGCTTATGGCATGGTTTTGCGTGCGTCCGTGCGTCTGTGCGTCCGTGCATGCGTGCGTAAACTTTAATCTTCTCCTCTGAAACCACTGGGCCAATTGGAACCAAATTTGGTGTGGAAGGTCCCTAGGTGGGGTAGACCAAAGTTTGTACCAGGCGACCCCGCCCGACATCCAAGATGGCCGCTGTTACTATAAATAGCAAAAACACATAAATAGCCATTGCTGAGTCATTTTTTAACCGATTTTGTTCAAATTTGAAATGTAGAGAGTAGATAGCGGGGCATTCAACATATATAACGGGTTTTTATGAGAAATTTTTCGTTGACCCGATTTTTACGAATTATGCAAATGAGGTGTAATATTTAATCAATTCTTTGAAAATCTTCTCCTCTGAAACCACTGGGCCAATTGGAACCAAATTTGGTGTGGAAGGTCCCTAGGTGGGGTAGACCAAAGTTTGTACCAGGCGACCCCGCCCGACATCCAAGATGGCCGCTGTTACTATAAATAGCAAAAACACATAAATAGCCATTGCTGAGTCATTTTGTAACCGATTTTGTTCAAATTTGAAATGTAGAGAGTATATAGCGGGGCATTCAACATATGTAACGGGTTTTTATGAGAAATTTTTCGTTGACCCGATTTTTACGAATTATGCAAATGAGGTGTAATATTTAATCAATTCTTTGAAAATCTTCTCCTCTGAAACCACTGGGCCAATTGGAACCAAATTTGGTGTGGAAGGTCCCTAGGTGGGGTAGACCAAAGTTTGTACCAGGCGACCCCGCCCGACATCCAAGATGGCCGCTGTTACTATAAATAGCAAAAACACATAAATAGCCATTGCTGAGTCATTTTTTAACCGTTTTTGTTCAAATTTGAAATGTAGAGAGTAGATAGCGGGGCATTCAACATATGTAACGGGTTTTTCTGAGAAATTTTTCGTTGACCCGATTTTTACGAATTATGCAAATGAGGTGTAATATTTAATCAATTCTTTGAAAATCTTCTCCTCTGAAACCACTGGGCCAATTAGAACCAAATTTGGTGTGGAAGGTCCCTAGGTGGGGTAGACCAAAGTTTGTACCAGGCGACCCCGCCCGACATCCAAGATGGCCGCTGTTACTATAAATAGCAAAAACACATAAATAGCCATTGCTGAGTCGCTTTTTAACCGATTTTGTTCAAATTTGAAATGTAGAGAGTAGATAGCGGGGCATTCAACATATGTAACGGGTTTTTATGAGAAATTTTTCGTTGACCCGATTTTTACGAATTATGCAAATGAGGTGTAATATTTAATCAATTCTTTGAAAATCTTCTCCTCTGAAACCACTGGGCCAATTGGAACCAAATTTGGTGTGGAAGGTCCCTAGGTGGGGTAGAACGAAGTTTGTACCAGGCGAACCCGCCCGACATCCAAGATGGCCGCTGTTACTATAAATAGCAAAAACACATAAATAGCCATTGCTGAGTCATTTTTTAACCGTTTTTGTTCAAATTTGAAATGTAGAGAGTAGATAGCGGGGCATTCAACATATGTAACGGGTTTTTATGAGAAATTTTTCGTTGACCCGATTTTTACGAATTATGCAAATGAGGTGTAATATTTAATCAATTCTTTGAAAATCTTCTCCTCTGAAACCACTGGGCCAATTGGAACCAAATTTAATGTGGAAGGTCCCTTGGTGGGGTAGACCAAAGTTTGTACCAGGCGACCCCGCCAGACATCCAAGGTGGCCGCTGTTATTATAAATAGCAAAAACCCATAAACAGCCATTGCTGAGTCATTTTTTAACCGTTTTTGTTCAAATTTGAAATGTAGAGAGTAGATAGCAGGGCATTCAACATATTTAAAGGGTTTTTATGAGAACTTTTTCGTTGACCCAATTTTCAAGAATTATGCTTAAGGTGTAATATTTAGTGAAATCTTTGAAAATCTTCTCCTCTGAAACAACTGGGCCAAGTGGAATGAAATTTTGTGTGGAAGGTCCAAATGTCAGCCTGACTAAAGGTGGTACCAGGCAACCCGTCCTGACATCCAAGATGGCCGTCATAACTAAAAATAGAAAAAAAAAGACCATTGTTGATCTTTTTTTCCACCAATTGAGCTCAAATTTTAAATATAGAAAGTATACTGTATGGGATTCAAAATATATGATATTCTTTTCTGAAAAAATTTTTATTGACCCAATTTTCAAGAAATATGCAAATTAGGTGTAATATTTAGTAAAATCTTTTCCTCTAAAATCACTGGGCGAATTGGAACCAAACTTCCTGTGGAAGGTTCCTACATCGGCCTAAAAAAAGTTTGAACCAGTCTAAGATGCCTGTTGTTACTAGATATATATATATATATATATATATATATATATATATATATATAAAAAAGCCATTGTGGATCTATTCTAAGCTCAACTGGCTAAACCAAGCTGAGTTTATGGCATAGTGAAGCATGCCTGCATGTGTGTGTTGCAAAGTAGGCTTTATTGAAGCAAAAATGGTCATAAGCTCAATTTATTTCCCATCTTAAGCTGATGAACCAATTATGGTAACCACATCACATTGTCTTAAAGGCACCACAGTGGCTGTGTGGTCTTAAACATTCGATGTTACGAATCACAGCACCTTTCACCCCTGACATTGTGCATTAATGCCAAGTGGGCTAGCACTTCATCTTTGAAAGTTTGTCAGTAAACTTGCTGCTTGGTTGTGGTTTTCTCCTATAATCCAGTGTCCTCCACCATTTCCAAAATTGACAGTCTCCATATAAGTGAAATATTCTTGAGTTGAACGTTAAACAGCATTTCAATCAAAAACAAACATTGTCTTACATATGCAGCCAGTTGAGCATCACAGGCCCTATTGGGCCTCTTGTTTAAAAAACTTTATAATTTAAAAATAACAAAGAATTACTATTATTTCATTTTTCTATTCTAATAATTTTTTTTAAACTTTTTATTTTATCATATATATATATATATATATATATATATATATATCTGTGTGTGTGTGTGTGTGTGTGTGTGTGTGTGAGTGTGTGTGTGTGTGTGTGTTTTAAAAATTTTCTCCTAGTGAATAATATTTGATCATCTGTGAAATCAAATAAACGTGATACCTGTTGGAAAGTTACAAAGCTATGAAAGTTAACTTTAGATGAGAAATCCTTCTGGAATTTTTGTATTGATCTTCTTAGATCCCAGAATCATAAAAATGGAAAAGATTGTCCATCAATTAATAATTGATCATCAGTTAACGATTGATAGAAAAAAAAAAACACCATCAATATACTGGGAAAACAGATAATTATCTTAAGACCTCGTAAAAAAAAAAAATTATATGGTTCTCAAGATTGATGTTGTTTTGTGGAGTATGAATTGAACAGGAAAAATGAGAGGGGTCATTACAATAGGTCAAAGAGTAAGTGAGTGAGTTCTTGTTTAAAGCCTAATCAGCATTATTTCAGCTATTTGTGGCTATTACTATAATTCAAGAAGTAAGTGAACGAGTTGTTGTTTAAAGCCTGGTTAGCATTATGTCAGCTATTTGTGCTGTCAATAGGTCGAGAAGAATTAAGGATTTGAGAGGATGGAATTTATTCATTAACAATTATCTGATAATACTACACAACATTATATTGTTAAATTTTTTGTTTGGATTTGTTTCTCAATCCACTGTGTTTTGAAACTCGTGTGTACATTTGAACATTTTTCTCATCGGTAAATTTCTGTGAGTAGTGAAATTTCATTATATATTTGCATTATTTTAATTATTGTTCTGTCATGTGTTCGACCAATTTAATAACATGATATTGAATTCATAAAGTTAAAATTGTTTAATTTTACACAGCTGATTAATCCTTGGAACAATGGAATTCACCCAGCACCACGTGATAGCTCATTGTTTTTGTGCGTGACAATTATTTCTATAAGCAATGGAATCGCATAAAGTGACATTTTCCTGTAATAACGACGTTTTTCGGGAATATTTGACTTAAACGTTATCCATTTCATTCTGCACAAACATTAAGAGGTATTGAGTTCCATTGTGAAAGTAAAACCAATACCCAATTTCTCGATTTAAAATATTCCAAAACCTGTAATGTGAATTAAAAGTTTGTTTTAATTTAAGTGGCATTAATTGAAAAAAACAATAGTAGTGCAGTTGGTTTTCTGTTCACTATGTGTAGGAGAATGGGGTTAGATCTCTGCTTAGGCTTAATTAAGTCCATAGAAATGACATAATGCAGTATTCGATATATTTCGGAACTTCAAAATTCCCTAAAATCAAAATCAAAAAGTAGATATTAAAAATGTAACGGAACCATAAATCAACCATGGAAGACTTTGGCAATATAGTATTTACAATTTATCAGATTCTTGAATTGATTATATTTTTTAACAGCCAAATCTGAGTGGGTTGAAGAAAGACGAACCTCTCTAGGTACAGAGGTTCAACAGCAAATTAACAAAGAAAAGGAAAACTGGGAAAAATTAGCCGAAAACAACTTTGAACAGCGACTCAAACGTGAGAAGGAATTGTGGGAAAAGAATTCTGAGCTAGAGATGAAGAGAGCTGTGGACAAAGAACGAGTGAAAGTCATCACCAGGTACATCAAAAAAAAAAAAAAAAAAAAAAAAAATTCTGAAAAAAATAACTTAGCTATATATCAAAAAAAATTAATCTAGCCATATGCCTGAAAAATTATAACAGTATTATGTATATTTAAAGTATTTCATATAAATAAAATATAGCAGGGTCCTTTATCGTGCCATACCTACCTTGACACCTTTAAGTTCCCATTCTAAAGAATCATGACTTTCATTCCGTAATGCTGAGTTTGGCGAAAGAACAGTCACTACCCACTTTCAAGTCTTGGGTCAGACTTGGTCAGGGTTCAAACCCACGGAATTTCACTTACGGAGCGAGCACTCTACCAACTGAGCTACCCCAGTGGTCCAGAAATTTTATGGTTTGCACAGACTTCTAGTAATATGATTATTACAAACTTATATTTTTTTTCTATTGCGGTCTTTTCTGTTCATAAATAAGAATACTAACATTTCATTTCCGTATCATTGCAGGGCAGAGCTTGACCTGGAAGTGGCTTTACAGAAAGAACAGGAGAAATGGAAAAGACAAATGAACACGGAAATAAAAGAACGGTTAGAAAAGGAGAAGAAGGAATGGGAAGACAACGCTGAGGTAGACATGTTACAGAAAATCCACGCTGAAAAGGAAAAGTGGAACAAACAGCGAGATCATGAAATACAGGTAAGTATTTAAGGTATCAGTGTTGTAAGATGTGGAATGGAAAAAGGATAAAATTAGTTTCCATAGGTTCCTCTATGTTCCATAAAACAAGTGCATTTGAAAATTAAAGGGTATCTTAATTTAACATGTTCTACCAATCAAAAATCCTTTTAAAAAACTTATGGATTCTCTATAGATCTGATCCCTATTTTAGCGGGATTTGATCGATCGGTTACGGTGTGTGCAGTGTAAACAATTTACCAATACAGTTGGAACTCCTTGTCTTAAACTCTTAATATATCAATTTTCTGGATAATCAGATTTTTTTTTTTTTCCCAAACAAGTCCGGATTGAGCTACTTATAAATTTATTATGGAAACCATATTATGCATTACATTGCTTTTTATGATTAACATGTTTTCCGTTACTTTCTATATAGGAAAGACTGGAAGAAATGAAACTACAGCTAACCAAAGAAGCTGAAAATAAGTTCATGGAAAAACTAGAAGGAGAAAAGGCAAAATTAGAGGAACAATTTATTGAAAGAGTCAAAAATCGGGTCAGTACTGAGAAAGAAATCTGGAAGAACGAAATGGAGGCTAAACAGGAACAGGAAGTACAGAAAGCTGTTGAGCGTGCTCAGAAAAAGTTGGAAGAGACGAATGATCAAAATATTGAGAAAATTAAAAGTTCTATGGAGGAAACAGTGCAAGAGAGGATACAAGCAGAGGTAATGAATTTTTTTTTTTTTTTTTTTTTTTTTTTTTTTTTTTTTTTTTTTTTTTTTTTTTTTGTTTTGTTTGATATTTCTTTTGAATGGTCTTTGAGCAGAAGGTCATCAGTTCAAATCCTGGCTGGGTTATATGCAAGATATTAAAATTTAAGAGACTTCTACCTAGCATACTGATTGGCAGAGCATTAAATGGTTCATCTGATGTCATGATAATTTGATCAAGGATAGTTGTGTGCTTGTCTGTAGTGGGTGTACTTGCATTTTGATAAAAGTCGCTTTGAGTGTGCATTAGTACGAGGCAGACTGTAATACACACAATCACATTTCACACACACATTTAAACTAAAGTCTTGTTCTTAGATTAGTCACAACTGGGGTAGCTCAGTTGGTAGAATGCTCGCTCTGAAAGTGGGAGGTCATGGGTTAAAACCCCATCCGGATCTGACCTAAGCCTTGAAAGTGGGTAGTGACTGTTCCTTCACCAAGCACTCATCATTATGAAATAAAAATTATGGTTCGTTCCGGATGGGAATGTAAAATAAACAAGGTCCCGTGTCACGGTAGGCATGGCACAATAAAGAACCCTGTTGTATATAATGCCATCAGCACAAGGCACAGGCAAAATTTCTGCACTTTTGCCTATGGCTGGCATGTCTCAATATAGGTGAAATGTTCTTGACTGGGACGTTAAACACCATAACTCGAGTTAACTCTAAGATTAATCAAAAGAGATTTATAAACTTCCTTTCATCGCAAAAAGCTGAAAATTGAAAAGAATAAATGTGTTATAAAGGATCAGTAGATTTGTGACTAGTCCTGGTCCAGCATGCTTCAAGTGTATCTTATTTTAATTTCAGCATTTTAACAAAAACTGAAATTGACGTTACGCATCTTCAACTATTTCCTTCTGATGTTTTTTTTATTTCATCTATGAGGCAAATTCAAGCAAAAAAACTTGTTTTTATGGGAACATTGCTTTTACAGGGAAAATATCATTTTTACCTTGCACTATTCAACATCCAATTAGAATTTAAAATTATGCAAAATGTTATAGGGTAACTTGTGAAACATGGGTTAACTCCATTTCATTAATTACCAACATGTTTTTTATTTATTTATATCTATTTTTATTTGTGTATATAGGTCTCTATTGCTTTAGAAGAAGCCAAGAAACAGTGGAACAAAGATCACGATGATCAGATGAATTCCAGTCTGTCCGCAACGGAAGCTGCTAAATCCGTCTTACAAGAGGTTTGTTTGTTTGGACATGTAATATAATATTTTCTGTTTCTAGCAAAATGACTTGACAGTGCCAGGTTCTTCTGGCTGACTTGTGCTAACCTTGAGAAGATAAACCTCGCATTAAGCTTACCCTCGCCGGAAAGGTATTACACACTGACCTCAGTAATTTACCTACAGATAGTATCAGTAAATCCAAGGTTTTAGAATTTTTAGCTCTCCTGAACACAGATGCAAGGCATAAAATGTGATAGTGTGGGAAAAAATTCAGACTAGATTCTAGTCTATTACAAGAGAAAGACAGAGAAAGCAGGTTCAGTATCTTGCATTTCATGCAAAAAATTGTAGTCAATCTTAGGCATAGTTGAAATATTTGAGCGATTTTAAGCTAAAATCTCTACTTATAAACGAGATGTCAACTACTACAGATTCTCAGTATTTGTTACGAATTTATTGCTTAAAATATGCTGTTACGGTTTCTACTCTAAGAATACAGATTTCTGATCAAGGTCTTTCATCGTCTTCATTTTCATTTCCGGAATTAGATACGGTCCGTTTCATTTTTCAATTAGACTTTTATGGTTATTACATGTGTTTGTATGGCCCTTCGAGCAGTGCTGGGTACCAGGTTTGCCTTGTTTTTGTCTAGGTTTTGAGTCCGCAGATCAAAATGATGATCTTTCATGGACTAAAGTCTTTTAATAAAGAAAAACATTCAGTTTTTTGGTTGTATTTTGATTATGTTTTGTATAGTAAAATTATTGACTACTGACAAATGTCTGAAAATACTGAAAAACAGCTAAGATAATACTGAGACATTGTGAAAGGGGTTGGCATCTCTATAAGTCTTACAGAAAGGTCGATAGTTTTCTGTGGACACTCCAGTTTCTTCCGTCATCCCAGAACTGACTGCCTTGAAATACACAAGTGAAAAAATCTTGACTGGGATGTAAAACACTATTATTCCCCTTCCTTTTCCTCTACAAATAAGTTAAACACACTTGTAGAACTTCTGAGCTTAGGCACTTTTGCTTCAGTACTGCAGCTTTGTGTTTAGCATACAGCATATCAGCAGACCTTATCAAATTTACTTTTCACAGTTGTTCATTGTGAATGTCATGGTAAAAATTGTGAAAAAATCATTCTACATATATTTTATGATGGCATTCCATAAAACATGGTCTGTGATATCTACTTGAAATATATTTTTGTGATGGCATTCTATAAAACATGGTATATGATATCTATTTTACATATACTTTTATGATGGCATTCTATAAAACATGGTCTGTAATTTCTATTTTATGAAGGCATTCCATAAAACATGGTCTGTGATATCTATTTTACATATTCTTTTATGTTGGCATTCTATAAGACATAGTCTGTGATATCTATTTTACATTTTCTTTTATGTTGGCATTCTATAAGACATAGTCTGTGATATCTATTTTACATATTCTTTTATGTTGGCATTCTATAAGACATAGTCTGTGATATCTATTTTACATATACCTTTATGTTGGCATTCTATAAAAAATGGTCTGTGATATCTATTTTGTATTGTAGGAAATTGATAAATTAGAGTCTGAGAAATCTCAGTTACAGAACGATCTACGACAGAAAGACGAATCATGGATTAAGGAAAAAGAAGAAATTGTTCGACAGAAAGATGTAGAGAGAAAAGCAGCTGTGGCTGAAGTACAGGACCAGTGTGAGAAAGACTATGAACAGTTCACTAAAGATCATCATGCAACATTGACACAAGCTCTCAAAACAGCACGGGACCAGCACAACAAGGAAAAAGTAAGTATTATTAAATGAGAAGGTTTATTAATTATGTCTGCTCGTAAGGAAACGTATTTGCCATAATCTGTACAATATTACATGAATGCATTATTTATTTATTTATTTATTTATTTATTTATTTATTTATTTATTTATTTTCCAGACTGAGCTTAGTAACAGACATGCTGAGGAACTACAGAAATACAAGGACAAAGAAAAACAACTTCTACAACAGTTACAAGACACTGTAAAATCTCCAGTAAGTAAAGTCCAAACATCCACTGGACCTTGCATTAAATCTCCTATAAGTAGAGTCTAAACATGCACTGGACCTTGTGTTAAATCCCCTTTAAGTAAAGTCCAACAGTTACAAGACTCTGTAAAATCTCCTGTAGGACCTTGTTTTAAATTTCCCAACTATTCCTAAAGTCCAATAATTCACTGAAATTAGTGTTAAATACTCTGTAAAAAATGAAGTTCCACAAATGGACCCAGCTTTTCCTAGAGCCCAAAAAATCTCGAACTGGATCCAGCTATTCCCAGGACCCAAAATCCACAACTGGACCCAGCTATTCCTAGAGTCCAAAAATCCACAACTGGACCCAGCTATTCCTAGAGCCCAAAAATCCACAACTGGACACAGCTATTCCTTGAGCCCCAAAAAATCACAACTGGACCAAGCTATTCCTAGAGCCCAAAAATCCGCAACTGGACCTTGTGTTTTATCTACTGTAAGTTTTCTCAGGATATCCTAACTGTTCTGAAAATCCCCCATGGGATTTGTATTTAATCTGTTAAATCTTTAGTAGGTATTGGCTTGATATCTAGTTGAAACTTTAGGTCCAAAGTATCCTATGTTAATATTTTGTTAGCGTTGTCTAGGTATCTACATGTTTATATTTATTTATGTTTTCAGAAAGCTGTTGATATCCAGGAAGTTCTGGAGAATGAGAGAAAAGTCTGGGAAGAAGAAAACTTAAAACTAAGGGAAGATGTTGATAAGCGAGATCAGCTACTGGAAAAAGCAGACACCCATTTGTCAGAGGAAATAGAAAAATTGCGCTCAGAACTAGAAACTGCCTACCAGAAAAGACTTGAATCTGAAGTCACCAGTGCAAAACAGAAGTTTGAGCTTGAGGTAAACCGAAGTCAGACTTTCGATCAAAAAGAGAAAGGAAAAATGCAGAATCAAATTCAGGAGTTGAAGGATGAGAATGCAAAGGTCAAAGGTGAATTTGAAAAGGTTAAAGGTCAAATGCAAGGAGAGATTGACACTTATAAGAAAGAAGTGCTAGAACTGAAAGAGAATCTTTTTATTCAGATAGAGAAATCATCTATGGCAGAAGCAATTGAAAAGGAGATGAAAAGCAATAGACACACATGTGAGTTACTGCAAGGTGAAAATGAGGCATTGTTACTTGAGAAGATGAAACTGAAAAAACATTTCGATAAACTCCAAAGCGAATTTTTGTCTGCTAGGACTGAAATTGAAAATTACAAACAGAACTACGAAAAAATTGTTAAAGAGATTGAAATCGAAAGAGGTGAAACATCACGGCTGAAAAAGGGTATGCAAAAACTGGAAACAGAAATGGAAGCTGTGAAAACCGAGAGAGATGTAGCAGTTGAAAATATAAAAAATCTGGAAAATGCTTATAAAAAAGATATTGCTACGCATAAACAAAAGCAGGAAGAGATGAACTCTAAACTTCAAATGGCAGAGAAGGTTTACAATGACAAGAAACAACAGTTTATGTCTGAGGTTGACAATATCAAACAATGCTTGACAACAGAGAGTAATGTTGCCTTGGAAACCATGAAAAACAAAATGGTGGAAATGCAGAAAAGCCACATGACTGCCATGGAGTCCTTAAAAGAGCAGAATCAAAAAGAAGTGGATGAACTACAACAAAAGCTGAAGAATGAGACAGAAAAATCTCTCAGCTCTATCGAGGTTCAGGTTAGTAGGCGTGTCTTTAGTTATGGTATATCCTGCTTATTAAACGAGCACCTCTGCATACTGCTTTTATTGATTCCAATCTCTGGCAGATCCTAATATGAAAAAGTTTGTCTTTTTTTATTTGCCTAAAATTGAATTAATTTCTCCTGGAAATTCCTAGTGTAAGAAAGTTAGCCAGCCTTTTGCTGGCTTAAAAGTGTTTGGATTTCTCCAAGCTTCCCTGTTTTGTCATTTCATTCCGTTACTTCCATTTCATGGTAATTGTTGATTTTTTTAATTTATTTATTTATTTCATTTCATTTCTTTTATCCTTTTTTTTATATAGAGTATTAGGATGATATACTTATTTTAAAATTATTTACTGCTGACAGTACTTTCAGTACTTTGATTCAATATTTATTTAATTGTAGACCGATTCTGAAGATGATCACAGCGTCCTGGAAATGAGAGATCAGTACTTGGAGACAGTCAGCAAAATTAAAGGTATTCCTTATACATTATTACCACCATGATAGCTCATTTGGTAAAGTGCTGACCTTTATTCCTGGGAGGTTGGGGTTCGAACCTCAACTGTGTCTGACCGGAACTTGCAAATAGATAGTGTCTGTTCTTTCGCTCAGCATTTAGAAATGAAAGTCACTTGGTCCTTCGGATGAGACCTTAAAAACAGATGACCCATGTCATGGCAGGCATGGCACATTAAAGAACACTCCCTGCATTGTCTGTCCTAAGCACACTGCAAAGGTAAAAATTTCTGTCACTTCACCTATTACTGGTGACATCTTGATATAAATGAAATATTCTTGACAGGGGTGTAAAACCCCTTTAAATCAATCAATCTGTATACATTATCTAGTACAATATATAAAAATCTTCATTTCCTCAGACTCCATACCAGGTCAAGTAAATGAATTGAACATCATTTCATTTGGATTACTGAATCTACTTTACTGTTAATGAGAAAAGCCTGCTGTCACCATATCTAGGTTTCTCAAGATGGTAGCAAGTGTGAGTTTGTAGATCCAGCACTTCCTGGTTTCGAATCCCACTCTGGGAAAATCCCAATAGTAGTATGTTTGGTTACAACAGGTGGGTTGTTGTTTTCAAGCACTCCATTCCCCCCCCCCCCCCCCCCCCCCCCATCACCAAACCGACTGCTTGAATTATAGTAAAATAATTTTGACAGCATAAAACTCAATTAGTCCAAGGCCTCTTTGAAAAGAGGTCTTGTTGTAAGGGACTTTATTCAATTATATATTGAGATGATGTGCTTTTGAATCCCACTCTGGGAAAATTCCAATATGAGTATGTTTGGTTACAACAGGTGGGTTGTTGTCTTCAAGCACTCCAGTTATCCCCACCATCACAGTACATGTAAAATAATTTTGGCTAAACGTAAAACTCAATTAGCCCAAGGCTTCTTTGAAAAAAAAGGTCTTGATGTAAGGGACTTTATTCAATAATATAATAAGAATAGGTATATAAACAGTCACATTTTTCATTTTAAACAACCAATATATATATATACATGTATTTAAATTTTTTCCTTGTAGAGGATGTACTCAGGCATATCACAGAGACAAACCTAAGAGCCGCGGAAACCGTAAAATGTGAAATAGGAAAACAGAGGCGGACAACATTACAACAGCTGAAGAAAATCTATATGGACAATGTGAGAAAGGTCTTACAGAATGAAATAATTGGGTTTGTATTTTATAGTTATTGAATAACACCAAACCAGTCTATACTGAGGTTTAGTTAAACCTGTGACAACTGAAACCTGTGTGAACTGAAAATATTTTTGAAATAATCTGCTGGGAGCCCTGTGACAACTGAACCCTGTGTGAACTGAAAATAAGTACTATGTGTGAACTGAAAATATGTTTGAAATAAACTGCTGGGAGCCCTGTGCCAACTGAACCCTGTGTAAACTGAAAACTTGTAACATGTGTGAACTGAAAATAAGTATGTGTAAACTGAAATTATGTTTCAAATAAACTGCTGGGAGCCCTGTGAATTTAAAGTATGGTACATGTGTGAACTGAAAATAAGTATTTGTAAACTGAAATTATGTTTCAAATAAACTGCTGGGAGCCCTGTGTGAACTTAAAGTATGTAACATGTGTGAACTGAAAATAAGTATGTGTAAACTGAAGTTATGTTTCAAATAAACGGCTGGGAGCCCTGTGTGAACTTAAAGTATGTAACATGTGTGAACTGAAAATAAGTATGTGTAAACTTAAATTATGTTTCAAATAAACTGCTGAGAGCCCTGTGATAATTGATCCCTGTGTAAACTGAAAGTATGTAACATGTGTGAACTGAAAATAAGTATTAAAAAAACTGCAGTGGAACCTGAAAAACTGGATATTGTGGAAACTTTAAAACTTGTTTTAACTCAACTGGAGTGCAGATAACTTATAAATAACATTGCTGGCTTTTACTGCCTAAATTTTCCATCGCAGTAGTGTTATTATTTTTATTTTTATTTTTATTTTTTTTAATAATTTATTTATTTTATTTTATTTTTTTTTTTTTTTTGTTGTTAAGGATTGAACTTTGATTGTACTGAATTTATTGGGTGATAACTTCAGTTGGTCACGCGCAAATTGAATGAATGGCGAAGCCATTCATGAAAAAATTTGCGCGTGACCAACTGAAGTTATCACCCAATAAATTCAGTACAATCAAAGTTCAATCCTTATATTTACAATCTTTTAAGATTTCCACGATAAAACACGAGGTTTCCTTAGTAATGAATTTTATTATAAAAAAAAACTGAATCCGACATGGTCCTGGTTTTCTTGTATAAAAAGAACACAAACACTGATTGATCCTTTGCATTTATCACTAAAATTTATTTAATTTCTGAAAAAAATTCTAATCCGATTGATAAATTAGCGATTTCGGAAAAAAGGCAACAAAAAACATAGCGATCAGCAAGGTTTTGTTTGTAAACAATGTTGTAGTAGAACGTTTTTGACGCATTCATACGTCACTGATACAGGTCCTGACGTCATGGGTTAAAGGTTGCACGTGCCCGACCAAAGTTATTGGGAAATAACTTCAGTTGCTCTCAAAGGGTTTACTGAAGAGAATTCAGTACGATTGTAAATATTTGTTGTTGTTGTTGTGTTGAAACATTTATGTTGAATCTTGGAAATGAAATAAAATAATAATAATAAATTTTTGAAAGCATTAATTAATCTTTTGGTGTATTAAAAAACTGAATAATTATTTTGACATGATATATTTCAGAGCTAACATTGAATCAAAACTGCAAGACATAGAACAAGCCTTAGAAGCTCTCTCTGGTGATGAACAGGACAGCGGACGGCCAGTTACCCCTGGCAGTGAATCCTCCCGAGCCAATACACCAACACCAAGTGTTAAATCAAACTATAGTCAGAGGTCCGTGGGATCGCACAGCTCGATGAAAAATCATGTGAATTCAAACAAAAAGGATTATGATAAGGATTATGATGGTGAAAGATATAATTCATTTAATACTTCAAACTTTTCTGATTACGATGGGCATTATAAACAAGAGGAGGTCATTTCTCCTCGAGAAAAATATTCTTCAAGGGAGGTAATTCATAAGAGACATCCAGGAAAATCTCATCAGAGAGAACACTTGCATAGAAATATCACAACAAGATCTGGGTCTCCTAATCGAGATTATACTGCGTCGAGTGAAGGTTCTGATCAAGAATTTTCAAACCATGGACTTTACGAAAATCACATCATCGGAATTTTCAGGTACCGATGACATCAAAAACGGTATCCTTTCAAACCGGTAATGAATTTTATGCAGTTGATCCAAGGGCATCTCCAAGATTTCCAGTTCAAAGAATGGAAAGCCCTTCAATAAATGTGCAGAATAATTTATACAAAGCAATTTCAGAGCCAGAATTGAACAGTGAACCATTACAAGAAACACCATCTTATAAAGATTTTATGGTTGGGACATATAAATATACTTCGCTTAGAGACAGGTTAGCCAGCCCGGTTCCATCATCACCAACAAAAGTTACGAGTATATCATCAGAAGATTTACGATCAAATTCATCATCGGATTTTTGTGAATTGCGAGCATACAGTGTTGATGTTGGTTTACATGGTGTAGGTTTGGAAAAATCCTCACCACGGAAATATAACCCTTCGCCAGAAAAATTGAGGTCACATGATGCCGGGGAATCTCCTGTTAGTACTCCCAAAGCTGTTAGAAAGTTTGACCATGGAGCATCGAGAGGTGATGTGTTAAAGAGCGGAATGCGACGAGAAACCAGGCTTCGACAATACGGACTAAGTGGTCATCCAGTGAAAAATATGTTGCATAAATTTCAGCAGTTGACTTCAGACAAAATACCTTCTAATTGATTACCACTATCTTTTTAATTGCACTTACATGGAAGTGTTTACATGTGCCAGTCTTCTCAACAATGCATATCATTTAAGAGTTTATCTAGTTCTGTACCTTGTATGGAGAAGGTTTAATCATTCCTGGCATATGAGGATGTGTAAAAAAATTTTATATGACTGCTCTTCTCAGATCTGATTTCACCTCTCTGTGTAGTTGGGATTTGATTTTCCTGTTGCTTTATAAAAGCAAGTTTTGTTTTTTTTTTTTTTTCCAAACTTGCTACTAGGTAATTCTGTCGATGTGGCCAACAGTCAACCTATACTATGAGAAAAAAACTCCGAATTTCAGCTAAGTAGCTGTAATTAATTTTACTAATATTTTTCTATTCTTAGCTGTGGACATGGTTCATTCTAGTAGCACAAGAGATACATGTGTCGCTAAAATCAAAGTGTAGTGATATGGATCAACGAATTTATCCAGTAATGGAGTCATTGCATTCGAAAATGACATTTCATAGTAAATGAACAAGGATTTTTTTCTCAAAGAGATCTTATATTTTTATTTTGATTATATAAATTATAGGCTTATTTTAATCCGTCCAGTAGCGTTCTTTCTATACTTTAATAACAGTTATGTGAAGTTGATACTTTTGTTGAAATTCAGATTTTCACCGATTCCAAAAAAAAAATGTTTCCAATAAAATTTATAATTTATATGATTCATAATATTTCCCTTACATTTTATAGAATTCTTATTTCCAACATTTCCAGAAATTTGATTCAATTTCTTAAGAGTAATATTAATTTTTTTAGTATTACCCAAGTTAACCCATACATTTCTGATTTTCACCATTTCCAAAAAATTGTTTCAGTTAAGAGTGCTATTTGGTTTTTTTTTTAATATTTCCCAAGTTGCCCGTACATTTTTTGAAATTCTGATTTTGGTAAATGGAAGAAAGGCTTCATGCTCCACATAATTGTTATTAATTATGAACGAACTCTCATTATACAATAGTATTATAATTACTATTATTATTATTTTAATTATTATTATTATTATTATTTAATTAGTGCATACATATTTAAGCCAAATAACCTTATATAGCTAGAGCGACCTCTCGATGGCCAAGCGGTTGGGTTTACAGATCACAGTGGTGCCAGCTAACTAAAGATTAGACTCCAACTCGGGCGGATCTTGGTTAAAGAACATTTGTTAGTATGCTTACCAAAGATTGTAAGTTTTCTGCATGCAATCTGGTTTTCCCTACCATCCCAATGCTGACTGTCTTTGGTGTAAAGAAAAAGAAACGTGAATGGGTGTAAAACACCATTACTTGATCTAATATATATGTAAATAGATCATTTGATCATTGCCGACTTTTTCTGTATCATACAGATGATTGCCGAATCAAGTCCATGTTTGTTTAAGAAATTGGGCTGAAATTTTGAAACATATTTTTTTTTTTTTTTTTTTTTTTTTTTTTTATTTATTTATTTTTAATTAGAATATCCTGTCTTAAGTCCAGAAGGAGCCAAAAAGTGTGTATTTGTTTAAACTTACGAGCCATGATTTGATAAATTAAGTGCAAAATATCCATTTGAAAAGATAATGATTCTTGCTTAAAAGTAAACAGTTCAGACTGAGGTAGTAACAGGTCCTGGGCTGATGTACTGACCTGAATTTTTTTAGTTTAAGCCCAGTTAAAACAACAAAACAATGTGATGAAGTTGAATAAATTAATAAAAGCCACTCTCGCTGCTTCGATTTTGAATCCTATTCAGGTCAATCTTTGTAAAAACATAAGGTTGGAATTTTCACATAGTACAAACAAAAATTGATTTCTGATTTCTGAAAATTACCCCCAGAAAGTAATCTCTCTTGAGTAATAATTATTGTTCATAAACGAATAATTATTGATAATATCTCACTGTCAATAAATATGAGAATATAGTATCTTCCCACATTTTCGTACTTTCGGGACTGATAATTCAGTTCATATATATATATATATATATATATATATATAAAAAAAAATATATATATATATATATATATATATATATTACTGTAAATTAGGAATTTAATGCATCAGTGAATATCCTTTTCTTTGGCAGACATAAAAGTGAGAAATTGCCCTATTTACAGTATAGTAATGGGAAGATAAATTGCATTTTAATTCTACCTAATTTGTAGCAAAAAACCTTTTGGGTTGGAATTTGAAAATTCTTGAAGCTAAGGACTTCAAAATTGACTTTTATAGTAGGGACTTGGAGAATTTTTTCGCTAAAATGCCTGTTTAACATGACATACATGTATTTCACGATTATTTATATGATCGTATAGATTGGTACTGAATTAATGGAAGTCAAGTTGAAAATGGTTTTCAATTACAATTTTTGTGTAGTAGCTTTTCAACTTTAGATATGTCATCATTATTTGTAACAAAATCCTTAAAAAACACTGGGCTTGTTAATAACACAATCAGTTGGTTTTGTTAAAATACAATGAAATATTTAGCTTCAGAATTAGGGAGCTAAGAGTGATTAATGGAAAAATGGTGTTGTATGTCCTATTAAAAAAAGACGGTCTGTTATTTGAAGATCGTAAAATCTTAAGTGTCTGAAAAAAAAACACTGACCTTTGGCAAGCAATCTGATGGACTTTGTCAACTAAGATCTGTTCCGAGTGCAATTTAAAACCAGGTTGTGAGGAGCTGTTATTCGTTATCAATTTTCTTTTTACCCCTAGGGCAGTGAGTGTTCCTGAATTAAACAGCTTTATATCCACAGGTTACTGTTTTAATAATATTTACAATTGCTATTATCTTTCTTTCTGTGACTCTATTACTCTTCTTTGCGGTCATATGCTATAAACGCTGATGACCTTTCTGAACTTTCTGACGTCATGACATTGGGATATTCCATTTTGACCATGTGGAGGTTAGCAGTAAACTGACATATTGAAAAGGTGATTTTTAGGATTTATCATCTGAAATTGAACTGAAAAGGTTAAAAAATTGTAAATATAAGAAATGACATTCTTTTTGTCAGTGTTCATGCATTATGAACAACAGTGGGCTGTCGCAAATTTTACATGAACGGCTTTGGGAATGTCATTTCTTAAATGAATCTATTCAATTATTTCAAGTTTATTTTACTGTTTTGAACATGAACTAACTCTATGTTACTATAATACAAGATAACATTTTAGATTTGTCTGATAAAAAAAATCACAAAATAATTTTAATTTACTTTTTTGTTTTTAAGAGTAACTTTACATTGAAAGTAACCTAAACTTAACTGTTGATAATTACTAATCAAGACTTTTGACCACAAGTCGGTGGGACAGTATAAAACTTCACTGCATGTGTCTGTGATTTCTTTGGACCATTTGGACACCAAAACAATTTTTTCTCAAAAGGATCATAAATCTGTTAGTATGCCCTTTTGGACTGCTTGGTCACCAAGGCTTCAGAAACCTTTCCAGAGGGGCCTAGTGATCAGCATGCAAGTCTTCAGGACCTCTTGGTTACCATGGTTATGGAAATCGTTCTTTAGGGGCCTAATGATCTGCATGCAAGTCCTCAGAACCTCTTTGTTACCAAGGCTTTGGAATTTGTTCTTGATGGGTCCTAATGATCTGCATGTGAGTCCATTGAATCTCTTGATTACCAAGGCTATGGAAATCTATCTTGAGAGGTCTAATGATCTGCATGCATTTCCTCAGGACCTATTTGTTACCAAGGCTATGGAAATATTTGTTGAGGGTCCTAGTGATATGTATATGAGTCCTTTGGACCTCTTGGTCACCAAGGTTACTGAAATCTTTCCTGAGGGGTCTAGTAATCTGCATGAAGTCCTTTGGACCTCTTGGCTACCAAGACTATGTAAATCTTTCCTGAGGGAACTAGTGATCTGTATGTGAGATCATCACCTCCATTTTTTAGATCATTTCCGAGAGGTTTCGTGATATGTATATGTGTTCTTTGGACCTTTTTTTCCAGGATAAACTGTACATGAAAATAGTCTAAAATTAACATTAAATACCGGTAAGCATCAGTAGAGAGATTTGAAGAAAGCAAGGTCAACAAGATGACCTTGACCATCACCTCTATCTTTTGAAAATTTTCTGAAGTATATTCAATGGTAAATCATTTTTTCCAATTTTACTTGTCATTTACATAGATTTTTTTTAGAAAAAAAAAACTGAAAAAAATTAAACATTTTGCACCAGTTTGGACCACATGACTGCCTGGCATGACACTTTTATCACAAGACAAAATGAGATGGCTTTTAACAAATTAAAAAAGACTGAAAAAAAATAAGTTGGATATTTATAAAACTTACCATTAACACATCGAAAAGACTGAAAATAATTGATATTTTAAAATTTATCACAAGGCGTAAATTAAATGCATTTATTTTTATCAAAATTATTGTTTTAAACGAGACATTATATGCTTATTTATTTAATTTATTTATTATTTATAAACCAAGAAAAAGCTTTATGTAATCATGTGATTGTCATGTGATGTGATTGCTGATTTGATCATGTGATAGTTATATGATGTGGTTGATGAATGGATCACATGATTGTCATGTGCTGTGTATTTTTGTTTTTGTAGGTTTATAAATTTTGTATATTATGGATTTTGTTAAATCCTGTGATATTTTTGTAAATAAAAAATATGTAATTAAAATAAATATTTATACAATAGTTGGTCTTTTACTTTGAAGGCTTATCTATGGTGTGATGTATTGATATATTTATACTCTCTCTCTCTCTCTCTCTCTCTCTCTCTCTTTAGGATTATCCCCAGGTGGTGATATCTTGTTTGTTTTCATAATATCCTTGAATTAAAGATGCCAATTTTAATATCACTATCAGTTTGATTGTTGAGTTGAGTAATGGTGTTTAAAGAACCAATCAAGAGTATTTCACGTATATTGAGACGTCACCAGGAAAGTGCAGGAATTTTGCCTGTGCATTGCGCTGATGGCATTATACAGCAGGGTTTTTTTCGTGCCAAACCTACCTTGGACAAAGTGTAATATACACTCCGACGGGATGAATAAAGTGCAGAAAAGTAGTGTGCTAGCACTGGTTGTTTAGAACTAAGTGAAATGTACACTCCTTTAGGATGAATGAGGTGCAGAAAATTAGTACGCTGGCACTGGTTTTTAAGTTTCCAGCGATAGGTAAGATACACCTTGCATGTCCATTGTAACTTTAAACAGCATATACAGACACATTTTGTAGCGGTCTGGGTAGCTCAGTTGGTAGAGCACTGGCCTATAGTGCGAGGACCCGGGTTGGATCCCCGGCCTGATCCTGCAATTCTCCCTCCTGTTACAGTTTGGTGGCCAGTGTGGCCCTCGGAAGTGGTGGACTGAATATATGCGGCCATATAAAGTCCATCCGAGGGAATTGGGTAGAGATTTCCCATAGGATCATGGGAAACTCGAGAATAACAGGGGAGGAATGTAGCAGTATGGGTAGCTCAGTTGGTAGAGCACTCGTCTTTCGTGCAGGAGGTCCCGGGTTCGATCCCCGGTCCGAACCTGCATTGTTTCTCCCTCCTGTTACAAGTGATCTCAAACAACAAACTAATATAGCTATTAATGTGATATATCTTTATTTTATATTGGTAAAAGGGTCATACTGAAAACTATTAATCATTCACAATTTGTGGCAATACAGACAATCATTGACAGTGTGTTGGTCAGGACAGCACAGGCATGTGTAGTAAGTAAACGCTTGCACATGGGTTTGTTTACACCTGATATATATATATTATTTTAAATACAATTTGACTTTTTTTTTAATACAGTAAATGAATGCTGTAATATTTTATTTAAAAATAAAACCCTTTTTTTCTTCAGTCCGTCGAGTGGTTCATTGCGCCGAAACACCCAGTCTAAAAACATCAATTCTCTCACTCGATTTACTACTAAGTACTTAAAAGAAAAAAGAATAATTAATTCATGACCGAGTGGAAATGGTCATTCAACTACTAATTTCCCGGTCATGGGCACGAGTCCTTGTCAGGCTCTGTGGTGTTTATATGAGTTTTAGCGATGTCTCTTATTTTCCGTGTTTCAGTCCAAAGTTGATAAAAAAAATGACAAAAATTCCACAATAAGACATAGAGTACAAGATTGGTTGTTAGGTTTGCTCCTGAAAAGGGATTAAGTCTAATAGTAATAATAATAATAATAATAGACCTAGAACTTTATTAATTATATATATATATAGATAGATAGATAGATAGATAGATCTACGTACTGGGTGTGTGCCCCGTCGATTTGTGCCCCACTGAAATATCAGAACACAAACAGCAGACAACAGATAAATAAATAAATAAATCCTAAGGTTAAAGTCTTAATCGCTGGTGTATAATTTTGCATAGAGTAAAAACACTGAAAAGTTTCTCATTACATCTTTCTTTTGATTAAAACATAAGAAAAAACTTGATTATCTACCGTTAAAGCTGCGTTAATTTTACTGAAAAATAATAACTGAAAAAAATTATTAATATAATTAAGTTGTTATTACGATCTGTGCGATTCATTTTCTTAAGTTCACTCACCATAATAAATGGAAATCCTAAAAGGTTGGGGCAACTTGATTATATGTTAATTATCAGCTTGGAGCATGCGTAGAGGTCGTGCATATAAGAAAACAATGGTGCGACAGAAAGAACACGTGTTCGTGTGATAACCTCAACAGTCTCTGCAAAGAAAAGAACAAATGGTATAAAATGAATACAATAATGTTATTTCTCGCATATGTGATAGATATATCTCACTGAAATGGTGGTACGATATTTAGCCAGAGGGCAATCGACGTCAGGGTCAGTTGCTAAGGGTAACATTGACGTATGATGTATGCGGTTAAAAAATATCTTTGAAATCATGATAGATATAAAAAATAAAATCTGCTGGACTGCTTAAAAATTTAATTATTATTAATTGTTAATTTTATTTCAAAAGAAACATATGATAAAATGTTGATGATATGACCATTTTTATATCACACCCTTCATCAGCCCTCGAGTCCTGAAATCCACCCTCGGGCCTTCGGACCCCTTGCTGATATCAGGACTCTCGGGCTGATAAAGGGTGTGATATCAAAATGGCCATAAAACAATCTCGAAATATCGCACCCCGCGTGCGCACGTGTAGCGTATCTCAATGGGGACTTCTTTTTTCAATTGGCAAGGATATAATTTAGTGGGAAAAAAATTATATGAAAAACGAAAAGATTTTTTATGATGAGTAATGTTACCTTTACTTAAAGATGATTTTATATAGAGATAAATTATCTCCTGTGTCGTTTTGTCGCGTAGGTTCACATTCTGCTGTGAGTGAAACGTTATTTGTTATTGTTGTCTTATATTCATCCGCTAGCAAAATCTTGCATCGTAATAGAAGTGATTTCGGCATTTTCTTTTTTGTAAATTATATGCGAGAGAAAATCCATTATTTGCCTGGCCCCAGTTTTACAATCATTCACTCAGCTGAGTGTACACTCAACTCAAATATTCAAATTTTTCTCCCATCAATATTTTAAAAAATTTGAAAAAAAAATTGAAAATGTTTTGTTTTGTTCAACAAACTTACACTAAACAGTTAAAATGCAACATTAGATATTCAATTTTAATTGTGTAATGTCTTAGAAATTGATATTGAAATATTCCCAAATTTGAGTTGAGTGTACACTCAGCTGAGTGAATCATTGTGAAACTGGGCCCTGAGGTCGAGATAGAAAAACTCCGACCTCGTGGTCTTTAAAATCTGACCACTGGGTCAGAATTTCCCAATCTCGACCTCAAACTCGTAATAGATTTTTGTTATCACTTCATGCAGTTAAAGTCATGAATGATATTTTTAATCAACTTGTGTATTGATTTGCTTCTCTTGTCAAAGTTAGGCTTTTTCGCTGCGTTTGTTGACGTTGCCTCATTTTCGATAAAGAATCACGTGATCAAAGTCTTTGGTAGATATAACTAGCAGTAGGGTTTCCACGTAAATTTTAACATAAATTAGGGTTTTATCATGGTACCAAGTATTATATTTTACATGAGAGGTATAGTTTAGAATAAATGTGTCATTTTATATTATGCATAGAAAAATTTAATGCAGCCTTAAATTTGAAAATGGAATTTTCAATACGATACAAAATGCTAGCAGTCACAAGTGACTATACCTAGGCACCCCCAACTGTTAAGCAGCATTGCAAAAGATAAGTAAAAGCAATTGCAACACTCTAAGTGGACTTCTGTTCACTAATCAGAACTCTGTAGATCATCAGATTACTTTGTCGCTGTTAAGAAGCATCATCAAAATAGCAAACATAGATGGCTTTATTTAAGGATTGACATTTGTTTCTGAATCGGTCATCAAGGTATGAACTGTTAAAGTAGACAATGGGGCAAATCAATCATAATCCGCTTATGATTGATTTGCCCCATTGTCTACTTTAACAGTTCATACCTTGATGACCGATTCAAAAACAAATGTCAATCCTTATATTTACAATCATGTGCATTCATAAAATAAAAGAATAATAAAAAAAAAATTGGTTTCATTTTTATTTCTTGTCAGATACATTTTTTAAATTTTCCCCTGCAAACGGGTCTTACAGTTTGACCACGCCCACTAAAATTGTCCATGTTAAGTTATGGTTTTAAAAAGGTAAAAATTAATTATAAATGTTAATGTTTAAAGTTAAATTACAATATGCGAATGATGAATTCGTAAGTAGACCAGACTGAATGGAAGATAAGGAAGTGGCAATATCAACTGGGACTTTTTGCTGGTTTTGCAAATAATCAGATATTCTTCCGCCATTCGGAACTATTTACACTTTAACTGTTCATCAAACTGAAATAACGTCAGTTAGTCGTAAAATATTCATCTAGGCAGTGATAATTAGACTGTAAATATATTTGTACAAAGTTATCTCGCAAATAAGATTTACAATTCTGAATGCCATTAGTTGAATGAAATGCAATACAACATTTTAACGTAGTAATTTAAATTTTTAAATTAAATTAAAACTAAGGTTTGTTCCCTCATGCAATGCATTCCATGGTTCGATTTGGATTCATATAATTTTGGAACTTTAGATTCATTTAATTTCAACTGTTTGGCTTTTATTTTTTTTTTATCTATCAAGCTTTTCGGCCCCAAGTGTCACTGATGAGGAATGATGTTCCGAAATGTGCACATATGGCACATCAAAATTTAACATTTTTTTGGTTTTTGTTTTTTGATTTTTTTTATTTATTTATTTATTTTTTTTATTTATTTTTTTTTTGTTATATATATATATATATATATATATATATATATATATATATATATATATATATATATATATATATATATATATATAATTATTAACTTACGAGTGAACCTTACCTCTGTTACCTTTGCAATGATATTTAAAAACGCTTCTATTTATAACCTATCAGTGTATTAGTCGTCGTCAATTTTATGTAGCTATTTTGGTAACATTTTTTTTTTTATCTTTTCTGAAGTTTCTTTGTTGTGTACTTATAATAGCAGCTCCTAATGACAGTGACTTGTTTAATGTAGTTGCAATTTTCGCCTAAAAAGTCCGAACCACTCTCGGGCAGATCCTAGTGTGTGAAAGATGGTTAGTTCGTTTGTCCGAGGTCTGAAATCGGCACTCCGGTTTCCTTCACCGTTCCTGAACTAACCGCCCTGATTATGATTAATTCCAAGTCGAAGAATACTTTTACTCCATCGATTTTTTTTTTATTATTATTATTATTTTTTTTTTTTCCTAAAATTTATGCCCTTTGTCAGTGATGAGAAACCCGTCATTCAAATGTAATCAAAATTTTAAGAGCAAATCGTTATTCAAATGTTATAAAAATTTCTCTCCATAAAAGAGTAGAACGCATTTTCCGGTACGGTATTATCCCCGTGAGAAAAAAAACGAGATGATGGTGAGTGTATTGCTTCGTGTTTTTAAAACATGTCTATTTATATTAAGTGTTATCCAAATCTGCACACAACTTGTTTTAATCACTTTGTCATATACCACTTTTTTTTTACTTTAATCATAAAAATACATTCAAAAAGTGGTACATCCATATGACTGTCGGTCATATACCACTTTTTGAATGTGTTTTTATGATTTTATCCAAAAAGTGGTTTATGACAACTTTAATTTTACGTGATTTTTTAAAAAATTGTTTCATATTCTATATATTTCGCAACTTTGGGTTGCATTTTATTTTCGTTCAAATTCCCGAGAATTTGGGGTTACTTGTCATTTCACACATTTGTTAATGCAATTTTTTCATTTAAAATATTTTATTTCATAATGAAAGTAGGGACCTCTATGGCTTAGTGGTCTAAAGATTGCCTCTAACAATTTCCGTGTTTTTTTTCAGGAACCTCGGTTTTCCCTTGAACTCCATAAGAGACCGCCTCGATGAAAGTAAAAACAATTCTTGTTCGGTTTGTAAAACACCATTACTTTACTCAATAATTTACCAGTAAAAATATAATTATGCAAGACTACAACTGCCTATAAATTCAAATATAAAATATATAAATTTTAAGATGTTCGTCATTGTAAGTTTTGACGGAAAACATGGACATTGTAACCCTCTTAATTTTGATCAAAGTTACTTTGCTCAAAGAATTTTAACAAAGATCTTTGTAGTTTCTATCAAACCTAACTATTATATTTAACGTCAATTTCGATCCTATTTTTAACAATGGCACTCATACTTTTTTCCCAGTGACATGGCTAATGAGCTCGTTGCTTTACAAATCAAGCATTGGTCAAAAACAAGTCTCGTCCAACCTGCTCAATCAGAAACAATTTTTAGGACATATTTTAACATTCTTTGAATCCCAGACACTTGTCAAATGTTTAGAAAAATGAGAATGGTGTTTAACGTCCCAGTAAAGAATATTTCACTTATATCGAGTCGTTGCCAGCTATAGGCGAAAGTGCAGAAAATTTGCCTGTGCGTTGCGTTGATGGCATTATACAACAGGGTTTTTTGTCGTGTCACGCCTAACGTGACACGAGACCTCGTTTATTTTAAGTTCCATTCCGAAAGAACTGCGACTTTCATTCGTAATTCCTAGTGCTTGGCGAAAGAACAGTCACTACCCATTTTCCGGTCTTGGTTCGAACCCACGACCTCCCTCTTAAAGAGCGATGCTGTTGTAAAGAGTATTATGTTGTAATAATTTCCGAATATGTCGGAGTTATGTCCCTTGTCCACAGTTTGTTGTAATCGGCAGGGGATAGTGGATATGAAATAATTTCATAAATTATTTTTATATATTTCTCATTATTTCTAAGTATGTGTATCGGTGTTTTAAAAATAAATTTTAAGAAATCAACAACATATTCAATTTAATATTGGTGTGTGTGTGTGTGTGTGTGTGTGTGTGTGTGTGTGTGTGTGTGTTGTAAGTACATGTCATTTTTAAGCCTTTTTTAATTTGTCTTATCGATACACACAAAATTCCGAAAATTTGACTCTGTCTCAACTTTAGAAAATCCGCTATTTTAAAAAAAAATCTTACTCTCGTATTATTATTATTATTTGGTGAATTATATATGATATAATGCGAATTTTTTTGTGAGTTGTATACGATATTATGCGAATTTTTTGTGAATTGTATACGATATTATGTTAATTTTTTGTGAACTTTATACGATATTATGCGAATTTTTGTGAATTGTATACGATATTTTGTTAATTTTTAGTGAATTGTATACATTATGATGCGAAATTTTGTAAATTTTAAACGATATAAAGTTAATTTTTTGTGAATTGTATACGATATGATGCGAATTTTTGTGAATTGTATACGATATTTTGTTAATTTTTAGTGAATTGTATACGATAAGATGCGAATTTTTGTAAATTGTAAACGATATTACGTTAATTTTTTGTGAATTGTATACGATATTATGCGATTTTTTGCGAATTATATACGATATTATGCTAATTTTGTGTGAAGTGTATACGATATTATGCAAAATTTTTCTTAAATTGTATACGATATTCTTGAATTTTTTGTGAATTGTATACGATATTTTGCTTATTTTTTGTGAACTGTATACGATATTATGCCAATTTTTTGTGAGATGTATACGATATTATGCAAAATTTTTCTTAAATTGTATACGATATTCTTGAATTTTTTGTGAATTGTATACGATATTTTGCTTATTTTTTGTGAACTGTATACGATATTATGCCAATTTTTTGTGAGATGTATACGATATTATTTAAAATTTTTCTTAAATTGTATACGATATACTTGAATTTTTTGTGAATTGTATACGATATTATGCTTATTTTTTTTTAACTGTATACGATATTATGCCAATTTTTTGTGAGATGTATACGATATTATGTAAATTTTTTCTTAAATTGTATACGATATTCTTGAATTTTTTGTGAATTGTATACGATTTTATGCTATTTTTTGTGAACTGTATACGATATTATGCGAAATTTTTCTTAAATTGTATACGGTAAACTTGAATTTTTTGTGAATTGTATACCATATTATGCCATTTTTTTTAATTGTATACGATATTGTGCCAATTTTTTGTGAGATGTATACGATATTATGCAAATTTTTTCTTAAATTGTATACGATATAATTCTTTGTGAATTGTATACGATTTTCAGGTATTTTTTGTGAACTGTATACGATATTATGCAAAATTTTTCTTAAATTGTATACGGTATTCTTGAATTTTTTGTGAATTGTATACGATATTTTGCATATTTTTTGTGAACTGTATACGATATTATGCCAATTTTTTGTGAGATGTATACGATGTTATTTAAAATTTTTCTTAAATTGTATACGGTATTCTTGAATTTTTTGTGAATTGTATACGATATTTTGCTTATTCTTTGTGAACTGTATACGATATTATGCCAATTTTTTGTGAGATGTATACGATATTATTTAAAATTTTTCTTAAATTGTATACGATATTGTTGAATTTTTTGTGAATTGTATACGATATTATGCTTATTTTTTGTGAACTGTATACGATATTATGCCAATTTTTTGTGAGATGTATACGATATTATTTAAATTTTTTCTTAAATTGTATACGATATTCTTGAATTTTTTGTGAATTGTATACGATTTTATGCTATTTGTTGTGAACTGTATACGATATTATGCGAAATTTTTCTTAAATTGTATACGGTAAACTTGAATTTTTTGTGAATTGTATACCATATTATGCCATTTTTTTTAATTGTATACGATATTGTGCCAATTTTTGTGAGATGTAGACGATATTATGCAAAATTTTTCTAAAATTGTATACGATATAATTCTTTGTGAATTGTATACGATTTTCAGGTATTTTTTGTGAACTGTATACGATATTATGCGAATTTTTTCTTAAATTGTATACAATATACTTGAATTTTTTGTGAATTGTATACGATATTATGCGATTTTTTGTGAATTGTATACGATATTATTCTAATTTTTTATGAGATGTATACGATATTATGCAAAAATTTTCTTGAATTGTATACGATATACTTGAATTTTTTGTGAATTTTATACGATATTATGCCATTTTTTTTTAATGTATACGATATTATGCCAATTTTTTGTGAGATGTATACGATATTATGCAAAATTTTTCTTAAATTGTATACGATATTCTTGAATTTTTTGTGAATTGTATACGATTTTGTGCTATTTTTTGCGAACTGTATACGATATTATGCGAAATTTTTCTTAAATTGTATACGATATACTTGAATTTTTTGTGAATTGTATACGATATTATGCCAATTTTTTTGTGAGATGTATACGATATTATGCAAAATTTTGCTTAAATTGTATACGATTTTCTTGAATTTTTTTGTGAATTGTATACGATTTTATGCTATTTTTTGTGATTTGTATACGATATTATGCGAAATTTTTCTTAAATTGTATACGATATTCTTGAATTTTTTGTGAAATGTATACGATATTATGCTAATTTTTTGTGAACTGTATACGATATTATGCAAAAATTTTCTTAAATTGTATACGATATACTTGAATTTTTTGTGAATTGTATACGATATTATGCGATTTTTTGTTAATTGCATACGATATTATCGAATAATTAAATGCTCATTGAAACAGAATAAATTTCAGATAAAATACCTTAAATTTTACCATTTTTTTTTATTTTTAAAACCACGTGATAAATCATTTTGCTTTTGAATTGATGTCTTCTTCAACATTAAAATGTATTGTTCGTTTTCGTGGTTGTGTTGGCTGTATATATTTTGCTAGATATAATAGACAGAGGGTCCAGTGGCTTAGCTATGAGGCAACTGAGGCAACTGTCTCAATAAAAATCAGATCATATTTTGAGAAATTTGTTACAGAAACACGAAGAAAATAGAAAAGTAAATTTATAGTGAACAAATATAATGGTTTGTTCTTGATTGTACAGACTTGATTATTCAAATGGTCTTTACAAATATCAGGTTGTGTGTCGTTATTTAATACCATTTTTTCAATTTATTTTATTTTAATTTAATTTAATTTTGTTTCGTTTCGTTTCATTTTATTTTGTTTTATTTTATTTTATTTTATTTCTTTTATTTTATTTTATTTTATTTTTACTATTTATTTTTTGCCTTTGGTTATAATTTGTTCCTATCTCTACGCCCCTGGGGTTATTATAAACAAGTTCTTTTTAGATAAAAATGGACTAATTAACACTGATGTTTATGGTCATTATTGGTCAGGTGATCTCTTTTTGGAAAAAAATTGTCAATACCAAGCAAGTGTATAGCAGATGTATATACGGCATGTACTGTTTGAGTCACTGTGTTTCACGGTGACTGTTAAATATACGAAAAGCTGCTTACAATTAATGTGTTGACTCAAGGCCGGTATTGCAAGCCTAAGCTTATCAAGGCCCTTAAAAAGTATTATGGCCGTCATCACAATATTGTTGATATGTATGAAGTCACTGAATCCAAATTCGTACTGGATATATTTGATTTTCCATAGTTCTATGTTTCTTTCATTCTCAAATTTGATTTAGCATGTTACGAGTGTAGCTAGTTAGACAGGAGGTGCTACCTTCCGGAGCACTCGGACTCACTTCCATGATGGAAGTTCACGTATTTAACTGAATTGGTCAGTTTTTTTTTTTTTTTTTTTTTTTTTTTTTTTTTTTTTTTTTTTTTTTTTTTTCATTTTCCAACATCCATATACCTAACACATTCTCTTTTTGTGCTTTTTAATACTTGTACTGTAACAACTTCTAGCCTGAGTTATGGATATGACTCGTGTTTTGTTGTTGTTAATGTTGTTGTTGTTGTTGTTTTTTAAGTATAGTGAACCCCAAGACCCTATACTCCCCATATCGGCGTCAACACTGGACCGCAATAATTTAGCGACACAGCTTTTTATGATCAACACATCCGGTTTAAGTAGTCCGTTTTTCTATTTTGATATGTTATTTAAGCATTAACTTCCGTTCAAAACGAAAGTAGTTAGGCCTCCAAATCTGGAAAACTTAATAAGATTTTGACTTTTAAGTTTTTGAAGATGTCAAAAGACGAACCTGATATTTTTTGTTGTTCAATATGCTTAGAACACTTTAAGAAACCTAAACTGTTACCATGTCAACATACATTTTGCGAGAGTTGCCTTGATACGTACATCCAGTCCTCAGCCGGGAATGACACGTTGTCCTCAAAATGGTTTCTCTGCCCTTTGTGTCGTCAAACTGTAAAATCTCCGGATATTAATTCTAAACCTCGTGAATGGGCTAGTCTAATGCCTGTTAACAGTTTGATTATTTCCTTGATGCAAACGTCAGAAGCAGGCGCGACATTTAATGAAGAAAATGAAAGCAGGAATTGTGGCCCATGTAAAAGAGATGAAGAAATATCGACTGGGTCATTTTGGTGCCCAAATTGCTTAGAATTTCTGTGTGAAAATTGCAAAAAGTTTCATAGGAGAATGAAGACTTTAGAAATGCATAAAATTATACCTGTTGAAGAAATGGATAAAGAACATGCCAAAGTCACTGAATTTGATGAACCCTGCCCAGATCATGTTGGCGAGATTCTGAAAGTTTTCTGTATAGGTCACAAGACTATGTGTTGTGTCATGTGCCTAGCTACACATCACAATGAATGTAAAGAAATAAAAACACTTGAAGAAATGGCACATCAGATGGAGGGTGACCAAAGTGGTACAGAATTTATTAACAAATTAAATGATATAAAGACCAAGCTATGTGAAATCGCCAAAAATAGAGAGGAAAATAAAGACTATTTGAATGGAAGAAGTAAAATGGTTATGGATGAAGTAAAGGTGATAGTGGACCAAGCAAAATCTAACCTCGATGCTTTCCTTAAAGATTTTGAAAGCAAATTGACAAGTTTGAATGAACAGCAAAATGAAAAATTATCCATGACAAAAGAAAAGATTGAATGTTTGCTGAGATCATTTGAGTATGGAGAACAAATTTTGAACTTTTTATCTAAAAATGGCCATCCAAAGCAGGTGTTCATAGAAAAAGAGAAATTAAAGATGCAAATTCTAAATCATTTAAATCAATTGAAGTTGGATTCTGGAGTTGACGAAATGGTTGATTACTATTTTACTGCTGATGAATTACTTATTAAGCTTACAAACCCAATGTCGGTACAGAAATTGGGACAGGTGGAGACAAAATATGAAACCAGAAAAAAGGAGATAATGCCAGTTATTGCTGAACTATGCTTTACCTGTGACCAAGATATGTATAAGCAAAGATTGCTTTTATCAGCTGATATATCTGAGTTTGAAGCTATGAAGATTTGGGATGTGAAAGGAAATGGACTCATAAGTGGTGGCCTTTTTCTTCATAATGGAACCTTTGTTTGCTGTGACTGTAAATATCAGACACTAAATGCCTATGATAAACATGGGAATTTTTTAATTGATTTAAAGCTTGACTATCAGCCTTTAACAATGGATTTAGCATTTGACAAGGAAATTGTTGTTTTGGGACATCAAAAACCTCAAATATACTCTTACGATTTCAAACAAACAGATATTGTGGAACTTCAAAAAATTAAAATCCCATATCAAGCAAAAGGAATGACTGTCATTGAAAACAAAATTTTGATTACAGATGGCCAACACATTGATATTATGACAGTATTTGGAAGAAAATTACAATCTATAACCGTTGAAGACTTTTCATTAAAAGATTTCTGTTTTATTGCGGCTGATAAGTCAAGCATATATTATCTTTTTCAAGGCTTGCTAATGGAAATATCTCTCAGCGGAAATGATGTTGTGAAGAAGGTTTTTAGTTTGCCAAGCAAGCTTGAAAAAGATTCTAATAATGGAATTGCCATAGATCAGTATGGAAACAAATATCTTTGTGTTGGTGATAGCGTTTGTGTCTTATCCAAGGACAGCAAAAAACATTGTTTGTTTAAAACAAAATCACGAACCTTTGCAATAGGGTTGCAAAAGAATGGAACATGTTTTTTTGTTTCAAACTATTTTGATACAAGTAAAGAAAATATTATGTTTGAAGTGTATGAAATTTATCTGAAGAAATAGTGGTTGAGGGCTCCTGAACCAATGGAACTTTTTTTTAGTTACTCCAAGACTTAATACAATCAATTCTCTTTATAATGGCATTTTCAACTACCGGCTCTGACAGTTAAAATTTTGGAAACAAATATACAAATCTAACTATGGTAGTGTTGTTTTTCATGTTTTAATAATAATCGTTTTATTTTATTTTGTATATCTTATTAATTATTCCTTTTAAATACACATTTTGTGTATTGCTTATCGATATTGTTGTCGGTAACACTTGATATCCATTCTATATAGTCAGTTTACAAGCTCATAATATATAATATACATATATTGTCAAGTGTTTATTTATACTCAGTTTAATACAATAATGTCTTTAGTTTCCACTGACAACATCTTTTAATTAACTTCCATATTTTTATTTAACGAAATCTGTAATTGAAACTCACATGTGAAATGTATTTTTTTTTTTGTGTATTTTATTTATTTAAATTTTTTCATGATTTTACAAATAAATAATAAATTACACCATTTGCACATTCATATACTCACACAAACTCACACATACACTCTGGTATGGCAGAATATAATAAAAATATACCTTTCTATATTACAATTTATCACCACATTTTTTTTATAAATAACTAGATTATTCCATGCATATATTTTTTTAAGTACTTTAAAATAGTGTAAACACATATTTGCACATGTACATGTCATGTCCATTAAGAGTGTGATCTTTTTTATACACACTAACATTAAAAATTAAAGTGATGTCGCAATTACAGCTAAATATTTGAATATTTTGTCAAATCTGTCTGTAAAGATCACATCTACTGGTTCAAATTACATACTTATTTGAAATTTTGCTAAAATTCTGTTGGACTTCTACAAAATGCCAGCCTTATAAAAAGGTGTTATTTAAGACAGGATTGACTGTATAGACATGGTGACCGACATATTACACATATAATATCTCAGTATCCGTAGTGAACAGAAACAAACACAGAACAAATCTAGAATTTGGATAAAAAATTTTTACTGGCTTTAAAACTAGCTGGTCTTTATAGAGTAGTGATCTTTAAGACAGGTTTTACTGTACATACATGACAGAGATATTAAATATGTTTCATAGTATAAGACAATTTATATCTAGGATTTAGATACGTCATGCGCCACTTTTGAACTTCCATGAAATAACACACTCAAAAGTAGCACATGTCAAACTTTTGAATGTATCATTTCATAGAAATTCAAAAGTAGCACATGACAGAAAGAATTTTATTGACTTTTACATATAGCTAGCCATTATAATAAAGTGACCTTTAATGTTTGGTGTTATAAATATATGCATGTAAAAGACAAAACAAATCTAGAGTTCCAACTGAAAAATAATATAAATGTATAGGCATTTTAATCAGAAAGAAGATTAATCCAAGTATTCCATCTGTTTTTAAAATTTTCAGTTTCTCCTTTAACATAATATCTATATTTTTCTCCTTTAATATTTGTTTAAATTCAGGAGTATGGATTTTGGAATTTTTATATTTTTTGCTATAAATATAAGATTTACCCATTGAGATAATAAAATATAGTATTTTGTGGCAGTTTTCTTGTCCAAAAATAATGTCTTTTACTGTTATATTGAAATTTAAATTAGTTTTTTTCTGAAATCCATTTTTCAATATCATCCCAAAACTTTCTTACAAATTCACAATCAAAAAATAAGTGGCAAATATTATCTTTGTATTTCTTACAAAAAGCACAGTTTTCATTTTCACTGAGTTTCAATTTAATTAACAATTTGTTTGTTTCTACTATTCTATGAATAATTCTATAATTTAACCAGATAAGTTTTGTATCTTTTGTGGAGGAGAAGATTCTTTTATTTATTAGGTTCCAATTAAAATTGTCCTGAAGATTAAGTTCATTTTCCGATTTCAACTCACTATTTGGTTTTTTATAAAGTGTATGTATGAAAATTTTGTACATATCTTTAATACCTTTAGAACTTTTGTAAATGAAATATATAAAGTTTGGTATGTCTACATTTTGGGTCTTTTGTTTAAGTTTTTCAGAACAGGATATTTTGACAACAAGCAATTTTTTAGTCCCTCATAAATTGTAAATGGAGTGTTTAAGTTATATTTTATACAGAATTCAGAATATGTTAAAAAAAATCCCATTATCCTTAAACAAATCTTGGATATAAATAATTCCTTTTTTGAGCCAGCTGTCATAAAAAATTGATTTATTATTAATTTTTATTTCTGAATTGTACCATATAGGAAATCTTAATACATTGCTATTTTCATTTTTTGTCTTGCAATAAATATTATTTCTAAATTCTTTTAATGAGGACAGCAGATCATTCCAAAAGGAGTTTTTGGTTTTATTTTTTAATACATTTATAAAATCCTGTCCAAATGTAAGAAAGTTAGAATAAGTAGTTTCCATTAGTTCAAAAAATATTTTACTTATCAGAGACTTTGTTTTGTTTATTTTCCTCATCAATGAAAGTGACTTAATGAAAAATCTTAGATACACCATTTTACATCCTCCTAATTTGTATTCTTGTACCATTTGATTTCTGCTTACTCTGTCACATTTTCCATTCCAGACGAAATTATAGAACAGGGGTTCTAATTGTTTTATATATGATTCTGGGGGGTTAGGTAAACTTAAAAATAAATGTGTTAATAACTGTTATTTTTCCAAGGGGGGTTAATTGTCTTTTGGACCATGTTGTTATATCCTTTTTTATTTCTAAGTATTTTGTGTCAAAGTTCAATTTTAAATTTCAGATAGATTTACTGCATAGGTAATTCCTAGAATGGTGAATGGGCGTAAGCTCCATTCAATGGTTTGGTTACTACATAATGTTTTACCACAATTAATTTTTGAGCCTATCCAGATAGCTTTTGTTTTATTAATATTGGGTTTCAAGCCAGAGTACTTTGCAAACTGGAACAGAAGATCCAGTGTACTTTTGAGGCTTTTAGCAGATCCATCTAAGAAGACGCATGTATCATCAGCATATTGTAATAAACATATTTCTAATTGTCCTATTTTTATTCCCTTTATGTTTTTATTTTTTCTGAACATATTTCCCATTATTTCCGCACATAAAATGAAAAGATGACAACCCCGTCCTATTTTAAAAAAGAGGCCCATGGGCCTTAATGCTCACCTGAAGATATTGTCCAATGCTGTTTGCAAAGTGCAATAGACAATATATTAAGTACAGAAACTTTAAAAGTTTTCTCAAATTAAGAACTCCCACAAAACTTAATCAGAAATATATCCACTCACATTTCATTTATAAGTAGCTTATATAATACGCATGAAGTAACTGTAGTGCAATGAATTATTTCCAAATCATCAATCAATTTCAGTATACTTATGCAGCTATGTCCTTGACCTTTGAACATATATGACCTCAAACTATATATGATTATCATGTCAATACCTACAATATTCTAATTTACATGCCTATACAAAAAGTTAATAGTTTTCAAGATAGTAGCAATTTAAGTCTTTTTTGCAGCTGTTACCTTGACCTTTCAACATATGACCCTGAACCATATATCAAAATGATTGTCATGTCAATACCTACAATATTCTAATATACATGCCTATACAAAACATTTATAGTTTTCAAGATAATTAGCAATTTAAGTCTTCTTTTGCAGCTGTGGCCTTGACCTTTCAACATATGACCTTGAACCATATATCAAAATGATCGTCATGTCAATACCTACAATATTCTAATATACATGCCTATACAAAACATTTATAGTTTTCAAGATAATAAGCAATTTAAGTCTTTTTTTGCAGCTGTGGCCTTGACCTTTCAACATATGACCTTGCACCATATATCCAAATGATCGTCATGTCAATACCTACAATATTCTAATATACATGCCTATACAAAACATTTATAGTTTTCAAGATAATTAGCAATTTAAGTCTTCTTTTGCAGCTGTGACCTTGACCTTTCAACATATGACCTTGCACCATATATCAAAATGATCGTCATGTCAATACCTACAATATTCTAATATACATGCCTATACAAAACATTAATAGTTTTCAAGATAATTAGCAATTTAAGTCTTCTTTTGCAGCTGTGACCTTGACCTTTCAACATATGACCTTGAACCATATATCAAAATGATCGTCATGTCAATACCTACAATATTCTAAAATACATGCCTATACAAAACATTAATAGTTTTCAAGATAATTAGTAATTTAAGTCTTCTTTTGCAGCCATGACCTTGACCTTTTAATATATGATCTTGAACCATATATCAAAATGATCCTCATGTCAATACCTACAATATTCTAATATACATGCCGATACAAAACATTAATAGTTTTCAAGATAATTAGCAATTTAAGTCTTCTTTTGTAGCTGTGACCTTGACCTTTCAACATATGACCTTGAACCATATATCAAAATGATCGTCATGTCAATACCTACAATATTCTAATATACATGCCTATACAAAAAGTTAATAGTTTTCAAGATATAGTGACAAATATATAATTTTTATCAACCTCACTCAGTGCCTCACAATTTCCCCATTTTGAGTCCCATGGCTACCATTTGTGCAATCTGAAAAAAGATGACCTAAGGATGTTATAAATGAAATAACTAAGGTATATCTCTTGTAGATTCAGAGGAGAAGATTTTTAAAGTTTTTCACTATTTCCCCCCTTATGGAGCCCCAAGGGGACATAACTCCTTCATTTGTGCAAATCTGAAAGGGCTTCACCAAAGCATGATGGTTACCAAGCTTCATTAAATTTGGCCCAGTGGTTTTGGAGGAGAAGATTAAAATGTAAAAAGTTTACGCACGACGGACGAAGATGGATAGCAATAGCTCATCTGAGCTTTCAGCTCAGGTGAGCTAAAAATTTTGAGAAATAACCATTTTGTATCACACAGAGTTGTGCATCATTATATAAAATGTTTACCCATTTGATAATTTCATCTCCAAAGTTGAAATATTTTAATGTTTTCTCTATAAATTTCCAAAATATTGAGTCGAAAGCTTTTTCAAAATCAACTAATAAAAGTACTCCTGGTATCTGTTTTTCATTTGTATATTGCAGTGTGTCATATATGATACGTGTATTTTCGCCAATGAAATGACCAGATAAAAACCTTTCTGATTCTCATTTATCAAAAAATCTAAAACAGATTTTATTCTATTTGCTATGACACTTGAAAGGATTTTATACGACAGGTTAAGTAGTGAAATGGGCCTCCAATTCTTTAAAAGTTCTCTGTTTTTATTCCCTTTAGGTAAAATGGATATTATTCCTTGTTTTTGTGTATATGATAATGACTGACTTTCAAAACTGTATCTATAAGAGTTTATCATAAAACAAGATTGTTCCAGAAAAATTTAAAGAATTCTACTGTGAAACCGTCTGGGCCTGGGGATTTGTCTTTTTTCATGTTTTTTAGTGCAAAGTGTTTCTTGATAGGTGATAGGTCCTTCTAGTGATTCTTTCATTTTACCATTTAGTTTATTTATATCATAATGTGGTAATAATTGATCTAAATGAACATCATCCAATTCATGGTCTTTATTTGAATATAATGTAAAATAGAATTTTTCAATTTCATTTAGAATGTTTTTTTGATCAGTAATTTCCTCTTATTTTAGTGACTAATTTTGTGACAGTTTTATTTATGTAATTTCTTTTCTCAAGACTACAAAAATATTTTGAGTTCTTTTCACCATCTTCAATCCACTTCGCATGAGCCCTTAACATAATACCCTTTAATGAATCTTTGCGTTCATTTTCTAGTTGCTTTTGTAATGCTTTTATCTCATTTTCTATGTCATTGCTATAAATTAAAGATGATTCAAGTTCCTTAATTCTATTTTCAATTTCATTAGTTTTTTTTTTCTTTTTTCTTATATGAAGAATAGGAAATTGCATAGCCTCTAATTTGAAGAAGTATTTGATCGAGAAGCTGATGTGCATTTATTTTAAAACATAAATCTTCATCTTTGATATTATTTAAATTACTTATTAGTTTTTTGAATATCATTAAGATATAATAATTTAACATCAGAAATAATATCCTTTACTTTATTAACAAAAATTGCATCTGAAAGTAAATTATTGTTAAATTTCCAGAAACCTCTTCCCTTTTCGAATTTATTTATCCTCAGTTTTAATTCTATAACTGAATGGTCAGTCCTATAACCAGTTGAAATTTTTACATTTTCTACAAGTGATAAAAGCTCTTCATTTATAAGGAAAAAGTCTAACCGGGCTCTTTTAATGGGATTTTTTGCAAACCAAGTGTATTTTATGAGATCTTTATGTAATGTTCTCCAGGGGTCAACTAAGTTCAATTCATTTTTTAGCTCAACTGGCTAAAGCCAGATGAGCTTATGGCATGATGCGCGCGTGCGTGCGTGCGTGCGTGCGTGCGTGCGTGCGTGCGTCCGTTAACAGCAAAAACTCAGAAACTACTGCGCCAATTTTAGCAAAACTTTGCAGGAATGATCCCTAGAAGGAGTAGATGAAAATTTGTACAATTGGTTTCCATGGCAACCAAAAGTAGGTCACAGCGACCTAGAATGTAAAAAACCTAAAATAAGTTTCTTCTCTGAAACCATAGGTTATATTCAAAATCTGATGTGATATTTAGCTTCTAGACACCCTTAAACATGTAGGTTGTACATTTCGTGAAATTCTGTCAAAAACTAGGTTACGCGTTTTTAACGTTTTTCTGTCATACTTCGTAAAAAGTGAAAATAAGGCTTATAATGAGATATCAACTTTGAAAATCTTCTTCTCTGAAACCATGAAGCCTTAAGCTTTCATATTTGGCAGTTAATATCAGCTTGAGCCCCTTTACCAAGTTTGTACAAATGGTGGCCCCCGGTCTATTTTTGGTCCCACCCCAGGGGTCCATATATCTGCATATGCATATATGGCTTATAATGGAAAATCAACTTTGAAAATCTTCTTCTCTAAAACCATGAAGCCTTAAGCTTTCATATTTGGCAGTTAATATCAGCTTGAGCCCCTTTACCAAGTTTGTACAAATGGTGGCCCCCGGTCTATTTTTGGCCCCACCTCAGGGGTCCATATATCTGCATATGCATATATGGCTTATAATTGAAAATCAACTTTGAAAATCTTCTTCTCTAAAACCATGAAGCCTTAAGCTTTCATATTTGGCAGTTAATATCAGCTTGAGCCCCTTTACCAAGTTTGTACAAATGGTGGCCCCCGGTCTATTTTTGGCCCCACCCCAGGGGTCCATATATCTGCATATGCATATATGGCTTATAATTGAAAATCAACTTTGAAAATCTTCTTCTCTGAAACCATGAAGCCTTAAGCTTTCATATTTGGCAGTTAATATCAGCTTGAGCCCCTTTACCAAGTTTGTACAAACGGTGGCCCCCGGTCTATTTTTGGCCCCACCTCAGGGGTCCATATATCTGCATATGCATATATGGCCTATAATGGAAAATCAACTTTGAAAATCTTCTTCTCTAAAACCATGAAGCCTTAAGCTTTCATATTTGGCAGTTAATATCAGCTTGAGCCCCTTTACCAAGTTTGTACAAATGGTGGCCCCCGGTCTATTTTTGGCCCCACCCCAGAGGTCCATATATCTGCATATGCATATATGGCTTATAATTGAAAATCAACTTTGAAAATCTTCTTCTCTGAAACCATGAAGCCTTAAGCTTTCATATTTGGCAGTTAATATCAACTTGAGCCCCTTTACCAAGTTTGTACAAATGGTGGCCCCCGGTCTACTTTTGGCCTAACCCCAGGGGTCCATATATCTGCATATGCATATATGGCTTATAATGGAAAATCAACTTTGAAAATCTTCTTCTCTAAAACCATGAAGCCTTAAGCTTTCATATTTGGCAGTTAATATCAGCTTGAGCCCCTTTACCAAGTTTGTACAAATGGTGGCCCCCGGTCTATTTTTGGCCCCACCCCAGGGGTCCATATATCTGCATATGCATATATGGCTTATAATTGAAAATCAACTTTGAAAATCTTCTTCTCTGAAACCATGAAGCCTTAAGCTTTCATATTTGGCAGTTAATATCAGCTTGAGCCCCTTTACCAAGTTTGTACAAATGGTGACCCTGGGTCCATGTTCGGCTCCACCCCAGAGGTCCATATATCTGCATATGCATATATGGCTTATAGTGAGATATCAACTTTGAAAATCTTCTTCTCTGAAACCGTGAAGCCTTAAGCTTTCATATTTGGCAGTTAATATCAGCTTGAGCCCCTTTACCAAGTTTGTACAAATGGTGGCCCTCGGTCCATTTTTGGCCCCACCCCAGGGGTCCATATATCTGCATATGTATATATTGGAAATCAAATTTAAAAATTTTTTTCTCTGAGACTGTAAGGCATAATGCTTTTATATTTGGCATTTAACATTAGCTCAAGTCCCTTTACCAGGTTTGTACAAATGGTGGCCCCCGGTCCATTTTTGGTCCCACCAAGGGGCACATATATCTACATATACTTATATGGGAAGTCAAATTTCAAAATATTCTTCTCTGAAACTGTAAGGCCTACAGCTTTTATATTTAGCATTTAACGTCAGCTCAAGTCCTTGTACCGAGTTTATATAAATGAAGGCACAAGAACCATTTTTGTCAGTTGAGCTCCACAGGCCCTTTTGGGCCTCTTGTTATATTTAGAAGTTGTTGTCTTGATTTGGGATTATTTATATGTTTGTAGTTATAATAATCAAGTTCAGTGTCTTGAACAAGATTAATATCCCCAGCAATAATGCAAAAATCATCATTATATTTTTCTATTACTGATTTCATATGTTCAAAAAATTCTGGAGCATCATTATTTGGTCCATAGACTGTTATTAGGGTAACAACCCAAGCAAGCAGCATGTGAGTAGGTTTACACATTAGTGAGGAAATTCCACTTTCTCCATGGGAGAAGACACAAGGAGAAACAAAGATTACTGTAGTAAGCGAAAAAATAGTAAAATTTGTTTTAAAAAGACATATGAAATCAATTTAACCTTTTTCAAAAGTGTAATAGATTAAGTTTTCAAAAAATAAAATAAAATTTTTTTCCTACCTACCTACCTACATGTGGACAGCATGAGTTGGAAAACAGCAAACAAAGAATTTTTTAAGTTAAGCCTTACTGTATTCAAATAAAATGGAAGATGTTTTATATACAGAATAATTTTATTCTTAAAAACTGCTACATAACACCTTTGCAGTTATAACAGCACTACCAAACTGCAGTAAGATCACCCAAATGTCTTAAGGCAATACTACACACATCTCTTCATGCATGTGACCTTGACTATTGATAATTTATTGTCCTTACTTAAATGTGTGTAGTCTAACTTGTGCTAAAGGTGTATTTGAATTCACTTGATGGTAATTGATGTCCTAAACAGATCTTTAACATTTAAAATTTTTTCACATAGTTTATAGTGATACCTGTATAAAAAGGATAATAATACTCATTTCTAATGTTCACACCTCTGATGAGTCTCTTTTGTATCTACTTTTTAGCTCACCTGACCTAAGGTCATGTGAGCTTATGGCATAGCTCAGCATGTGCATGTTTTTGTGTGTGCATGCATGCATGTGTGCATCTTTAACACACAGTTCCCACTTTTCCTCTGAAAGTACTGGACAGATTTCAATGAGACTTGGTCAGAAGTATGTCTGGGTCGGTACAATTCAGATTTGTTCTTGGCATTGCCATGGCTGCCAAAACTAGGTCAAGGTGACCTAGGGTGCAAAAATCTTCTTCTCTGAAACCAATGATGGGAGAAAAAATCTGATGTGATATTTGTCTTCTCTAGTGTCTTAAGCCTATCCTTTTTTCATTTCGTGGCATTTGGTTGAAAAATGGGTTAAGCGATTTTGCGTTTAATTCTAAAAAATTTCGTAAAATGGCTTCAAATTGTTATAACTTAACTATTTGAACAGATAATGACTAGGGGATTTCAGTTTTGACTTTTTCTTGAAATGACCTTTAAAATACAATCAAGGTCAAAATCAAGGTTATGACCTAATTTGTGATTTATGCAGTTTAAGGCAATTTTCTTGCAAATATTAAGAGATGAATGAATTCAAAACATTGTTAAAATGTTCAGCATGACATAATTTAAAAGGTACCAAGTTTTTTAACTATATTATAATCCAATGAGGAGTTGTTGCCCTTGAAATGTTATTTTTAGCTTATAATACTAAAATTGTGCAATAGCTAGAAAACTATAAACTTTTTTATAGGCATGTATATTAGAATATTGTAGGGATTGATATGACAATCATTTAAGGTCATGTTTTTCAAAGGTCAAGGTCATAGCTGTAGAAGAAGACTGAAATTGCGATTTATCTTGAACACTATTAACTTTTTATCTAGGCATGTAAATAAGAATTCTGAAGTTATCAATATAACAGTCATTTTGATATATGGTTCAAGGTCATATGTTGAAAGCTCAAGGTCATAGCTGTAGAAGAAATCTGATATTGTTTATTATCTTAAAAACATGATCTTTTTGTACATGTATATTAGAATATTGTAGATATTGATATGACAATCTCTTTGATATATGGTTCAAGGTCATATGTTCAAAGATCAAGGTCATAGCTTTAGAAGATGACTATAATTGTTAATTATCTTCAAAACTATTGTTAACATTTTGTAAAAGCATGTATATTAGAATATTGTAGGTATTGATATTATGACCTTTTTGATATAAGGTTCAAGTTCATATGTTCAAAGGTCAAAATCATGGCTGCATAACCATATGGTTAATGATTTGGAAGTTATTCATTGTACAATAGTTAAATCATGCATATGAGCTATTTATAAATAAAATGTGACTAGATATTTCTGATTAATTATTGCAGGATTTCCGAACTTGAGAAATTTTGTAAATTTTTGATATTTCCTCAGGTGAGCATTAAGCCCCATGGGCCTCTTGTTTATATTGTTAAATGTTAATACTTAAACTCTAATACATGTATATTCTTTTGAAAATTACAAAAAGTCATTTATGAGAAAAATAAATAAAGATGTTAAAGTGATTTTCAAAATAACACATTAAATTCCTGAAAACTTAACAATTAACCAAATTATTAAGATTTCAAATTTGCCAGATTTAAGAAAAGCTTTGTTAAGGAATGGTTGTTCTGTTTTCAGGAATTTAATGTGTTTTTTTTTAAGATCACTTCAACATCTTTATTTATTTTTCTCATAAATGACTTTTTGTAATTTACAAAGAGATAGTCAAATGTTGCTAATTTTAAGTAAAGGAATGATTGTGAAACCGGGGCCTTTTCTAAATATTTTCTGGATATTAATGTGGTTTTTTTAGGTTTAAAGCCAGAGTGTCAGAAAGAAGTTTTTGTGTCATATATTAACTTTTGTCTGTAGTTTTAACGAGAAAAAATGTTTTTTAGATTTGCATATATTTCCTTTACTTAAAAAACACTGCTCAGCTAACAAGGCTAGGGAATATCTAGTTACTTGTTATTGAAAAACATTTAGAATTTGAAGATTTGCATAAAGAATTGATGATCCGTCAACATCGAAACAATCAATCCCTGCAATACAAATTCAATAATTTTTGCTGACAAAAACATGATTTCAGAGGTCAAATTGAAGTTGTAGCTATCAATCAGTTGAGTTGATTTGAGTAACGGTGTTTAACGTCCCAGTCAAGAATATTTCACTTATATCGAGACGTCACCAACTATAGGCAAAATTGCATTGCACTGATGGCATTATACAGCAGAGTTATTTATCATGCCACACTGCCATGACATGTAACCTTGTTTATTTAAAGTTCCCATCCGAAAGAACCATGACTTTCATTTCGTAATGCCGAGTGCTTGGCGAAAGAACAGCTACTACCCACTTTAATTCTTGGGTCAGACCCGGCCGGGGTTCGAACCCATGACCTTCCACTTACGGAGTGAGCACTCTACCAACTGAGCTACCGCAGTGGCCTATCCATCAGTGTGCTTGATCTTTATATTGAAGTTTTTTTTTTAATTTTATCCCTTTTCACTTCTTAGAGACAATTTTTATAATAAGAAATATTATTGAACAAGATTAAATTTTTTTGTGCAGATTATTTTTCTTTTTGTACCATTAAATATATTTTATCATTGATATTTTTTATGTTTATCTAAAAACATGATGCAACAATCCTGATAAATCCACTTTCAGCATAAAAATAAATCAAAATTCCGCTTGTCTTGTCGCACAAATCACATTGATGTAAGATCTTAGTTTCAAGGTTCAAATCACATTGGTGTAAGATCTGAGTTGTCCATGGTTCAAATCAGATTGGTATTAGATCTTAGTTGTCCAATGTTTAAATCACATTGGTGTTAAATCCTAGTTGTCCAAGGTTCAAATCACATTGGTGTTAGATCCTAGTTGTCCATGATTCAAATCACATTGGTGTTAGATCCTAGTTTGTCCAATGTTCAATCTCATTGGTGTAAGATCCTAGTTGTCCAAGGTTCAAATCACATTGGTGTTAGATCCTAGTTGTCCAATGTTCAAATCACATTGGTGTTAGATCCTAGTTGTCCAAGGTTCAATCACATTGGTGTTAGATCCTAGTTGTCCATGGTTCAAATCACATTGGTGTTAGATCTTAGTTGTCCAAGATTCCAATCACATTGGTGTTAAATCCTAGTTGTCCAAGGTTCAAATCACATTGGTGTTAGATCCTAGTTGTCCAATGTTTAAATCACATTGGTGTTAGATCCTAGTTGTCCAATGTTCAAATCACATTGGTGTTAGATCCTAGTTTGTCCAAGGTTCAAATCACATTGGTGTTAGATCTAAGTTGTCCAAGATTCAAATCACATTGGTGTTAGATCTTAGTTGTCCAATGTTCAAATCTCATTGGCCTTAGATCCTAGTTGTCCATGGTTCAAATCACATTGGTGTAAGATCCTAGTTGTCCTTGGTTCAAATCACATTGGTGTTAGATCCTAGTTGTCCATGATTCAAATCACATTAGTGTTAGATCCTAGTTTGTCTCAGGTTCAATCTCATTGGTGTTAGATCTTAGTTGTCCAAGATTCAAATCACATTGGTGTTAGATCCTTGTTTGTCCATTGATCAATTTCATTGGTGTTAGATCCTATTTGTCCATGGTTAAAATCACATTGGTGTTAGATCCTGGTTTGTCCATGGTTCAATCTCATTGGTCTTATATCTTAGTTTGTCCAAGGTTCAATCTCATTGGTGTTAGATCTTAGTTGTCAACGGTTCAAATCACATTGGTGTTAGATCCTAGTTGCCCAAGGTTCAAATCACATTGGTGTAAAATCTTAGTTGTTCATGGTTCAAATCACATTGGTGTTAGATCCTAGTTGTCCATGGTTCAAATTACATTCGTGTAAGAACCTAGTTGTCCATGGTTCAAATCACATCGGTGTAAGATCCTAGTTGTCCATGGTTCAAATCACATTGGTGTTAGATCCTAGTTGTCCATGGTTCAAATCACATTGGTGTTAGATCCTAGTTGTCCATGTTTCAAATCACATTGGTGTTAGATCCTAGTTTGTCCATGGTTCAAATCACATTGGTGTTAGATCCTAGTTGTCCATGGTTCAAATCACATTGGTGTTAGATCCTAGTTTGTCCATGGTTCAAATCACATTGGTGTTAGATTCTAGTTGTCCAAGATTCCAATCACATTGGTGTTAGATTCTAGTTGTCCAAGGTTCAAATCACATTGGTGTTAGATCCTAGTTGTCCAAGGTTCAAATCTCATTGATGTTAGATCCTAGTTTGTCAAAGGTTCAAATCACATTGGTGTTAGGTCCTAGTTGTCCAATGTTCAACCGCTGCGGTAGCTCAGTTGGTAGAGTGCTCGCTTCGTAAGTGGGAGGTCATGGGTTCGAACCCCGGCCGGGTCTGACCCAAGACTTGAAAGTGGGTAGTGACTATTCTTTCGCCAAGCACTCGACATTACGAAATGAAAGTCACTGTTCTTTCAGATGGGAACTTAAAATAAACGAGGTCCCGTGTCACGGCGTGGCACGATAAAGAACCCTGCTGTATAATGCCATCAGCGCAACGCACAGGCAAAATTTTTGCACTTTTGCCTATAGCTGGCGATGTCTCGATATAAGTGAAATATTCTTGACTTGGACATTAAACACCATTACTCACTCACTCACTCACTCCAATGTTCAAATCACATTGGTGTTAGATCCTAGTTAGTCCAAGGTTCCAATCACATTGGTGTTAGATCCTAGTTGTCCATGGTTCAAATCACATTGGTGTTAGATCCTAGTTGTCCATGGTTCAAATCACATTGGTGTTAGATCTTAGTTGCCCAAGGTTCAAATCTCATTCGTGTTAGATCCTACTTTTCAAAGGTTCAAATCTCAATGGTGTTAGATCTTAGTTGTCCAATGTTCAAATCACATTGGTGTTAGATCCTAGTTGCCCAAGGTTCAAATCACATTGGTGTAAGATCCTAGTTGTCCATGGTTCAAATCACTTTGGTGTTAGATCCTAGTTGTCCATGGTACAAATCACATTGGTGTTAGATCCTAGTTGTTTATGGTTCAAATCACAATGGTGTTAGATCCTTTTTGTCAATGGTTCAAATCACATTGGTGTTAGATCCTAGTTGTCCATGGTTCAAATCACATTGGTGTTAGATCCTAGTTGTCCATGGTTCAAATCACATTGGTGTTAGATCCTAGTTGTCCATGGTTCAAATCACATTGGTGTTAGATCCTAGTTAGTCCAAGGTTCGAATCACATTGATGTTAGATCCTAGTTGTCCATGGTTCAAATCACATTGGTGTTAGATCCTAGTTAGTCCAAGGTTCCAATCACATTGGTGTTAGATGCTACTTTTCCAAGGTACAAATCTCATTGTTGTTAGATCCTAGTTGTCCAAGGTACAAATATCATTGGTGTTAGATCTTAGTTGTCCAAGGTTTCAATCACGTGGATCTTAGATCCTAGTTTGTCCAAGGTTCCAATCACATTGGTGTTAGATGCTACTTTTCCAAAGTACAAATCTCATTGATGTAAGATCCTAGTTGTCCAAGGTTCAAATCACATCGGTGTTAGATTCTAGTTGTCCAAGGTTCTGATCACATTGGTGTTAGATCTTAGTTGTCCAAGGTTCAAATCACATTGGTGTTAGATCCTAGTTGTCAAAGGTTCCAATCACATTGGTGTTAGATTCTAGTTGTCCAAGTTTCAAATGAATTTAAATTTTTTATTTAAACTGCGGTCAAAACTGAGAACGTGACATTATAGTCAATGTTTTTCACTCATACCAAAATAATCAATTTCTGGTGGTGGAAGAAGCTGACTTATGACAAGCAAGTTCACTTACAAAGTTACTTATGCTTGATTTGTCAAGTTGGAGTTAAACCTAGACGGAAAGCATTTGCTGTAAATGAAAATGTGTTAACCCTTAACATGAAAAAAAAAAAAAAACAACAAAAGAAAATTTTCTATGTAACCTTTTAGAATAACGAGGGTTATGGGGTTATAATCCGTGTACGCCTAAAAATAAACAACACCAGAACAAAATCGTCAAAAACAAGCACAACAAAATTAAAACAAAACCTAACTACATGATTCAAAATATATGTATAAAATGGTTTTTTTAAGATTATTCCATTAATAATCACTACAAACCGAAGAAGAAAAATTTCTTTCTCTGGAGGTTTACTCTTTTTGTTTCCAATGACCTCAAATGGAGTCGTCTGCACATAAACAACATCAGCAAGAAAGCAAATACCACCTTGGCTTCTTAAGACGGAACCTCCGAAATGTCCCAGAGTAATGTAGAAAAACAGCATATATATATATATATATATATATCCCTAGTTAGATCCGTCATGGAAAACGGGGCCACCATCTGGAACCCATACCTGAAAAGGGATATCGACAAACTCGAACAAATACAAAACAGAGCAATAAGATTTATAAACAAGAGGGTCATGAAGGCCCTGGACGATCACCTGAAATGATGTACACTCAGTTTGATTTTGACAAACTGGAGCTTTTATTTTTAAAAGAGATTTTTCCTACATTTTGAACTAGTGACCTACTTATAGACCCAACATGACCCATATATGAACTTGAGCTAGCTTTTATCAGGAGGATGAATCTCGGCAAGTTTGATGAAGATTGGTCTAAAATTGAGCCCTCAGATATGTTAACAGGGTTTTATATAATATGACCTAGTGACCAACTTATTTACACAACATAACCAGAAAAAAAAAAAAAAAAAAAACTTCAGCTAGCTTTGGCCAAGAGGATCATTCTGACTAAGTTTGATGAAGATTTGACTAAAATTGAGCCATCAGATGTGTTAACAAGGTTTTTATATAATTTGACCTAGTGACCTACTTATTTACACAACATAACCAGAAAAAAAAAACTTCAGCTAGCTTTGGCCAAGAGGATCATTCTGACTAAGTTAAATAAAGATTGGACAAAAATTGGTGCCTCAGGAGTGTTAACAAGGTTTTTCAAATATTTGACCTAGTGACCTACTTATTTACCCAAGATGGCCCATATACGAATCTGAGCTAGCTTTTGTTAAGAGGATAAATCTGACAATGTTTGATGAAGATTGCACTTAAATTAGAGCCTCTGGAGTGTTAACAAGGTTTTTCTATAATTTGACCAAGTGACCTACTTATTGACCCAACATGGCCCATATACGAATTTGAGCTAGCTTTGGTCAAGAGGATCAATCTGACAATGTTTGATGAAGATTGCACTCAAATTAGGGCCTCAGAAGTGTTAACAAGGTTTTTCAATTATTTGACCTAGTGACCTACTTATTGACCCAACATGGCCCATATACGAACTTGAGCTAGCTTTGGTCAAGAGGATCATTCTAAGCAAGTTTGATTAAGATTGCATTTAAATTATGGCATCAGGAGTGTTAACAATCAAAAGTTGACGCATGTCGCACGGCAGATGAAGGACAATGACCCACCACAATAGCTCACTTGAGCACTTTGTGCTCAGGTGAGCTAAAAATGACTATAAAAGCAGATATCCGGGACCGATTACATCAATGAGAAAGATCCTAGATATAAACACCCTCGAGGAAAGAAGAACATGCCTGAGATTATCAACATGTACAAAGTGGTTGAGGGGTTGGTGCTGTCACTGCCTCCGCATTTATTTATAGGCCGACATTATTCACACGTACGGTAGAATAACGCATGTTGTTGGCTGGCATTATTCACACGTACGCATGCGCAGTACGATAACATATCAGCCGTATACGGACAAGGTGTATGTTCAATGAAGTATATCGGACTATTTAATACGCTTATTATTATAGAGAACACTTAGCCATGAAGAGTTATTATATGCAATATTACATATATAAATTATATAATAATTATTGATATATTTATTTATTTAAATATTTATCATATTGCTCATGAATATTTTTGTAATATTTGTATAATATTGCGTTTAATAACTTGTTTAATATTATAGAGAACACTTCGCCATGAAGAGTTAATATATGCAATATTATATAAATATTTATAAATTATATAATAATTAACGATATATTTATTTATTTAAAACATCATATTGCTAATGAATATTTTTGTAATATTTGTATAATATTGCATATAATAACTTGTCATGTTTCCAGATCTTACGTCGAGGACGTGGTTCTCGCGGGATCCATTTATTTGATTAGTTATCCATCCCGATGATTTTGATTTAATAAAAATTTTACTGTTTATTTTGAATCTTTTTATCGTGTTTTGTTTTAAATGGATAACTAATATATGAAAACAAATTTATGGACAATCAATATATCTGAAGTTTCACATAGAATGTGGATCTCACGAATAAAGCCGCAACTGATCACCTCACCTGTGCCGGCCTTACAAATTTATGTTCAAAGGTAAATTAATTACGTTGACACGAACGCTCAATTAATTACTCAGCATCCTGTGTTCAAGGCGTTAATTACATTATTTCATTAGCGGACTCCTGTGATCACGCCCTTATCACAATAGTAATCAAAGCAAACGATTGCGTTAACTAGTTCAATACGATTCATGAACACTATAACTTAATTTTTTATCCGTACACACGTCTTGATTTGTTTATGTCTTTAAATTTTAATTTTACTTAATAATAAATTATTTTTCTTAATTAATAATTTGTAATAATTTATTTTTAATTTTAACTAGTGTATTTCAATTATTTTTTTAAATTCTATATATTTACAATAGTACCCACTTTCCGCCCATGAAAGCTATTTCTCAACATAACGAAAATTTGCTTCATACGGCTATATTTACAATTACATTATTCTTGTTTCAATAAAGTATTTGACGTCGACTATACTTTATAACTTCATAAAAACAATGCTCCACGTGCGGACAGTGACGTCATAGACTTTACCCGCAGATTGCGGGAAAACGTTTTCTAAATTGACGTATAGAATTTTCATTTGCATCCATTCATCCATCTTTTTTGACAAAATCATCTTTTAATAATTGTTTATTCAATTTTTAATTGAAAATGTAATTCTTGTTTGTTGTTATTTTATCAGATTTAATAAATAATTCATATCTAGATCGATCAGTGGGTGCGATCAGATGTCAAATACATGTGGGCGGGGTCAGATGTCAAATGTTCTATTTGAATGACAGGGGATGACCCATTATTTTGAGAAGGTGGTAACAATGGTTTTTCTTCTATGAAAAGTGTTAAAATGTCAGTTTATATTTTGCGTTTATTTGAAAAAGTTACAAAGGATTGTAAATATAAGGAATGACATTTGCTTTGACTGTACTGCATGGAGTTATGCAGTAGAATGGACTGTCTCAAATAACCATGAAAGCCTTCGGCTTTCATTTTATTTGAGACAGTCCATTCTACTGCATTTCTTAAATATAACATTTTTAATATAATGAGTATTGTCGTTATCAAATTTTTCACATTTAATAATCAATTTATTGGTTTTTATTATATTTTAATGATTTATTTTTAATCTTACCTAGTATATTACACATAATTATTTTATTATCATTCATGATTATTTTATTCTTATACATGATTTTTTTTTAAATATTATACATGATTATTTTATTATTATACATAATAATTTTTAAATTCTATACATATTGTCGTTATCAAACTTTTTATTTAATAATAACTTTTTATTTAATAATTATTTTATCTTAGTATATTAGACATAATTATATTATTATTATACATGATTTTTTTATTATTTTTTTTAAATTCATGATTATTTTATTATTACAAATAAAAATTTTTTAATTAGATACTTATTGTCGTTATCAAACTTTTTATTTAATAATAATTTTATCTTAAATGGTTTTATTAGTTTGATAATTTATTTCATGTATTCTTATATTACTCATCGTATCGTATTAAATCATTGGACCATAGGTCGGATATACTACATTGAACATACACCTTGTCCGTATACGGCTGATAACAAGTGCAAAACCAAGACGCCTAATTAAACCAAGACAGTTCAGAGACCATCACACAACAAACATTGTAAACAAACACGTGTGTAACAACAACAAAGGACTAGTAATACCTAGCAGCAGTATAGTCTAATACCAAAACTCATTCTTCTTAGACACGTGCATTCACTGGAACAATCTACCAAATTCAGTCGTGCATGCACAAACTGTAGAGGGTTTTAAAATTAAAACCGTCCTCCAAGAATACCAAACGCCAATAAGAACTGGCGCTCTCTCCACTGTTGTAAAAAACAGACTTGGGCTCTACAACGTACAGAAGACAGATAGAGATATATAGCTCAACTGGCAATAGAAAATCGACTCCGGCCAAACCCGCTTTAAAGACGCCTTTTTCCATTACCCAAATATTTGCATCATACTCCCCGTATCGGTTCCAAAACTGGAACACGTCCGGATTAAGTAGTCCATTTTTCTACTTTGATATGTTGTTTAAAAAGTTACTTCCGGTCAAAATGAAAGTAGTCTAAATCTTATAAGATTGCCTTTGTGTGTCTGTAAAGATGTCAAAAGACGAACCTGATATTTTTAGTTGTTCAATATGCTTAGAACACTATAAGAAACCTAAACTGTTACCATGCCAACATACATTTTGCGAAAGTTGCCTTGATACGTACATCCAGTTTTCGACCGGGAACGACACGTTGTCCTCAAAATGGTTTCTTTGCCCCTTGTGCCGACAAAATGTAAAATCTCCGGATATTAATTCTAAACCTCGTGAATGGGCTAGTCTAATGCCTGTTAACAGTATGATTATTTCCTTGATGCAAACGTCAGAAGCAGGTGCGACATATAATGAAGCAAATGAAAGCAGGAATTGTGGCCCATGTAAAAGAGATGAAGAAATATCGACTGGGTCATATTGGTGTCCAAATTGCTTAGAATTTCTGTGTGAAAATTGCAAAAAGTTTCATAGGAGAATAAAGATTTCAGAAATGCATAAAATTATACCTGTTGAAGAAATGGATAAAGAACATGCCAAAGTAACTGAATTTGATGAACCCTGCCCAGATCATGTTGGCGAGATTCTGAAAGTTTTCTGTATAGGTCACAAGGCTATGTGTTGTGTCATGTGCCTAGCTACACATCACAATGAATGTAAAGAAATAAAAACTCTTGAAGAAATGGCACATCAGATGGAGGGTGACAAAAGTGGTACAATATTTATTAACAGCCTAGATGAGATAAAAACAAGACTGGGTGAAACAATAAAAGACAGAGAAAAACATATAGCACATTTAAATGGGAGGTGTGAATTTGTCCTTAGTCAAATGGAAGAAATTGTACATCAAGCAAAATCGAATCTTGATGCTTTCCTAGAAGATTTTGAAAGCAAATTGACCAGTTTGAATGAAGCACAAAATGAAATTATTTTTGAGACAAAACAAAAGGTTGAATGTTTGCTGAAAACATTGGAGTATGGAGAACAGATTTTAAGGTTTTTATCTAGAAATGGTCATTCAAAACAGCTGTTTATCGCAATAGAGAAGTCAAAGGTGCAAATTTTAGATCATTTGAAACATTTGAAGATGAATTCTATAGATGACCAAATGGTTGACTATTATTTGTCTGTTGATGAAATTTTGCTGAAGTTGAAAACCCCAACATCAGAAATGAAACTAGCACAGGTGGAGCCAAAATTTGAAACTAGTAATAAACAGATGTTACCTGTTATAACTGAACTAAGTGTGATCTGTGATCAGCAAATGCACATCCAAAGGCTGCTGTCAAAAGCTGATGTTTCTGAGTTTGAAGCAGTGAAGCTTTGGGACGTAAAAGGAAAAGGGAAAATTAGCAGTGGTGTTTTCCTAAGCAGTGGATCATTAGTTTGCTGTGATTGTATAAATAAATATTTGTTAGCATATGATGAAAATGGCAGTTTTATTTGTAAATTTAAGCTGGATTACTTTCCATTGAACTTGGATGTTTTTGAAAATGAAATTCTTGTATCAGCCCACCAGAAAAATCATATATACACCTATACCTTTAAAAACAATAATTTTAAAGAGCTACAGAAAATAGAAATTCCATATCAGTGTAAAGGGATTGTCGTTGTTGAAAACAAAATTGCAATAACAAATGGTTATAACATTGATGTTATAACAATACTTGGGGGTATTTTACAATCAATAACTGTTGAAGATTTTTCTTTAGCATCATTTTGTCATATAGCTTCTGACAATTCAAACATTTATTATAGTCATGATGATTCACTAGTTGAGATGTCATTGAATTTAAAAGATGTTAAAAAACACAAATTGCTAAGTTTTTTGGTGACCAAACATATGCGAGGTATTGCTGTAGACCAAAATGGAAATAAGTTCATCTGTGACAGCAAGTCTGATAGCATTTGTGTCGTATCTAAAAACTGCCGAAGATGCCGATTTTTGGAAACAAATATAAAACCATTTGCTGTTCAGTGTGAAAAGAATGGATCTAGATTTTTTGTTGCAAACTCAAAAACTGATGGTGTATCTGATATATTATTAGAAGTGTATGACATTCATTTAAAGAAAAAGTGAACATAGCCGTTGCTTTGATGTATTCACTTTTATATGGTCCTATATCCATTAAGCCTTATTTGAAACATTATTTTTAAAGAAAAAGAAAAGGAAATTTTAGAGGTAATGATGGACTATTGATTTACATGAAAAAAAAAAAAGAACTTTGAAATTGGGACATGACTTCCTATTGTAAGTCTTGAAAATTAAGTCAACATGAATGTCAAAATTCGATACATTCTATTTTATGTGATCAATTCTTCTCATTTTCCATATTTTAAATGGTTTGTTTTTGTTTTTTTTTTCTTTTTTTAACCAGACTATTCTTGTTTTTGTTTTGTTTGTTTTTTTTTTTATAATTCCCTGTAAATTTTATTCTAGTATTCTAGTGGCTTGCATGCTTTTGATTTTTTTTATTTCTCTTTTAAATGTATAAGAAAAATGCTCTCTTATTATAGTGATTGTAAAACAAGATCTTGACATATTCAAGTTTAAAAGTTATCTTGATGAGAAAAAAAAAAAAAAACAGATTTTGCATTGAGATACATAAAAATATTCTGAAGTTTTATTAAAGTTTTTTTCAATTATCCTGGTGTTACTTATTTTGTTGTTTCAATTTTTTCAACCCACAAAAATAACCAAATATACATAAATATTATACCTTATAAAATTGTTTTTCTAATAAATGATTGGTTTTACTCCAGGCGATATTTTGCAATACAGACTGGAGGCTCTGGTCAGTATTATGTTTGCTTATGTCACACAATTATCCTTGATGGCATAATATTACACTAAACAAAAAGTACATCGTAACCTGAATAGTTTAATTAGTGGATTAATGCAAAAACAAAGTTACAGTCAGGAAAGGCAACTGTAATAAGTAAACAATAATCATCTTAAAGGAATTAATTCCAGGAAAATGCTGGTATCTATTTCGAGATGGTATCCATTCCGTATAATATAACAAATATTTCATGGGGTTTAGGGCTATATCTCAGCTTCACTTTGGTCCATATCATATTTTCAGGGTGCCGACCTGGTCCATAATCTGAGAATAGCCCGCAACCCCATGAAATATTTGTTAAATCATTTTGTTCTCTTCATAAATCACTAAAAATTGCTGATGCGACGTTAAACATTACTATAACCAATGAACTTGACTTTGGTAAAAAATATATTACTTATATTGAGATTTAACCAGCTATAGGGTTTAGTTTTAAAGGTCTGCTCAGAAGGACCCTGCAACTTTCATTTCTAAAAGCTAAGTGCTTGACTAAAGAACAGTCACTACTTTTAGATCTTGGTCGGACCCAGATGGGGTTCAAACTCCGACATTCCACAGCTTCCAAGATATTTGAAATGTTTATTTGACAAAATCAGTGAAAATAATCACATTCTATAGAATGTTATAAGCTTGCCAGAAGCAGATCAGTGATCCACAAATTGGCTTTGATAATCAAGTGTACCAGAACTTAAAGGGCAGTCATAAGTGAGCACAAGCTTAAAAACAGATTGGAAACACTTGCACAAAACTAGCATGAATGTGTGTTTAGACTAATCTTTCAAGTTTCATTGTCTTGGAGTTATTCACCTTTAACACTTTAATGCCTGCATGAGTATTTATGGAAACTTTCAATCTTCTTCTATGAAACCACTTGAACAAATGACATAAAAATAGTTACAGATTTCCTAAAAATCAGATTAAAGTTTGTTATTTGTTGTGAAAAAAAAAAAAATCCAAGATGGCTACTGGTGCTATAATAAAAAAAGGTCAGGACACATTTATAAATGGTTGTATGACTACTTTGTGTTGCAGTTGGAGTGGGTGGAGTTATTTATGATTGTCAGGTGGACAACTGAACATCTCATTTTTTTAAATAAAAAACACAAAGAAAGAATTCAAAGTTATATTAGTTTATTCTTATTTTTAACAAATAAAAAACAAAGGTTGTCTAAAAACAAAAATTTATAAAAATAAATAATAACAAAACAAATACAACCGTTACCAATAATGAAGAGAATGTTACATTTATATCTTGATGCTGGAATGATTTAAAACAATAAAAATAGGTGACGTTAGTCTTGTAATGTGAGGGGAGTTGAGTAATTGTGTTTCACGTCCCAGTCAAGAATATTTCACTTATATTGAAGCATCGCGAGACTAAAGTGCCGAATTTTTGTCCCTGTGTTGCGCTGATGGCATTATACAGCAGGGTTCTTTATCCTGCTATGCCTTCCGTGACACGGGATAACATTTATCTTAAGTTCCCATACAAAAGAAACATGACTTTCATTTCATAATGCCAAGTACTGGGCGAAAAAACAGACACTACTCACTTTCAGGTCTTGGGTCGGACGGTTCAGACTTTCGAGCCCACAACCTTCCACTTACGGAGCGAGCACTCTACGAACTGAGTTACCATAGTGGTTTGTCATGTGAGGTGTCTTAGAGGCTAAATGGTATTAAATATGGTCTGTCACAGAATCTATCACTTCTGAGGCTAGAATCTCACTCGGGGACAGAATCTATTGTGAGAAATCCAGACAGTTCTCTTTCTGATCAGATGGTGGAAAGATTATCTCTGGGTACTCTGGTTTTCCCTGCCATTAATTAATTACATCATCATAATTAATCATTAATAAAAAATGTGCCCTTTTTCTGCTTGGGTTTTAAAGTGGTTTTAATTGTTTAATACACGTTGAAAAATATTTCTTTGAATATTTGAAAAAAATGTTTGCATAAAATTACAATTATGGAACTTCAAAATTAATGATACCAAAATATCAGTAAGTTTAGCGATATCAAATGAACTAATTGAATATTTTCAAAGGAAAACGTTCAGTAATAATGTATGTATGTACAACAACAAAAAAAGAAAAAAAAAAAAAAAAAGGAAAGAAAGAAAGAAAGAAAAAAGAATAAAATAAATAAAACTTTTTATACTACATGTATTTATAAAAAGTATTTAATACAAAGAGTCCCTTCTACCTTGAGCAGGCCCTGTTAAAATTTATTTAAGTACATAAGTATTTTTTCAAAAAATTAAAATTAAAATTTTTAAATTTATTTTTTATTTTATATTTTATTTTTTTTTAAATCTATTTTGATGTTACAAGCACTTATTTCTGGATTATTGATCTACTTTTAAAGGGAGATAACTCTAACAAAACTACATAGATACAAAGCCATTAAAACTATACACATGTATCTCTGATAAAAATAAATTGCATATATTTATGTTTTCATTTCTTATTGTAAAAACAATGTTATATCTAAAATTTATTATGTAAATGTATTCCGATTTCTTCCTTAAATAGATTATTAAGATGCAATTGATTATACATGTAATATGAAATCATTATCCGCATTCAATATATGTTGATATTCTGTTTTCAGATTGACTGTTATTTTCTCCAGGCACTCTGGTTTGCAATGATTTCCTCCACCATCTCTGAACTGACTGTTATTGGAATTATCATGATTTTTACGAAAAAGTTTTTAGCAAAGAATTTGAATTTACTTTTAATCTTGAAATAGTGACAATTTTCAGTTAAATTAAAAATTAAAAAAAGAAATAAATTATTATTCTGGTATACATTTGAAGAAAAATCATCATTTTTTAAAAAAAATTTTTTTACTATGGTAACCATAATTTTAAAATTAACATGATTCTAAACTCATGACCAGAACTGTAACATTTCTGATAGATTTAAGACTAATCTTGTCCCGAAATTTTTGTTCCAAAAGAAAAAAAAGAAAAAAGAAAAGAAAAAAAAAAGAAAAGAAAAGAAAAACCAATAAATAAAATGTTAAGTGCTGTAATTTTCTAGTCATTCTTTGTTCTTTTAGGTTTTTTAAATACGAGAGCAAAAATAATATATAAAGATATAATTCCTATTATCATAGCAAAAGCTATTAAAATGATGCTTCTATTTGGTCCTGTCATTTGTTCCTGAAAAATATAGAAAAAAATACTGTTATTATTTATTCTACAATAGACCTCTCCAGAGAAACCCTTTTTCCTATACTTTTGTCTGATCCTCGAGGTATTGTGGGCGATGGTATTATACCCCTTTTATAACAACACCCAGAGTGGACACTGGTCTGATCCTCGACGTATAGTGGGCGATGGCATTGTACCCCCTTTATAACAACACCCAGAGTGGACACTGGTCTGATCCTAGAGGTATTATGGGCGATGGCATAGTACCCCTTTATAACAACACCCAGAGTGGACACTGGTCTGATCCTCGAGGTATTGTGGACGATGGCATAGTACCCCTTTATAACAACACCAAGCATGCACACTGATACAAAACAGACATTTATACATATTCACACATCTCATGCAAACCCAAAATGTGTTTCTTAGATTAAAAGATAGAAATTAATAAATTTGCTCTCTTTGTGAATAGATGAAAAATTGCTGATGTGATGTTAAACAACATTCAAACCAATTAAACTTCCTAGTTGAGAAGTTGAGAGTAAATTACATAAACATTTCCTTATACATGTATAGCACTGCAAACATGAAGATCCAATTTTTTTCTTCATATTCTTTTCTATTATACATGTATATATGAATGCTTCAATTTTTATTAACAACAGCTGTAATGATTAAATATTTTTTCCGGGTAATCCGGTTTCTTGAGCCACCCAAGAATTAACCTCCTGGATACAAGTTAAACAATTTTAATGAGGGCATAAACACCATTTATTTAATGCCCCTGATGGCTCAGTGGTAAAGTGTCTTTCTGAGAGAGATATTTTAGGGTATGAATCCTGACTGGGTCATACATAAGATTTAAAAATTCAAGACAATGCTTCACCAGCTGGTGCTCCGTATTAAGAGGACAGAGTATTAACTTGTTCACCTGGTGCCAAGATAGCATGACTCGGGGAGTAGTATGCTTGTCCGCAGTGTACTGACTCAGTGAGGTAGCATACTGGAGTCGCCCCAAAGTGTGCATTAATGAAAGGCAGACCATAAAACACTCTTACAATACACATCTCACACATGCAAGAACTTGTTGTTAGATTTGGAGCCATACTCACATCGTGAATAGTTGAAAATTGTTGATGCGACATCACAACATTAACAACAATCATGCAAGTGCTTTCTGAATTACCGGTAGTTTGCATCTAACAAAATACCTGAGTGCATACAGTCCATTTTTTAAGGCTGGAGTTAGACTCAGATTGATTGATATTTTGATTTAATGGGGTTTTACGTCCTAGTCATGAATATTTCACTCACATCAAGATGTCACCAGCTATAGGTGAAGTGGCAGAAATTTTGATCTTTGCAGTGTGCAATGTGCAAGGAGGGTTCTGTAATGTGCGATGTCTGCAGTGACATGGGGCATCAGTTTTTAAGGTCTCATCTGAAGGACCCTGTGACTTTTATTTCTGAATGCTGAGTGCTTGGCAAAAGAACAGTGTTGGTCAAACCTGGCTAGAGTTCGAACCCCAGACCTGTCATATACAAAGTGAGCACTCTACTAACTGACCTACCAAAGTGGTAGACCCAGATAGTGATCAAACCCACAACCTTCTGAATACTAAGGAAGCAAAAAAATTTTACTTACTCTAATTCTATCCACAATATAATCTGTTAATTTATCACTGTAAAAGAAACATTGAAATATGAATGAGTTTATGTTCAGTTTTAATTCAAACTTTGGGTGGGGCCTTCAGGGCCAATTAGTCTAAATCTTTTATGTTTTACAGAATCTCTAAAAGCATATTGGGTAACTTTCATAGCATTTTACACCCAAGTCAAGATACTTTTACTTATATAAAGGCTGTCAGATGATGGAGGAAACCAGAGTGCCCGGAGAAAACCATGACTTTCGGCAAGCAAAATGACAAACTTTCTAACACTAGAATCTGTACGAGTGATATTTGATCCGAGGCGGTGATAAGCACTGTGATCTATCAGCAAGCACTTTAGATCACTCGACGACCAAGGCCCCTATACCTACTAAGGCATATTTTGTTTTTTAAAATCATTGATTTTAATAATATTTATGTGAATGCCCTTTAGTAAAGTAGTACACATTCAGATGTAAAGCTTAGTATTCCATTTGTAAATAGCCTGTCACCATTTAGGCTCACTTGTTCAGAACCTAGAGTCAATTTACTTGCCAGTTTTATAGTCCTGGACAGCCTCTAGGTTTAAATCCCAAATATTCAGAGAAAATTTGTCAGTTCTCTCGCCAAAGGTCAGTGGTTTTATCAAGGTTTCCTCAACAATCCTTAAATCCTCCACCTCAAACAGAATAAAGAGTCAATCTTGACTTGGACATCAATCATCATTTTCTATTCCATTTTCTTAGCTTCATGCATCTATGAACATCATCTTTCAAATTGTGTGTGTTTGCAGGATAAGCTCTGGCTCTTGAAAAGTAGGAGCCAAAACACACTAGTCAACCATAAAATTTTGAGGCAATTAATGTGAAACAGTTCAAGTGAACTCATAATAAAATTGATAAAAGTCTTAGCAACAAAAATCAATATTTTGGATCCAGAAATTGTGATAAAAATTAGCAAATGGCTAAAGTGGTGTGTGTGTGTGTGTATGTGTGTGTGTGTGTGTGAGAGAGTGTGTGAGAGAGAGAGAGAGAGAGAGAGAGAGAGAGAGAGAGAGAGAGAGAGAGAGAGAGAGAGAGTGTGTGTGTGTGTAAGAGAGAGAAAGAGTGTGTGTGTGTAAGAGAGAGAGAGAGTGTAAGAGAGAGAAAGAGAGAGAGAGTGTGTAAGATAGAGAGAGAGTAAGAGAGAGAGACAGTGTGTGTGTGTGAGAGAGAGAGAGAGAGTGTGAGAAAGAGAGAGTGTGTGTGTGTGTGTAAGAGAGAGAGAGAGAGAGAGAGAGAGAGTGTGTGTGTGTGTGTGTGTGTGTGTGTGTGTGTGTGTGTGTGTGTGTGTGTGTGTGTTTTCTATGTGTTTGCATGCATGCTTGTGTGAAATACTTACAATCCAGTTTTTTCCCCAGGGACTGGTTTAGCATCCACATTTTTATACCAGTATAATACAAAGGATAATAAAGATTTGACTTGATAATTGTCTGTGTCTTCTGAATAATAATGATACATTTTTCCATGTCTAAAACTAAAAACAAATGCTGTGATTTCAAATATCAGACACTATAAGTACACTGTACATATCCAACAAAGACAAACTTACTAAATATCACCGACAGCATCTGCCATTTTGTAAAAGGGGGCCTTGGTGGATGTAGGTCTAAAGCACATGTTCACGAATCAGAGCTCCTCTCCCTGCCTGCGTTTGAATCCTACTGGGGACAGATCCTAGTGTGAGAAAGTTTGTCAGTTCGCTTGCCGAAGGTCAGTGGTTTCCTCAACCATCCCAGAACTGACTGCAGAGAAAAGTGAAAGAATCTTGACTGGGGCCTAAAACACCATTGCTCCACTCCAATCCTTTTTCATAAAACTATTTCATGAAAAATTTGAACAGATGTACAAATAGACATGTTTATTATATGACATGCACAACTAGGCCTAATGCTGATCAAGCATACCAAGTTTCATTAAAATTCTATAAGCCTAGTTTGAAAAGGCAGATACATCTTTTGCAGATTTGCAGTCATGGTAAAATTATTTATCATATCACATGAAGTCATGTCGATATTAATAAAGATGTCAACTGTAGCCACAGTGATCAATAATGATGTCAACTGTTGTCATAGTGATATCAATAATGATGTCAACTGTTGTCATAGTGATGTCAATAATGTCAATTGTAGCCATAGTGATATCAATAATGATGTCAACTGTAGTCATAATGATATCAATAATGATGTCAATTGTAGCCAAAGTGATATCAGTTACGATGCCAACTGTAGCCATAGTGATATCAATAATGATAGAGATTTTATTAATGGTTATAAAACAATTCATAATGATATCACTTGTAGTCATGTTGATATCAATAATGATGTCAACTGTAGCCATAGTGATATCAATAATGATACAATTTGTAGTCATGGCAAAATAATTCATAATGATATCACTTGTAATCATGATGAAATCCATCTTTGGTCTGTAACTCAGGTGAGCTAAAGGTTCAAACATACAAGTTTTAGTAGCAGAGATACCTAATTCTAAACTCATTAATAGTACATGTATTTGAAATGTAGCAATTTTTCAGTTTTCTTGAGACATGCCGAAAACTTTGGTATGGGGACGATGGATTTGGCATCAAGTAATGTTACACTGACTATTTAGAACTTTTCAATGTTTTTCGGTAAAAACAGCAAATAATGTCAATCTCTTCTGAATGAGATCCCATGGCAATGATGCAATTTTAGACAAAACAAGTTTTTTTTCTAACTTCTTGCTACAGTTTTCACAAACAAAACTGTTCTGTCCTAATGTCTGTGCCTCTGTGTTTGTGACAGTAAATTTTGTGGTTTTTTCATAGAAAAACTAACTACCTTGAACAAAATTTGGAATTTTCACTTACTTGGGTCTAGTTGTAACTAAAATTGCTTTGCATTTCTATGATTTAAATGGTATATTTCTGCACACAGTAAAATGTTGCCTCTATGGGGATTTTACATGAGTGATGAAAACCAATTGTGGATTCTTTTGCACAAACGACATAATGCGTAACCAGAGACATCACTTCCGGTGTAAACAATGCCAATTTACTATGTAAAAATCCCTGAAGCAGCAACAGTTTTCTTTCTACAGAAATATTCTATGTTAATCCAATATGTGTACATTGCGATTTTCAGTTACGACTAAACACCAGTAAATGAAAAATACCAAACTTATTTCAAGTTTATTGGAATTTCTATACAATTAAGCAAAATTCACTGTCACATACACAGCGACTCAAACAGAAATTTAGGATTCTCTGTAGTCATGGTAACGGAGGGACAATCTATGGCTAAAAGTTTATACATACTAATAGGTTGACGGACAATCTTTTATCTTAAATCTGGCTTTTAATCCTGGATTTTCTTCTACGTTAACTTTTGCTACATTCATCTGATGTTTTATTCTGAAAAATAGAAAAACACTCTAAATATTATACCTCATAAATTTGTTTTTTAAATAAATGCATTGATTTTACTCCGGGCAATATTTTGCGATACAGACTGGAGGCTCCGGTCGGTATTATGTTTGCTTACGTCACACAATTGTCCTTGATGGTGTAATACATATTACACTAACATTAAGTACATCTTAACCCGAATAGTTTTAACAGTGGATAAACGGAAATACAAAGTTACAGTCAGGAACAGCATCTTATAATAGGTAAACAATCATCATCTGAAAGGAACTAATAAATTCAAGAATAATGTTAGTATCTAATTTAGGATGGTATCCATTCAGTATAATACATGTAAAACATCCTATTTGTGTGTCAGTACACAGCAGACCATAATACATGCTCGCACATCTCACAACCTTGTTCTTTGATTAATCGATAGAGATTAATAACCATGCTGACCTCACAAATAGCTAAAAAATTGCCGATGGGACGTTAAACAAAATTGCCCATGAGACATTAAACACCATACACCAATAACTAGACAGGTTTTTAGTTATGTTGGTAGTCAAGATAAAATGATCGTCCATATGCAGGAGGTCAGAGAATTCAGTAAAACCCTTTTAGAAAGGATATGTACTTAATGAGAAACTATACCTAGGCAGTCTCTATGATCTGAAAACTTTAGACTGATGGAACATCTAAGCTCTTTCACAAATGTAGCATAAAGAATTTCTGCTACTTATGACTACATATCTTGTCATATCCTGGTTGCTCAGTGGATATTTGGTCTAAATTGTGTGTTTTATACCATGTATCACTTTGCCTTTCACATCACCACAGTAGCTCCATTGGTAGAGTGCTTGCTTTGTATGTGGGAGGTCAGGGTTCAAACCCTCGCAGGTCTGACCAAGACTTAAATATAGGTAGTGACTGTTCTTTCATCAAACACTCGGCATTTAGAAATGAAAGCCATGGGGTCCTTCGGGAGAGACCTTAAAAATGGATGCACCATGTCAATGCAGGTGTGGCATGTTAAAGAACCCTTCTTGCATATTAAAAAGGTCAAACTTTCTGCCATTTCCTCTAGCTGAAATATTCTTGACTTGGACATAAAATCTCATTAAATCAACTTTGCATTTCACCACTTGAGACAGATTCCAGTATCAGAAAGTTAGAAAGTCCACTTGCTGAGAAACAAATGGTTTTTTATAAGGACATTCCAGTTTCCTCCAACATCCCTGAACTGACCATACTGACCACACTGACCATACATGAAAGATTCTCTACCTTAAGACATAAAACTTTATTTTTATACCCAACACAACATACTGATACTGTTGGTCAGAAATTGATTAATCAAAAATACCATCATTCCCAGTCTGATCCACCTGAGGCCCGTTCAAGATAAATTATGTACACTTGCGCAATGACTTCAAGCCCTTCAGGAATAACTGTATGCGTGAGCGCAAGCATGCAACTGCTATCAATATTTTAAGGTTGTTCCACTTAGATTCAAGATGGCGTCCCTCAGACAAAGTTTGTAAGAAATAGCTTAAATAAATTCTGAAACCAGCATGCATTTCAATTTATATTTTAGTCCAAGGTTATGGTTTCTTTCTAGTAGGAATTTGAATGATAGGGTTAGTTAAAACTTATGTACAGTTGCCCAATTTGATATACTGAAGAATCATTAATATTCGTTGGGTTAAAATTTTGTGGTTTTGCATTTTTAAAAAATTCTATCTGTAGAAATTTGTGTGGATTTCAGTTTTGTGAAAGTAAATCCCATTGAGGGCAATGGAAATTAAAAATTTTCAATGACATTTAATTTCGTGGTTTTCAGTAACCCTCGAAAATAACGAAATTTAATCCCCCACGAATATTTGTGATTTTAAAGTATTTTTTGACATTTTCTCTCCAGTCGAGTGTCGGTGTCTAAATCTAAGGGAGGTTATTTTTAAAACATCTATATGATCATGATGAGTTATTTTCAACGTGAGTACTCGTCTCCATTCAATAGACATAAAAATTGTATTCGCGAGCGAGGTGGAAAGCAACCAGTAACTTGAACACACCTCTGATGCTAACTTCATTGAAAATTACCCTTGGACATTCACTGTAGGTCAGAGGTCATATAAATATCACCACTTTGCAAAAGTTGATTTAACTCTGACCTTTACCCTTTGACATCCATTAAAGGTCAGAGGTCATGTACTTACTTTACACCAGCTCCCTCTATTGCAGGTAAACGATCTTCACATTTAGGGCAATAACTGAAAAACAAAAACACAAATTTAATACAACTCATACATGTATTTAGTTGCTACATTATATCTTCAATTGTTTGCCTCAAAAGCTCAGTGGAAGAGAATGTCTCAAGAGTGAAAGGTCGTGGGGTTGAACCCAAACTAGGTCATACATAAGATTATTGCTTCCTCGCTTGGTGCACAGCATTCCAAGAATAGAGTATTGACTGGTTCACCCAGTGCAGAATAATGGACTGGGGGAGTGGTATGCTTGTCTGTGGCATACTTACTTATTGGGCTAGCACCTTAACAAAAAGTCGCCTTGAGCGTGTGCTAGTACATGAGAGACCATACACACTCACACTGTGAGTTGACATCATATGCATACATGACCTTTTTCTTAGATTTATATATAAAGAAGAGGAGACCAAGTGGTCTAAAGCACTTTTACAGATCACAATGCCTCTCACAAGCCTAGGTTTTAATCCCAGTCTGGACAGATACTTGTGTGAGAAAGTTTGTCTATTCCCTTGCCGAAAGTTGGTGGTTTTCTCTCGGCACTCCGGTTTTCTCCACAATTTCAGAAAAGAATGCACCTATAAAAGTGAAAATATCTTAACAGGGGCATAAAACACGACTAAATTTTTTGAAAAAAATTTAAACCTTACAGTAATTGCCAGGCTAATACATGATGACATTTTAAAATCAAATACATGTACATAAACTTACAAAATAACCAGCCAGTCCCCAGTGGTGGCCCCTGTAGCAGCTTGTGTTAAATGTTCAAATGTTTCATCAGTCAGTTCTTGGGTGGCAACATCTTTAGCCTGGTTCAGCCATGCCTGAATGTCTTCACTTAAAACCTCTACATTGTTGTCAGGTGCTGTGTAAATTAAAATCAATGCATAAAAATCAATATGTGATAAACGAAATGGTTTTCGGTTCAAACCTCTTTCAAGATTTAAACAGGGTGACATCTTTAATCTGGTTTAGCCATGAATGAATGTCTTCACACACAAAAAAACCCTTAAATTTATGTTATTGCCAGACGCTATGTAACTTAAAAGTCATGCATAAGTAGATAAAGACCTGTATGGTACAAATCGCATGGTTGTGGGTTCAAACCCCTTTTCCAGGTTTAAGCAGGAAGGCATCTTTAGATGCCTGAATGTCTTAATACAAGAATTCCATGGAATTAAATGTCTTGCCTGGTTAGTTTTTGTTGGAGTAGAAAATACATTACTTTGGTAAAACACAAACTTTCAAATTTTGACACGCCACCATCGCCAACACCGGAAAAGTAACACCCAAGTCTCATCTTATGGCAATGCTAGGCTCGACGAAAAAATCTTGATGCCATTGTCAGGTTCCATGTAAATTAAAAGATAATGCATAGTTTATAGAGATAATCATTAGTGCAGTACATATTCCATGGTTGTGGGTTCAAATACCTTTCAAAATTTTAGCATGCCAACATCTGGTTTAGCCATGCATGATGAATATCTTCACTTACTATAATTGTTGTTTTGGTGTGTGTGTGTGTGTGTGTGTGTGTGTGTGTGTGTGTGTGTGTGTGTGTGTGTGTGTGTGTGTGTGTGTGTGTGGGATGGGGGGTATGTAAATTAGATATCCTGTCTATACACTTTATATTTCTTAGGTGGTCTTAATTAACAGGTTTAATTTTACAACACTAACAGGTCCCACTGAAACATTATGTAGGTCTCACACTGGAAGAATGGCCTAAATTTAGAACCTGAATTAAAAACTGGATTGAATCACTGCTTGCACAATTATCCAAAGTAATATTGTTAAACCACTTGTCTTAACTATATGCCAAAGTGGTCTGCCAATTTTGGACGTGTCACAAAATATCAATGAGCGAATTTATAATGAAATTACAAGAAAAGCCAGCATTTGAGTAAAATTTTCCACATTGGAAACATTTAAAAAAGGGAGAAGATACAGAAGCTGGGGTAAGAAGGGCACTTGCCTAAACATATAGTATTGGAGGTCATGGGTTCAAATCCCAGTACAAGCTTGTCTTTTATTTTACATTTTACTGTTATAGTACTTACAATCATAGACTGCTGGTACTCCATCCCTGAAGAACACTATCTGTGGTACAGTGTTTACACCAAACGTCATGGCAACTTTAAGGTCTTCACATTTTATTTTCTTTATCTCTGCAAAAATAAAAAAAGAGATTATCGTGACTACTAAAGAAATTCCATGTTAGTCACTTTCTTCACACTGTCAAAGTCAGAAAATTAAAGTTGAAGTCAGATTTCAAGGCCATTTTTATATATTCTGAAAGTCAAATTTCAAGGTTGTCTTTTGTATGCTTAAACTCATGTCAAGGTTATCTAGTACAGGATGGATTTCAAATGTCAAGACCATCTAATATACTGGTATGTTAAACAAAGATAAAAAGGTTTTTACATCATGCCTGCTGTGTCACAGAACATCAGTTTTTAAGGTCATCATGACTTTAACTTTTAAATGCTAAGTGCTTGGTGATAGAACAGTCACTACCTATTTTCAAGACTTTGCTGGGGAAAACTACAAAGGAGAAGATATGATAAAAAAGATATGTAAACAAAACATTAAAATCAGATGTTTACTAGTGTTACGGACGATGTAGAGTTGAATAAGGCTATTTTTACTTCTGGTACTGGTATTTTGATTAAACTCAGGTGGTTTATTCTGAGATGGTAGAGAATACCAGAGTACCATTTAGAAAACCACAACCCCTGGACCTTTATTCAGCCACTAGGCTATATGCTTCCATTGAGTTGAGTTGAGTAATGATCTTTTACACCCCAGTCAAGAATCTTTTACTTATATTGGGGTAGTCAGTTCTGGGATGGTGGAAAAAAAATTGGGATGTATGGAGAAAGCAACCAATCTTTGACAAGCAAATTAACAAACTTTTTCACACTAAGAACTGCCGGAGTGGGATTCAAACCTAAGTGTTTAGAGGCCCTGAGACCTGTAGGCACACCATTTAGATCACTCGGTCCTCTAGGACCCTTTCCATTATGATGATAGGAGTAATGGTGTTTTACGCCCCAGTCAAGATTCTTTCACTTATTTCGAGGTGGTCAGTTCTGGGTTGGTGGAGGAAACCGGAGTGCCTGGAGAAAACCACTGACCTTCGGCAAGCGAAATGACAAACTTTCTCACACTAATATCTGCCCCAAGTGGGATTCGAACCTAGGGGGTGAGAGGCACTGTGATCTGTAAGCGCGCGCTTTAGACCACTCGCCTACCGAGGCCCCTTGTTGATAGGTCAGGATCGATTTTTAAAGTGTACAAATCAAGTCAACTTTTTGCACCATATGGCAATATTTCTATTGACACTTATTAAGAAGTTAATTGATACATTCAACAAGAAAACCCATCTCCTCGTGGCCTGGCTGTTAACCCCCTCACTCATAATGAACAAACAATTTTCTTCACCTTGAAAACAGATTATAAAAATTCTGTCAACAGCTGGGCCTTTCAGTGTTTCAGACAACAATATAACAAATAAAAAACTTTAAATCAATACATGGATATCTATTCATGAGTTTTATCGATCCATTTATTCATCACCAATATTATCAAGCTTACATTTTTCTTAAGATGCTGACAATATATTAATTTTAAGAGTATTTTTTCAATCCTCAATCTTTGTTTTGACATTAAAAAAAAAACCTTTAACAGATAAAAATGACAGCTTATCACTGCCTCAGCAGTAAAACATCGAAGCAAGAGTTGGATTGATTGGCCGGTTGGTTGCAATGTTGCTTAATGTCACATCAACAAGTTTTCAGCCATTCCTGACAAAAGCAAGATTATTAATCTCTAAGGATTAATCTAAGAGCAATTTCGTGTATGCATCAGTCTCAACATGTAAAGTTTCAACTGAGCTCTTTGTAGAAAAACTATGTTTCCATTCTTGGTAGCCAAAACCACCATTGGCTACTAATCTCTGAGAAATTCTTTCAAAAAATAACATATTTTAGCAAATTTGTGAGAAAATACATTTAAAAAAAGACTATATTTTCACAATTTTTTGAATTTGGCTACTAGTAATTTTAAATTTATGGAAACATAGAGAAAACAAGTTTAAGAGAATAATGTTACTTTAATATCTTTGACAGTGAACTTTAATTATAAAGTGATTGGTGATTGGCAAATGGAAGAGAAAGAGTGTTCTGTAAAAGACAACATGCAACAAAGAATATATAACCATCAAAATCTTTGTGTGTATTATGCTCCAACCTTTTACTAGCATACTCAGGACAACCTTTTTTCAAGGTGCTAGCTCACCGAGACACTATGTAACAGACAAACATACAACTTCCCTAGTCACATTATCCTGGCACTAAGTGAACCGGTCGATACTACCGGTATGTCCCCTTAATGCTCGGCACCAGAGAAGAAAAGCAGTATCTCAAATTACCTAGTCACATTATCCTGGCACTAAGTGAACCAGTCGATACTATGTCCCCTTAACGCCTGGCATCAGAGGAGGAAGCAGTATCTCAAATTACCTAGTCACATTATCCTGGCACTAAGTGAACCAGTCGATACTATGTCCCCTTAACGCCTGGCATCAGAGGAGGAAGCAGTATCTCAAATTACCTAGTCACATTATCCTGGCACTAAGTGAGCCAGTTGATACTATGTCCCCTTAACGCCTGGCATCAGAGGAGGAAGCAGTATCTCAAATTACCTAGTCACATTATCCTGGCACTGAGTGAACCAGTCGATACTATGTCCCCTTAACGCCTGGCATCAGAGGAGGAAGCAGTATCTCAAATTACCTAGTCACATTATCCTGGCACTGAGTGAACCAGTCGATACTATGTCCCCTTAACGCCTGGCATCAGAGGAGGAAGCAGTATCTCAAATTACCTAGTCACATTATCCTGGCACTAAGTGAGCCAGTTGATACTATGTCCCCTTAACGCCTGGCATCAGAGGAGGAAGCAGTATCTCAAATTACCTAGTCACATTATCCTGGCACTGAGTGAACCAGTCGATACTATGTCCCCTTAACGCCTGGCATCAGAGGAGGAAGCAGTATCTCAAATTACCTAGTCACATTATCCTGGCACTAAGTGAGCCAGTTGATACTATGTCCCCTTAATGCCTGGCATCAGAGGAGGAAGCAGTATCTCAAATTACCTAGTCACATTATCCTGGCACTAAGTGAACCAGTCGATACTATGTCCCCTTAACGCCTGGCATCAGAGGAGGAAGCAGTATCTCAAATTACCTAGTCACATTATCCTAGCACTGAGTGAACCAGTAGATACTATGTCCCCTTAACGCCTGGCATCAGAGGAGGAAGCAGTATCTCAAATTACCTAGTCACATTATCCTGGCACTAAGTGAGCCAGTTGATACTATGTCCCCTTAACGCCTGGCATCAGAGGAGGAAGCAGTATCTCAAATTACCTAGTCACATTATCCTGGCACTGAGTGAACCAGTCGATACTATGTCCCCTTAACGCCTGGCATCAGAGGAGGAAGCAGTATCTCAAATTACCTAGTCACATTATCCTGGCACTGAGTGAACCAGTCAATACTATGTCCCCTTAACGCCTGGCATCAGAGGAGGAAGCAGTATCTCAAATTACCTAGTCACATTATCCTGGCACTGAGTGAACCAGTCGATACTATGTCCCCTTAACGCCTGGCATCAGAGGAGGAAGCAGTATCTCAAATTACCTAGTCACATTATCCTGGCACTGAGTGAACCAGTCGATACTATGTCCCCTTAACGCCTGGCATCAGAGGAGGAAGCAGTATCTCAAATTACCTAGTCACATTATCCTGGCACTGAGTGAACCAGTCGATACTATGTCCCCTTAACGCCTGGCATCAGAGGAGGAAGCAGTATCTCAAATTACCTAGTCACATTATCCTGGCACTGAGTGAACCAGTCGATACTATGTCCCCTTAACGCCTGGCATCAGAGGAGGAAGCAGTATCTCAAATTACCTAGTCACATTATCCTGGCACTGAGTGAACCAGTCGATACTATGTCCCCTTAACGCCTGGCATCAGAGGAGGAAGCAGTATCTCAAATTACCTAGTCACATTATCCTGGCACTGAGTGAACCAGTCGATACTATGTCCCCTTAACGCCTGGCATCAGAGGAGGAAGCAGTATCTCAAATTACCTAGTCACATTATCCTGGCACTGAGTGAACCAGTCGATACTATGTCCCCTTAACGCCTGGCATCAGAGGAGGAAGCAGTATCTCAAATTACCTAGTCACATTATCCTGGCACTAAGTGAGCCAGTTGATACTATGTCCCCTTAACGCCTGGCATCAGAGGAGGAAGCAGTATCTCAAATTACCTAGTCACATTATCCTGGCACTGAGTGAACCAGTCGATACTATGTCCCCTTAACGCCTGGCATCAGAGGAGGAAGCAGTATCTCAAATTACCTAGTCACATTATCCTGGCACTGAGTGAACCAGTTGATACTATGTCCCCTTAACGCCTGGCATCAGAGGAGGAAGCAGTATCTCAAATTACCTAGTCACATTATCCTGGCACTGAGTGAACCAGTCGATACTATGTCCCCTTAACGCCTGGCATCAGAGGAGGAAGCAGTATCTCAAATTACCTAGTCACATTATCCTGGCACTAAGTGAGCCAGTTGATACTATGTCCCCTTAACGCCTGGCATCAGAGGAGGAAGCAGTATCTCAAATTACCTAGTCACATTATCCTGGCACTGAGTGAACCAGTCGATACTATGTCCCCTTAACGCCTGGCATCAGAGGAGGAAGCAGTATCTCAAATTACCTAGTCACATTATCCTGGCACTGAGTGAACCAGTCGATACTATGTCCCCTTAACGCCTGGCATCAGAGGAGGAAGCAGTATCTCTAATTATAAAGTTTTATGTATGATTCCGACAGGGTTTGAATTCCCGACCTCCCAGTTTTGAGGAGCCACAGAGGTGGTTAACAAGAGCAGGAGGTTGTAAATTTCAAAATGACAAGCAATATACAACCAATTAAAAGTAAACCATAGTCAAGATTGTCAGGATGACTGAAAACGTTTGTAAATCTGCTTAAAGACAGCTAGTTTCCTCAACATAGATAAGTTTAAAGAATGATAACACTTAATAATGTACGAATTCTGTTTCTTCAGAGATTGCTTGGTTCCAACTTCCACTTTTAGTGTCTATGTTGGTGTTTATACAAAGACAAAACTCACTGTGAAAAAAATAATTATAAATTTTGGATATTTGAATACAGGTTCACTTTTTGGTCTTATATGAGCTAAATTAAATATATTTATCTAACTATGATAATAATCTCACTATCAAGATGCTTTTAAACAAAGTCTGCCACCTTCAATCTGGAAAATGCAGCAGGGAGAAATGAAGTGACACATGTCACTTTTGTAAGGTCAAAATGTGTCACTGACAGAATGCAAACCCTTGACCCTTTGATTTGAAGTCCACTATGCTATCACATCATATTTCCATTAATATCATGTTGACTGTCAATAAAACTTACCCTGTTCATATATTTCGGGTGTGGTCACTTTTTCTAACTCAGCTTCATACTGTGCACAGCTAGGACATGATTCTGCGCCTTGAACTTAAAAAACAAAAAAAAACAAAAACAGTTGAAACAATTTCATACACCATCTTAACATCAGTCCTTCCAACGGCCGGAGTATAGTAATGGATTTTTACATGTTTGTCTATATTCATACATTCACATTACAGGAGTCATTCCAGGTGCGTTTTATATTTCCATTCTTTATTATTGCGTGTTGCAGACGGGGCTTGATAGGTGGCCGGGTAGCTCGGTCAGTAGAGCGTCCCACTAGTATTGGGAAGGTCCTGGGTTCGAGTCCTGGTTTGGCCGCTGCATTTTTTCCCTTTCCTGTTACATTTGGGGGCTCGTCCTTCCCTGAAAAGTGGCCGATCAACAGGTTGGTCCCAGGGTGGAACTTGGTGGTTTCGATTCAAAGTGGTTGAATCGAAAGAGAAAAAAAGGAAAGAGAATGTAGCGGACCAGGCTTGATAGGTGGTAGAGTGTCCCGCTAGTTTTGAGAAGGTCCCGGGTTTGAGTCCCGGTTTGGCTGCTGCATTTTTTTTCTTTTCCTATTACATGTGTTTCTAAATGAGTAATATATTAGATGCCATCAATATGAATATACTATGTACATGTATATCAATTTTATCAGTGGCAAAGATATAATAAATCAAAGTTTTTGATATGAAAATCAATAAATTGTAACATATGTTATATACCTTTTTGATTAGTTGCTTGTTTTCGTTGTAATGTTGTTACAAAATGTCACATCAGCAATGTTTCAGCTATTTGCAATGCTAGCAAGGTTGTTAATCTCTAAGAATTAATCTAAGATCAAGTTTGTGTATATGTGGGATGTGCAAATGTGTATGTTTCTTCTACCTTGAACTAGCTCACACTCAGGATAATTTTTTGATAAGGTGCTAGCTCACCGAGTCAGTATGCCAAATACAGACATACCACTCACCCAGTCCATTTATATCCTGGCAAATGATGAACCAGTCAATGCTCTGTCCTCTTAATGCCAATATCAAAAAGGAAGTAATATCTCAAATTTTAAAGTCTTATATTATGACTCGCAAGGGATCATTTTAACCCCCTGACCTGCCTCTTTTAGGTGGACACTCTACCACTAAGCCACTAAGCCACTAATCCAATATATACTCTTATGAGGTTTGTACATGTATTTTGTCATAATTAATGGATGCAGAAGTACATACTTTTGCAGTCAGTAAATAAAATGCAAAGCTTTTTAAATTCATTATGGAGAATAAAAATTTGGAGATATAATATGGGACAAAGCATAATCAGAAGTTTTCTAAACTAGTGCTTTGTCAAGATGAATTGCACAGTAGTTTTGTATCACGTCTGCCAATTTTGAACTGGTCAGTTCCAGGAATACACACCAGAAATTAATACCAAAAAGTCCATCCATTGGAAATTTACATGAGTCAAAATGAACATATTTTATGTACTAATATCTGCAATCTATCACCATATAATTACATTGTCATAAAGCATGATTTAAGCAAAATACAAGATACAGCTGAAATCTAACCCCAAACGTCACACACTTTGGACACATGTTTCACCTGAAGCAGTCTTGTTAATTAAGCTGGCAAAATAACCCTTTATAGTGTGGAAGGTTCCTGGTTTCATCTCTATTCCAAACCACGGGAGCTCGTAATTTAAAAAAAAAAAAAAAAAAAAAAAAAAAAAAAAAAAAAAAAACAGAAAAAAAAAAAAAAAAAACTTTACTATCCAAACCCTGTTTACCTACACATAACACACAAATAGATTTTATGTGCTATGTGTAGGGGTGTTGGAATTATTTCTACTTTATTTATTTATTTATTTTTTGGAGCTACTATGATCTGACCATACAATTTTTCTCCTTTGAGCATTCACACGTGATCATAACTTAAGATCTTAACACAACAGTAGATGTCTGTAGTGGTCTGGTTAGCTTGGTGGAGCAACAGTCTATAAGTGCTGCAGGTCCCTGATTCGATCCCCGGGACTCTTCATTTTTTTTCCCTTCCTGTTAACCGAATTACCCAGCTCGCTAGAGCTAGTTAGATCTATAAGTCAGTCTTGCACAATGAATAATTTGTATTCAAAGTTGTGGGTTTATAACATAGGAGCTTGAGGTTTAAAACTTTTTAAAAAAATTGACAAAGAATCTACTCACAGAAAAGTCCCAAGACATATTTTGATTCTTTGATAAAATTATCGAAATCCTGTCCCGGTACAACTGCCAACTGATCTGCCCATGAAGATGTAATGTAAAAGAGGAAAATGCATGCTACTGCTCTAAGATACATGCTGACCACAATCACACGTGTCAACTATGTTGTGGTTTTCATTGATGTAAGCGACAAGTGTTATTGTCATAAGCATTATTTTTGTTTTTAAAAATGAATATTTTTGACATCTGTTTTATAAAAATTCTGTATTTTTTATTTTTTAGAAATCATACAATTTATATATTTCGATAATATCTACCATTTAAATAAAATCAATATATCAATTATCACTTCCTACTTCCGGTGGAAGAGAAATCATTTTGCCAGGAAAGGGAAAAGAAAATAATCTCTTTCGTTTAGAAATCAGATGTCGCTCTAAAAGAAAACTTTTTGTGGAATGTAAATACAGAATCATTTATCCAAAGACAGATACAGGTATTTTGTAAATTTATTTCTTCCTGAATTAATACGCAAAAGCCGGTCTAAAAGTTTTTAAATCGCCCGCTTGTCGCCATTTTCCTGTGTTAGTGTGTGGGATTACTCACTTCCATTGCTTAAGTTAATATCCTGAGGGCGGGGGTCGATTTCCTCCTGGACGATTTCTAGTTTAGATTGTAGATAAATAGTTGTTTTAAATGGATAAAAACAGTTAGGTAAGTAATCCTAAACTAGAAAATAATTTATAAATAATTATATTTAATAGCTTCAAAGCCAGTCACAAGAAGAACAGTACACATGAACTCCATCGTGAAACTGATATAGGGAATTTTGGTTCAAGGTAGTGCAACTGATAATGATACACTTTTGTTGTTTAATCTTTCAACAAGTTTTTACTTCGAATGATTAATTGACAGGTGTTAGAAAATAAATACTGTACAATTTGAATTTTATTATTTATTATTATAACTCTAAAAAAATAGATATATATTGTTACAATTCACAAAAAAAAAAAAAAAAAAAAAAAAAAAAAAAAAAAAAAAAAAAAAAAAAAACCCAACAAATGTATATTTCATGTATATGTTACTAGAATATCATATCCCAGCCTCAGTAGTGTGACCAGATGTTGATGATCCAAATTCCCTGATGTCGGATCATGTCTCCACTTACTTTGGCCATGGATTTATCTTTATCCAACATTGATAAAATCCTTACAGTTGATTGAGAGATGTGATGGTAATTCCAGCTGGTTTAATCTAGTTTTGAATTTATTTAACATCCACCCCCCCCTCCCCATTGTTGTTACTGTCTGCATATTGGCCCCCAAGCTACATGTAGACAATGACAATGACAATAAACTCTGCCAGCTGCCTTAACCTCCCCCCCCCCCCCCAAATATTTGAAAACAATATATAACAAAAAATAATCAGAAAGTGTTAGAATATTAATTGATAATATGTTAGTTATTTATTTACATTTGATACATTGATTGCTTTATTTAATTTTTTTCACTGGTAGTTAATATGTTGCTTTGAAGGGTGACAAAAACAATAGTGCGGCTCAGGGTGAATAAATCTTTGACCGGGCACATTGTGTTGTGTAACTGCCAAAAACCTGTATAACTTATATTTGTACATGTATCTAATGATGATGGGAGCAAAATATTTACCTGTTACCTGCATATAGAAACCAATATCGGTGTTGCGCTTCACTGGTCTGTTTCAATTAGATTCACTTTCTTAAATCCTTTTTTGCCCAGTTCAGGTTTATAGTTACTAGGCTGGAATTTCATGTCCAAATTGCTCCAAAATATATTGTAGCCCTTTTAAAACTGTTTAAGATTGTGTATTCACTGGATTGGTAGACAAGGCAATCCACGTATTGGTCACTCTGACTAAAGGCCACTGCGGTGACTCAGTTGGTAGAGTGCTCACTCCGTAAGTAGAAGGTCGTGGGTTCGAACCCCGGCTGGGTCTAACCCAAGACTTGAAAGTGGGTAATGACTGTTCTTTCGCCAAGCACTCGGCAGTACGAAATGAAAGTCACGGCTCTTTCTAATGGCAACTTAAAATAAACAAGGTCCTGTGTCATGGCAGGCATGGCCCGATAAAGAACCCTACTGTATAATGCCATCAGCGTAATGCACAGGAAGAATTTCTGCACTTTCACCTATAGCTGGTGACATCTCGATATAAGTGAAATATTCTTGACTGGGACGTTAAACACCATTACTCAACTCAACTGACTAAAGTTTGCTTTCCCAACATTTGTTTTATTGTTTTCTTTATGGAGTTGCATTGAACCCCCTGTGTTGCCTTTTGAGTACGGTAAATAACTATATCATTAGAAACTTTGTTGATGTTGTGTTGGATTTTATAAATTTGTACTATATCAGATCTTAGTCTCCTGTATTCCAGAGTTGGTACCACTGTGGTAGTGCAGTTGGAGTGCTGGCTCTGTAAGTGGAAGGTCATGGGTTCAAATCCCAACCAGGACTTACCCAAGACTTGAAAGTGGGTAGTGACTGTTCTTTCACCAAGCACTCGGCTTTACGAAATGAAAGTCAAGGTTCTTTTAGATGGGAACTTAAAATAAACGAGTCCCATGTCACGGCAGGCATGGCATGATAAAGAATCCTGCTGTATAATGCCTTTAACATAACACACGGGCAAAATTTCTGCACTTTGGCCTATAACGGGTGATGTCTCAATATAAGTGAAATATTCTTGACTGGGACGTTAAACACCATTACTCAACTCGACTCCAGAATTGGTGAGCCAAGTGATTTTAGTCTTGTTGGATAGGGAGTGAAATATTTGACAGAAATTCAGAAATTGATGAACAAGAATTTACATACAATTTTGTTATATATTAAAATTATGACAAAAAAAGATGATGCATATCCTTTTCTAAGTATTTACGAGGCAATCTTCACCTTTCCTGAACTGACTGTTTGATGCAAGTGAATAATCTTCACCCAGAGTTAAAAGGTAAAATACCATTACTCCTATCTAGTTTAGTTTTTCAAGAATGATTCTAGATCTACCTGAATCTAAATGAAATAACCTTGACTATATATGATTTTTAAGAAAATGCCTTCACTGGAATCGAACCCATGTGTTGATGCACACACACACACCCCGAAACCACTACCATCACCACCCCAAAATTAGACCACTTGCCCATCAAGGACTGGCAATGAATATTTTGGGGACTTGAGGCATAACTCTATACACAAGGAAATAATTCCTATCTTTCATGTCTTTTGGGGACAAAATTAGCCCCCTTAATTACTTTTTCTCTCTCACAATTACAAATTACAATTTTCAAAATCCAAAGAACATATTGATTCAACATTAGATCAGTGGCAAAGTGGTTTTAAATACAACATTACAGAGTGCAATGCCCCTCACTGCCAAGGTAGGAAATCCACTTGGACAGATCAGAGTGTGAAAGAGTTTGTTAGATGGATCATCCCTTGTCAAAGGTCGATGGTTTTCTCCAGGTACTTGTTCTTTGGTGTCATCATTGCAGAACCTATAGCTGGTGACATCTCGATATAAGTAAAAGAATCTCAACTGGGACATTGATTACTGATTGATTGACTGCATTACTCAACACTGCTTAAACACTAGAATGTTTTTTTACAGTAAACTTTCAATGTGAGTTTAGCAAGATTTGATTTGATTTTATTGGGTTTTATGTCCCAGTCAAAAATATTTCACTTATATCAAGACATCACCAGTTATAGATGAAGTGGTAGAAATTTTGACCTTTGCAGTGCGGTTAGGGCAATGTGCAAGGGAGTTTTCTTTTATGTGTCATGCCTGCTATGACATGGGGCATCAGTGTTTAAGATCTCCGACGAAGGACTCATTGGCTTTTATTATTTCTGAATGCTAAGTGCTTGGTCACTACCAACTTTCAAGTCTTGGTCAGAGCTGGCTCCGGGGGTTCAAATACCGACCTCCCACATACAAAGCTATGCATAGCAAGAAGTATGGTATAATGAACATAACCTCAATTATGTCGGTCATGTTTTTACAAGAAGTGCAGCAGACAGTGCTAACACTTTATGATCTCATGGACCGTGTTTTAAATTGAAGAACTGAAAAGCACCTTTTTTCTACATAGGTAACCATGCAGCTCTTTTGAAATATTGCAGCACTGATACCACTGAAGACAAAGTTTCAATGTGTTTGATTGAATAGTGACAGTTTTAGCTAATCAAATATAGACAGAGAAGCATAGCAATTGTTTTCAAGCATCCTCCTTCTTATTTCTTCTTGGGAGTTTCTGCCACTTCTGATGCACCCATGTTTAACACAAGAAGATGGAACTTTTGATTTATTTTTACTTGCCCATCAGAACAACCTACTTTCACTTTCAACTTGCTGCACCTCATTTTTAACTTTCATGGGCAAGCGGGCAATGCCTTATTTCACTATTTATTTGCAGGGTACCTTAAATTTTCTCCTTGTATTATAAAGACATGTATTTACTCCTTTAAATTTTCTGAAGTCATGGTGCCCTGCCCTCTTCAATCAACCCCCCCCCCCCCATCTTTTGTAAAAAGTCTGGAAAAAACCCTGATAGATTTATCTGTCTTAAAAAATGCCAGTTTAATCCATGATATATACAAAACATTGACATGAGTCAGAGAAAAAGCCGAGATATATAAATGTTTTATATATACAGAAAATAAACAATAAATCGAGTGTTTTTGTTATAAATTAAAATTCACATCTTGATATCAGTAACAAACAGACCATATTTAAATTTCCCTTTCTGTTATAAAAAGACAAGTACATGTTTGTATTATATACATGCAATATAAATGATATATACAGCGTTTATCATACTTAGCCTATATACATGTATATCTATATGACTTCCTTGCTTCAGTCAAGTATATTTAAAAGAAATCTTCATTCTTGCTTCTGAGTAATTTTTAATATGTCAGCTGGGTCTAATGGACTCTTGGGTTTTCATTCTTTCTTCTGAATCAGAAATGGGACATGTACAAGGAATGGAATCCTAATTTAGGAATATTTGTCAGATTTTGTCCCATCTTAGGTGATTTTTTTCCTACATGATAATGATAATTTTGGTATTTATTTTTTTTTGCCATTCCAGAATTTAACATGTCTGAAATAAAAGTCAATGTTTTTTACAGTCACTCGGGTTTCCTCTTCCATTCCAACATTGATTGCCTACATGATGCATCATTATTCCACATTTTAATTCTTACTCTTACAAACTCACCTATCTGTTATTTTGGCTCACTCAAGTATTCATACTTACTAACCAATCTATTTGCTCACTCACTCACTCACTAATTCACTCACTCATTGACTCACCCTGTTATTTTGGCTCACTCAAGTATTCATACTTTCACTTGATCATTCAGTCACCTACATGTACTTGGCTATTTACTTACTAACTCACTCACTCACTCATTCCCTTGCTCAATCACTCACTCACTCACTCGCTCACTCACTCATTCACTGGCTCACTCACTCATTCACTCACTCACTCATTCACTCACCCTGTTATTTTGGCTCAATCAAGTATTCATACTTTCGCTTGTTCATTCAGTCACCTACATGTATTTGGCTGTTTACTCACTTACTCACTCACTCACTCACTCTTTCACTCACTCACTCACTCAGCTACTCAGTTACTCGCTCACTCATTCACTCACTTATTTAGTTGATAAATTGTTCACTGACACATCTTAAGTCAATCTTTCATTAATTCAATCACTTGTGAATTCACTCTCATTCATTAGCCCATTCACTCACTTTTCATTCACCCATTTATTCATTCATTTATTCATTCATTCAATCATTCATTTATTCTTTCTAACAATAAAGTTTCTTAATATACAAAATTCCTAAGAAAATGGGTATATATATATTACTTTGTCATTGCTGGTAGGACGTTTCTAACTGTGGTATAATGAGATGCATTTAAATTTGTTTTTTTTTTTATAAATATTTATATATACTGGTATGTGTCATTATATGGTAACATGTTTTACATGTTAAATTTAAAAAGATTAAATAAGTTGTTTTTTATGCGGAATGCTAGATGGTTAAGAACATAATGTTGTATAATATAACATTATTTATTTTCTTCCAACCTGTCTCTAACAGGTAGCTGTGTTTATATATGTAAACACCTTAGCACAGTTAATTTGTTGTTGGTTTGTTATAATGTAGTTTGAGCACGGTTGATTGGTTGTTGGTTGGTTATAATGTTGTTTGAGCACAGTTATTGGTTATAATGTTTGAGCACAGTTATTGGTTATAATGTTTGAGCACAGTTGGTTGGTTATAATGTTTGAGCACAGTTGATTGGTTGTTGAATTATTATCATCTTTTTTGAGCACAGTTGGTTGGTTATAATGTTTGAGCACAGTTGATTGGTTGTTGGTTGGTTATAATGTTGTTTGAGCAAAGTTATTGGTTATAATGTTTGAGCACAGTTGATTGGTTGTTAAACTATTATAATGTTGTTTGAGCACAGTTGGTTGGTTATAATGTTTGAGCACAGTTGATTGGTTGTTGGTTGGTTATAATGTTGTTTGAGTACAGTTGGTTGGTTATAATGTTTGAGCACAGTTGATTGGTTGTTGGTTGGTTATAATGTTGTTTGAGCACAGTTGGTTGGTTATAATGTTTGAGCACAGTTGATTGGTTGTTAAATTATTATCATCTTTTTTGAGCACAGTTGGTTGGTTGTTAAACTATTATAATGTTGTTTGAGCACAGTTGGTTGGTTATAATGTTTGAGCACAGTTGATTGGTTGTTGGTTGTTTATAATGTTGTTTGAGCACAGTTGGTTGGTTATAATGTTTGAGCATTCAGTTGGTTTGTTATAATGTTTGAGCACAGTTGATTGGTTGTTGGTTTGTAATAATGTTGTTTTATCATGGTTGGTATATCTCATTTATGTCCTGGCCAGGGTACAAACCCACAACCTTCTGACTGAGTCACTTAGGCAGTTTTAAGCAGAGTTGAGTAATGGTGTTTTTCACCCCATCAAGATTCTATCATTTATATGGTTCAAGGATGGTGTAGAAAACTGTAGTTCCTAGTGAAAAAATATTAACCCTGAGCATGTGAACTGACAAACTTTTTTGTCTCTAGATTCTGTCAAAAATAGAATTTAAACCTAAGTGTTGAGGGGTGATAATTTGTAGAAGAGCTTTAGAACACCCCCCCCCCCCCCATTTAGGCCTCTCTATATAGTTTTTTGACTTGAAATTGTATGAGAATAGATTCCTTGTTAGATTGTTGGGATTAAATGGCCAGGTTCTGTCCTAGTATATGGGCCTTGATGGCAAGGTGTTTCCACCCAGTGGATTTAACCCAATTTTGCTGAAGTGGAAAGGGTTTTTTTTTCCTCAGCCTTAGCTGGTTTTGTTTGGTACCAATATAATTAAAATTTAATGGCTTCGTATGTTTTATTATGTTTTTGATATTGCATGTTGATATATTCTCTATGTTGTAACTACAATGTGAGAAATTAAGAACTTGAACTTAGTAATTCTGGAAATCAGGAAAATGACAGACCAACAAGTTCTGAAAAAAAAAATTCAAATTTCAGTTGTTTTAAACTGACTAGGTGATCATATTTCATAATCACTATATAAAGAAATTATGTAGAAGTATCAAAGCAATGGATTAATTTTAAGTGAAGGAAATTCCCAGATTCTAAAAATAGATTGATGCAGGTAAAGTTTCTGACAAAGATTAAACATTTAATTGTTTTAATCTGATTAGATAATCTTATTTGATAATTATTACACATGTTTAAAGAAATCATGATTGATTTAAAATTAAGGAAATTCCCAGATTCTAAAAATAGATTGATGCAGGTAAAGTTTCTGATGAAGGTTAAACATTCAATTGTTTTAATCTGATTAGGTAATCATATTTGATAATTATTACACATGTTTAAAGAAATCATGTGAGTTTGAAAGAAATTCCCAGTTTCTAAAAATAGATATATTGCAGGTAAACTTGTAATTATTTATTATGTCATGATCATACAATAATTTCCATGTGATGATGTATATTTCATGACCCTTAACCTTTTCATGTGATTATGTATTCGTAATGACCCCTGTGACCTTTACGTTTATTTCCTCTTCTGTCATCAGCTTATAAGTGTTATAGTTATTTTGTGGTGTATGTAATTGGTGCAATAATGGATTATATCATGATCACATCATCAATTAAAGGTCACGTAATTTACTCAGACTTTTTTTATCAATATGACATATAGATTTTTCTAAAAATAGAATTTCTATTTCCAAAATCTGTTCATTGTATTAAATTTGGACTTATATTTTATACTGTGCAATTTTACAAGTAGATAAAGGATGTGGAACTCTTTTGCTAAAAAGTCTCTAAAGTTTAAGTGTTCTGGATGTCCTAAATAGGATGATTTAAACTATTAGCTCAGACAATTTTAAGCGGTTTTGACCGTCCTTAATAGATTGATTTAACCTTCGTTTGATTTTGTCAGCTTTACATTGAACTTTTGCAAAAACATGAATTACTTGATGTGCTCAGTTACTTTGTGTATATGCTGATACATAATGGAATAATTTGGAAAACAAAAGTTGGTCATGATTTCTTTGTGATATGGTTTGTATTGCAAACATTTTTTAACCCCCACCCCCACCCCCACCCTTCCCTTCCCCTGCTTGCCTAGTTAAGATTGAAGTGGTCAGTTCTGTGATGGTGGAGAAGAGTGGAGTATTAATTTCCCGAGATTTGTCGGTAATATTGAGAAATTTTTGTTTTACTTATTAGTGAAATAGCTTTTAGCTAATGGCATTATATAAGGAGGTAATCATGTGATATATGGTCAGTTGGCCATTCACAGGTCATTTTATACATGTACCCGGTGCTTATGTGTCAACTTAGCAAATGGATGCCGAGTTACAAAATTTGATACAACAGCAAGTTAGAGAAACATTCAATGTATCTCAGAATGATTTACTTTTAAAGATGGACTCCCTTTATTTCCAACCACTGCAGTAGCTCAGTTGGTAGAGTGCTTATTTCTTAAGTGGAAGGTCGTGGGTTCGACCGGGTCTGACATAGACTTGAAAGTGGGTAGTGACTGTTCTTTTGCCAAGCACTCAAGCACTCAGCATTACGGAATGAAAGTTTTGTTTCTTTCGGATGGGAACTTAAAATAAATGAGGTACATTGTCATGGTAGGCTTGGAATAATGAGGAACCCGGCTGTATAATGCCATTAGTGCAACGCACAGGCAAAGTTTCTGTACTTTCGCCTATAGCTGGGGACGTCTCATTATAAGTGAAAAATTATTGACTGGGACGTTAAACAATATTACTCACTCCCACTACTCTTTTTTTCCACCAAGTTCACGTCCTTGGAACAAAGATTTTGAACTCTCAGATATCCAAGTTTGATAGTGGTGTTGTCATTTAGTAAAGTGAAAATATAGTTTTTCAACCAGAGTTCCTGATCACAGCACCTCTCACTGCCGGGGTTTCGAATCCAACTCAGGACAGATCCTAGTGTGAGAAAGTTTGTCATTTCCCTTGCCGAAGGAAGGTGGTTTTGTTTGGGCACTCTGGTTTCCTCCACCATCCAAGAACTGACCGCTACTCCTGGGGGAAACATCCTACTGTATCTTAAGCAAGGGAAACACATTTATTTTCACTAATGAATGGGATTTGGGTGACTGGTTGGTTGTATTGTTGTTTAATGTGGCATCAGCAATTTTTCAGATACTTGTGATTAAAGGATAGTGTATTGTTTTGAAGCATGAAATTTAAAACAAAAACTTTTACTTTTTGAAACACCAATACATTGTACATTTTAGTGTTATTATATGATTAAAGAAGGAAGTATATACAATATATAGAGAGAAAAATATTTCCTTGATGAGTAAGGCCTATTTTAAAAAATTCTTTGTTTGCTGTTTTCCGACTCATGCTGTCCACATATGGTTAGGTAAGTAGGAAAAAAAATTAATTTTATTTTTTAAAATCTTTATCTATTACACTTTTGAAAAAGTTTAAATTGGTTTCATATGTCTCTTTTAAAACACATTTTACAATTTTTTTGCTAACTAAAGTCTTCTTTGTTTCTCCTTGTGTCTTCTCCCATGGAGAAAAGCGGAATTCTTACTACCGTATAAACCTGCTCACAGGTCATCTCACTTTCCAAGATTATTGGCCTTTTAATACTGTTTCTTATTTTATATGAGAAGTTAAAAAAAAAAAGAAAACTGGAATTGATGTCAATGAAAATTTTTGGGAAGGGACATCTCAAGTTGGTAGGGTGCTCAACAGCAAACAAACTTAATTTTATTTTAGGCCTAAAAGAGTGTGTGTGTGTGTGTGTGTGTGTGTGGTGTGTGTGTGTGTGTGTGTGTGTGTGCAGACTTGTGAATGATTTCCTCTAATAGTAATACTCTTACAGTTGCTTACTGGTTTGAGTATTTGACATGAAGTGAGAGACTGAATTGTTGATTACCGGTCTGATCTCCGAAAGAAAGTATAACCAGCTTGTGTATATCCAGACATATGAACAATGTCTTTTCACACAGTTGCTTAGTAGTTTAGAGTATTTAGCCTGTCTGTGAGAGTCCAATTGCAGTTGTCTAGTCTAAAGGCATTAAAAAAAGATTCATTTTATATATATGAATGACTTCCTCAAATACATGTACCATCACTGTTGCTTAAATGTGAATATGTTTTGACATGCAGTGAGAGGTTAAGGATTTATCCCTAGTCTGATCTCCATAAAAGAAAGGCCATTTGTATAAAGACCACCTACTATACCTTCCTTATATTCACCTGTTTAAAGATCTGTCATTGGTCTTTATAGACAGGTTGGACTATGTGTGTTTATTACAAGGGTTGAAGCCTTGGAGGTATGAGAGTTGAAGCCTTGGAGATATGAGGGTTGAAGCCTTGGAGATATGAGGGTTGAAGCCTTGGAGATATGAGGGTATGAAGCCTAGGAGGTGGGAGGGTTGAAGCCTTGGAGAGATGAGGGTTGAAGCCTTGGAGGTGTGAGGGTTGAAGCCGTGGAGATGTGAGGGTTGAATGCCTTGGAGATGTGAGGGTTGAAGCTTTGGAGATATGAGGTTGAAGCCTTGGAGATATGAGGTTGAAGCCTTGGAGAGATGAGGGTTGAAGCCTTGGATATGAGTGTTGAAGCCTAGGGTGGGAGGGTATGAAGCCGTGGAGATATGAGGGTTGAAGCCTTGGAGGTGTGAGGGGTTTGAAGCCTTGGAGATGTGAGGGTTGAAGCCATGGAGATGTGAGGGTTGAAGCCTTGGAGATATGAGGGTTGAAGCCTTGGAGATATGAGGGTTGAAGCCTTGGAGATATGAGGGTTGAAGCCGTGGAGCCTTGGAGATATGAGGGTTGAAGCCGTGGAGATGTGAGGGTTGAAGCCTTGGAGGTGTGAGGGTTGAAGCCTTGGAGGTGTGAGGGTTGAAGCCTTGTACATTCATTGTTAACTACATAGATTAAGTATTCTAATTGTGATGGGCTAGGTTGGTTGTCTATAATATCATATTTTGTTGGCATAGTGTAAATTGTAAAATGACCTTCAAGATTTGTACATATGATAATTCAAGTGGAGTGGATAAAGGATGTTTCACACCCCAGTCAATGACTCTTTTACTTATATCAAAGATGGTCATTTCTGGTACAGTGGAGAAAACTGGAGTACTTGAAGTGGGCTGAATGGTTAAGGCAAACTCCAGGCATCTCGCTGATGTGTGTTTGGCCCCAGTCAATCACATGTGAGATATGTTTTCTTTGCTGTAGGCCTAACTGGTTTGGTTCGGTACTAACACTTTTGTTGGTTGGTGCTGACTATACATTTACACAGCAAAATAACCCATGACCATGGAGACAGAATTTTAAACTTTCTTTGGGATCTGTACTTGTTTTATAATCTAATTGTTTTAATATCTTTTTTTTTAATGTACATGTATTATTTTTCAGTGTATATGTATATTACTAGTATTTAAATCTTTCACATTTTCTGTAAATTTTATTATTACTAGTATTTAAATCTTTACATTTTCTGTTCGTTAAAAAAAAAAATTTCCATTGCATCTTTAAACATAAACTCACTCACTCACTGATATACACTCACTCACCACTTGCTCACATTCTTGCTCTCACGCACTCACTCAGACTAACTCACAAACTTACTGAGACTAACTCACCCTGAAAATGCTAAATTACCTCCCCTATAATTATAAAGTATGTGGTCAATAGTTACATGATGGTGAACCCAGAGCCCTAACTCTGGCATCATCCGCCCTTTAACTTTGCCTGGGACAATAAAAATATTTCAAATTAAAAAAAAACTCGCACACTCGGACTTACTAACTCACTCAGACTAACTCACTTAGATTAAACTCGCTCAGACTAAACTGACTCAGATTAACTCACTCATTCACCCACTCACTCACTCTTTATTTTATATAACGCCTACTCTATAAATCTGTTGTACTAATTACCACTAATGGTTTATATTTAGACAAAGTACTATTATTTATCATTCTTATAGGCCTTATTTATAACACATTATAGCTTGTTCTTCACACTTTAACCCCCCCCCTCTTTTTCTGAAAGAATAGTAAGTTATTTTATTCAACTTTCTACAATTAATTCCTGTTGTATGGAATACCACTAATGTTTTAATTATTATTTAATTATTTATTTAGCATTCATATATACTTTATTCATAACAGACTTGGATTGTAATTTTCTTCT
>JARBDR010000811.1:45133-159190 GCA_029721355.1 Tegillarca granosa | reverse complement strand
AGTGATTGTTTTGTGCTTGCCATTTGAACACTTAAAAATCATTTAATGTTTTTAATAAATTTAAATAATTTTTTAAGAAAGTTGAAAAATGAAAATTTTGTGAACTTTGACTTGCCATTTTCAGTTCCAGGGTTCATAACATGTGTCTTGAAAAATGATTGGCTGTTTAACTTACCAAAGAAATGTGAAAGGAATTTTGATTTGTCATTTGACTTCAGATTGAATGAAAATAACAAGATATATGATTGGCTGCTTTGAATTTCAGGTTGCCATGGCAAAAGTGGAATGGTTTGAAGAACAGAGATCAGCAAACAAGCAGCAATAGATAATGCTCTAAAGTTAGCGGAGGCGGAGTGGAAGTTAAAGTTGGAAGAGTCCATTGATACTGAGGTGGAAAAGAGAATCGCTGAAGGTCAGTTTAGTATAGTCAATCCAAAATGTATGCTAAATTTTAACCCTGTGTTAATGGTTTAGACTAGCCCAGGCCTCTAATAGGGTATTTGAAGCCATTTTTTCAAGATGGACAAAAACATACACCCACAACCTTCCACATGAGTTCTCGCCGCTAAATTCATTCCAGGTCTGTGGCAGGTGAGAAAGGGTTGTCCTTGCTGGTTGGCTTGATACTTTTATAATAGACAAAGTAGTCTGTGAAGCTTATCTGCAACATTGAAGGCGAATGTACTAACACTATATTACAATGCAGATTAGAAAATTTTTGCATGTTCAACCAAACCAACCTCCCTTCCCCCATGAGTGAATACTCTAGCAAATATTGTGTATGGATGCTCTTAAATTTTTATTATTTATTTATTTTTTTTTTTTTTTTTTTTTTTTTTTTTTTTTTTTTTTTGAACCAATTTTTTAGCTCAACTGGCTAAAGCCAGCTGAGCTTATGGCATGGTTTTGCGTGCGTCCGTGCGTCTGTGCGTCCGTGCATGCGTGCGTAAACTTTAATCTTCTCCTCTGAAACCACTGGGCCAATTGGAACCAAATTTGGTGTGGAAGGTCCCTAGGTGGGGTAGACCAAAGTTTGTACCAGGCGACCCCGCCCGACATCCAAGATGGCCGCTGTTACTATAAATAGCAAAAACACATAAATAGCCATTGCTGAGTCATTTTTTAACCGATTTTGTTCAAATTTGAAATGTAGAGAGTAGATAGCGGGCATTCAACATATATAACGGGTTTTTATGAGAAATTTTTCGTTGACCCGATTTTTACGAATTATGCAAATGAGGTGTAATATTTAATCAATTCTTTGAAAATCTTCTCCTCTGAAACCACTGGGCCAATTGGAACCAAATTTGGTGTGGAAGGTCCCTAGGTGGGGTAGACCAAAGTTTGTACCAGGCGACCCCGCCCGACATCCAAGATGGCCGCTGTTACTATAAATAGCAAAAACACATAAATAGCCATTGCTGAGTCATTTTGTAACCGATTTTGTTCAAATTTGAAATGTAGAGAGTATATAGCGGGGCATTCAACATATGTAACGGGTTTTTATGAGAAATTTTTCGTTGACCCGATTTTTACGAATTATGCAAATGAGGTGTAATATTTAATCAATTCTTTGAAAATCTTCTCCTCTGAAACCACTGGGCCAATTGGAACCAAATTTGGTGTGGAAGGTCCCTAGGTTGGGGTAGACCAAAGTTTGTACCAGGCGACCCCGCCCGACATCCAAGATGGCCGCTGTTACTATAAATAGCAAAAACACATAAATAGCCATTGCTGAGTCATTTTTTAACCGTTTTTGTTCAAATTTGAAATGTAGAGAGTAGATAGCGGGGCATTCAACATATGTAACGGGTTTTTCTGAGAAATTTTTCGTTGACCCGATTTTTACGAATTATGCAAATGAGGTGTAATATTTAATCAATTCTTTGAAAATCTTCTCCTCTGAAACCACTGGGCCAATTAGAACCAAATTTGGTGTGGAAGGTCCCTAGGTGGGGTAGACCAAAGTTTGGTACCAGGCGACCCCGCCCGACATCCAAGATGGCCGCTGTTACTATAAATAGCAAAAACACATAAATAGCCATTGCTGAGTCGCTTTTTAACCGATTTTGTTCAAATTTGAAATGTAGAGAGTAGATAGCGGGGCATTCAACATATGTAACGGGTTTTTATGAGAAATTTTTCGTTGACCCGATTTTTACGAATTATGCAAATGAGGTGTAATATTTAATCAATTCTTTGAAAATCTTCTCCTCTGAAACCACTGGGCCAATTGGAACCAAATTTGGTGTGGAAGGTCCCTAGGTGGGGTAGAACGAAGTTTGTACCAGGCGAACCCGCCCGACATCCAAGATGGCCGCTGTTACTATAAATAGCAAAAAAACACATAAATAGCCATTGCTGAGTCATTTTTTAACCGTTTTTGTTCAAATTTGAAATGTAGAGAGTAGATAGCGGGGCATTCAACATATGTAACGGGTTTTTATGAGAAATTTTTCGTTGACCCGATTTTTACGAATTATGCAAATGAGGTGTAATATTTAATCAATTCTTTGAAAATCTTCTCCTCTGAAACCACTGGGCCAATTGGAACCAAATTTAATGTGGAAGGTCCCTTGGTGGGGTAGACCAAAGTTTGTACCAGGCGACCCCGCCAGACATCCAAGGTGGCCGCTGTTATTATAAATAGCAAAAACCCATAAACAGCCATTGCTGAGTCATTTTTTAACCGTTTTTGTTCAAATTTGAAATGTAGAGAGTAGATAGCAGGGCATTCAACATATTTAAAGGGTTTTTATGAGAACTTTTTCGTTGACCCAATTTTCAAGAATTATGCTTAAGGTGTAATATTTAGTGAAATCTTTGAAAATCTTCTCCTCTGAAACAACTGGGCCAAGTGGAATGAAATTTTGTGTGGAAGGTCCAAATGTCAGCCTGACTAAAGGTGGTACCAGGCAACCCGTCCTGACATCCAAGATGGCCGTCATAACTAAAAATAGAAAAAAAAGACCATTGTTGATCTTTTTTTCCACCAATTGAGCTCAAATTTTAAATATAGAAAGTATACTGTATGGGATTCAAAATATATGATATTCTTTTCTGAAAAAATTTTTATTGACCCAATTTTCAAGAAATATGCAAATTAGGTGTAATATTTAGTAAAATCTTTTCCTCTAAAATCACTGGGCGAATTGGAACCAAACTTCCTGTGGAAGGTTCCTACATCGGCCTAAAAAAAGTTTGAACCAGTCTAAGATGCCTGTTGTTACTAGATATATATATATATATATATATATATATATATATATATATATAAAAAAGCCATTGTGGATCTATTCTAAGCTCAACTGGCTAAACCAAGCTGAGTTTATGGCATAGTGAAGCATGCCTGCATGTGTGTGTTGCAAAGTAGGCTTTATTGAAGCAAAAATGGTCATAAGCTCAATTTATTTCCCATCTTAAGCTGATGAACCAATTATGGTAACCACATCACATTGTCTTAAAGGCACCACAGTGGCTGTGTGGTCTTAAACATTCGATGTTACGAATCACAGCACCTTTCACCCCTGACATTGTGCATTAATGCCAAGTGGGCTAGCACTTCATCTTTGAAAGTTTGTCAGTAAACTTGCTGCTTGGTTGTGGTTTTCTCCTATAATCCAGTGTCCTCCACCATTTCCAAAATTGACAGTCTCCATATAAGTGAAATATTCTTGAGTTGAACGTTAAACAGCATTTCAATCAAAAACAAACATTGTCTTACATATGCAGCCAGTTGAGCATCACAGGCCCTATTGGGCCTCTTGTTTAAAAAACTTTATAATTTAAAAATAACAAAGAATTACTATTATTTCATTTTTCTATTCTAATAATTTTTTTTAAACTTTTTATTTTATCATATATATATATATATATATATATATATATATATCTGTGTGTGTGTGTGTGTGTGTGTGTGTGTGTGTGAGTGTGTGTGTGTGTGTGTGTTTTAAAAATTTTCTCCTAGTGAATAATATTTGATCATCTGTGAAATCAAATAAACGTGATACCTGTTGGAAAGTTACAAAGCTATGAAAGTTAACTTTAGATGAGAAATCCTTCTGGAATTTTTGTATTGATCTTCTTAGATCCCAGAATCATAAAAATGGAAAAGATTGTCCATCAATTAATAATTGATCATCAGTTAACGATTGATAGAAAAAAAAAAACACCATCAATATACTGGGAAAACAGATAATTATCTTAAGACCTCGTAAAAAAAAAAATTATATGGTTCTCAAGATTGATGTTGTTTTGTGGAGTATGAATTGAACAGGAAAAATGAGAGGGGTCATTACAATAGGTCAAAGAGTAAGTGAGTGAGTTCTTGTTTAAAGCCTAATCAGCATTATTTCAGCTATTTGTGGCTATTACTATAATTCAAGAAGTAAGTGAACGAGTTGTTGTTTAAAGCCTGGTTAGCATTATGTCAGCTATTTGTGCTGTCAATAGGTCGAGAAGAATTAAGGATTTGAGAGGATGGAATTTATTCATTAACAATTATCTGATAATACTACACAACATTATATTGTTAAATTTTTTGTTTGGATTTGTTTCTCAATCCACTGTGTTTTGAAACTCGTGTGTACATTTGAACATTTTTCTCATCGGTAAATTTCTGTGAGTAGTGAAATTTCATTATATATTTGCATTATTTTAATTATTGTTCTGTCATGTGTTCGACCAATTTAATAACATGATATTGAATTCATAAAGTTAAAATTGTTTAATTTTACACAGCTGATTAATCCTTGGAACAATGGAATTCACCCAGCACCACGTGATAGCTCATTGTTTTTGTGCGTGACAATTATTTCTATAAGCAATGGAATCGCATAAAGTGACATTTTCCTGTAATAACGACGTTTTTCGGGAATATTTGACTTAAACGTTATCCATTTCATTCTGCACAAACATTAAGAGGTATTGAGTTCCATTGTGAAAGTAAAACCAATACCCAATTTCTCGATTTAAAATATTCCAAAACCTGTAATGTGAATTAAAAGTTTGTTTTAATTTAAGTGGCATTAATTGAAAAAAACAATAGTAGTGCAGTTGGTTTTCTGTTCACTATGTGTAGGAGAATGGGGTTAGATCTCTGCTTAGGCTTAATTAAGTCCATAGAAATGACATAATGCAGTATTCGATATATTTCGGAACTTCAAAATTCCCTAAAATCAAAATCAAAAAGTAGATATTAAAAATGTAACGGAACCATAAATCAACCATGGAAGACTTTGGCAATATAGTATTTACAATTTATCAGATTCTTGAATTGATTATATTTTTTAACAGCCAAATCTGAGTGGGTTGAAGAAAGACGAACCTCTCTAGGTACAGAGGTTCAACAGCAAATTAACAAAGAAAAGGAAAACTGGGAAAAATTAGCCGAAAACAACTTTGAACAGCGACTCAAACGTGAGAAGGAATTGTGGGAAAAGAATTCTGAGCTAGAGATGAAGAGAGCTGTGGACAAAGAACGAGTGAAAGTCATCACCAGGTACATCAAAAAAAAAAAAAAAAAAAAAAAAAATTCTGAAAAAAATAACTTAGCTATATATCAAAAAAAATTAATCTAGCCATATGCCTGAAAAATTATAACAGTATTATGTATATTTAAAGTATTTCATATAAATAAAATATAGCAGGGTCCTTTATCGTGCCATACCTACCTTGACACCTTTAAGTTCCCATTCTAAAGAATCATGACTTTCATTCCGTAATGCTGAGTTTGGCGAAAGAACAGTCACTACCCACTTTCAAGTCTTGGGTCAGACTTGGTCAGGGTTCAAACCCACGGAATTTCACTTACGGAGCGAGCACTCTACCAACTGAGCTACCCCAGTGGTCCAGAAATTTTATGGTTTGCACAGACTTCTAGTAATATGATTATTACAAACTTATATTTTTTTTCTATTGCGGTCTTTTCTGTTCATAAATAAGAATACTAACATTTCATTTCCGTATCATTGCAGGGCAGAGCTTGACCTGGAAGTGGCTTTACAGAAAGAACAGGAGAAATGGAAAAGACAAATGAACACGGAAATAAAAGAACGGTTAGAAAAGGAGAAGAAGGAATGGGAAGACAACGCTGAGGTAGACATGTTACAGAAAATCCACGCTGAAAAGGAAAAGTGGAACAAACAGCGAGATCATGAAATACAGGTAAGTATTTAAGGTATCAGTGTTGTAAGATGTGGAATGGAAAAAGGATAAAATTAGTTTCCATAGGTTCCTCTATGTTCCATAAAACAAGTGCATTTGAAAATTAAAGGGTATCTTAATTTAACATGTTCTACCAATCAAAAATCCTTTTAAAAAACTTATGGATTCTCTATAGATCTGATCCCTATTTTAGCGGGATTTGATCGATCGGTTACGGTGTGTGCAGTGTAAACAATTTACCAATACAGTTGGAACTCCTTGTCTTAAACTCTTAATATATCAATTTTCTGGATAATCAGATTTTTTTTTTTTTCCCAAACAAGTCCGGATTGAGCTACTTATAAATTTATTATGGAAACCATATTATGCATTACATTGCTTTTTATGATTAACATGTTTTCCGTTACTTTCTATATAGGAAAGACTGGAAGAAATGAAACTACAGCTAACCAAAGAAGCTGAAAATAAGTTCATGGAAAAACTAGAAGGAGAAAAGGCAAAATTAGAGGAACAATTTATTGAAAGAGTCAAAAATCGGGTCAGTACTGAGAAAGAAATCTGGAAGAACGAAATGGAGGCTAAACAGGAACAGGAAGTACAGAAAGCTGTTGAGCGTGCTCAGAAAAAGTTGGAAGAGACGAATGATCAAAATATTGAGAAAATTAAAAGTTCTATGGAGGAAACAGTGCAAGAGAGGATACAAGCAGAGGTAATGAATTTTTTTTTTTTTTTTTTTTTTTTTTTTTTTTTTTTTTTTTTTTTTTTTTTTTTTGTTTTGTTTGATATTTCTTTTGAATGGTCTTTGAGCAGAAGGTCATCAGTTCAAATCCTGGCTGGGTTATATGCAAGATATTAAAATTTAAGAGACTTCTACCTAGCATACTGATTGGCAGAGCATTAAATGGTTCATCTGATGTCATGATAATTTGATCAAGGATAGTTGTGTGCTTGTCTGTAGTGGGTGTACTTGCATTTTGATAAAAGTCGCTTTGAGTGTGCATTAGTACGAGGCAGACTGTAATACACACAATCACATTTCACACACACATTTAAACTAAAGTCTTGTTCTTAGATTAGTCACAACTGGGGTAGCTCAGTTGGTAGAATGCTCGCTCTGAAAGTGGGAGGTCATGGGTTAAAACCCCATCCGGATCTGACCTAAGCCTTGAAAGTGGGTAGTGACTGTTCCTTCACCAAGCACTCATCATTATGAAATAAAAATTATGGTTCGTCCGGATGGGAATGTAAAATAAACAAGGTCCCGTGTCACGGTAGGCATGGCACAATAAAGAACCCTGTTGTATATAATGCCATCAGCACAAGGCACAGGCAAAATTTCTGCACTTTTGCCTATGGCTGGCATGTCTCAATATAGGTGAAATGTTCTTGACTGGGACGTTAAACACCATAACTCGAGTTAACTCTAAGATTAATCAAAAGAGATTTATAAACTTCCTTTCATCGCAAAAAGCTGAAAATTGAAAAGAATAAATGTGTTATAAAGGATCAGTAGATTTGTGACTAGTCCTGGTCCAGCATGCTTCAAGTGTATCTTATTTTAATTTCAGCATTTTAACAAAAACTGAAATTGACGTTACGCATCTTCAACTATTTCCTTCTGATGTTTTTTTTATTTCATCTATGAGGCAAATTCAAGCAAAAAAACTTGTTTTTATGGGAACATTGCTTTTACAGGGAAAATATCATTTTTACCTTGCACTATTCAACATCCAATTAGAATTTAAAATTATGCAAAATGTTATAGGGTAACTTGTGAAACATGGGTTAACTCCATTTCATTAATTACCAACATGTTTTTTATTTATTTATATCTATTTTTATTTGTGTATATAGGTCTCTATTGCTTTAGAAGAAGCCAAGAAACAGTGGAACAAAGATCACGATGATCAGATGAATTCCAGTCTGTCCGCAACGGAAGCTGCTAAATCCGTCTTACAAGAGGTTTGTTTGTTTGGACATGTAATATAATATTTTCTGTTTCTAGCAAAATGACTTGACAGTGCCAGGTTCTTCTGGCTGACTTGTGCTAACCTTGAGAAGATAAACCTCGCATTAAGCTTACCCTCGCCGGAAAGGTATTACACACTGACCTCAGTAATTTACCTACAGATAGTATCAGTAAATCCAAGGTTTTAGAATTTTTAGCTCTCCTGAACACAGATGCAAGGCATAAAATGTGATAGTGTGGGAAAAAATTCAGACTAGATTCTAGTCTATTACAAGAGAAAGACAGAGAAAGCAGGTTCAGTATCTTGCATTTCATGCAAAAAATTGTAGTCAATCTTAGGCATAGTTGAAATATTTGAGCGATTTTAAGCTAAAATCTCTACTTATAAACGAGATGTCAACTACTACAGATTCTCAGTATTTGTTACGAATTTATTGCTTAAAATATGCTGTTACGGTTTCTACTCTAAGAATACAGATTTCTGATCAAGTCTTTCATCGTCTTCATTTTCATTTCCGGAATTAGATACGGTCCGTTTCATTTTTCAATTAGACTTTTATGGTTATTACATGTGTTTGTATGGCCCTTCGAGCAGTGCTGGGTACCAGGTTTGCCTTGTTTTTGTCTAGGTTTTGAGTCCGCAGATCAAAATGATGATCTTTCATGGACTAAAGTCTTTTAATAAAGAAAAACATTCAGTTTTTTGGTTGTATTTTGATTATGTTTTGTATAGTAAAATTATTGACTACTGACAAATGTCTGAAAATACTGAAAAACAGCTAAGATAATACTGAGACATTGTGAAAGGGGTTGGCATCTCTATAAGTCTTACAGAAAGGTCGATAGTTTTCTGTGGACACTCCAGTTTCTTCCGTCATCCCAGAACTGACTGCCTTGAAATACACAAGTGAAAAAATCTTGACTGGGATGTAAAACACTATTATTCCCCTTCCTTTTCCTCTACAAATAAGTTAAACACACTTGTAGAACTTCTGAGCTTAGGCACTTTTGCTTCAGTACTGCAGCTTTGTGTTTAGCATACAGCATATCAGCAGACCTTATCAAATTTACTTTTCACAGTTGTTCATTGTGAATGTCATGGTAAAAATTGTGAAAAAATCATTCTACATATATTTTATGATGGCATTCCATAAAACATGGTCTGTGATATCTACTTGAAATATATTTTTGTGATGGCATTCTATAAAACATGGTATATGATATCTATTTTACATATACTTTTATGATGGCATTCTATAAAACATGGTCTGTAATTTCTATTTTATGAAGGCATTCCATAAAACATGGTCTGTGATATCTATTTTACATATTCTTTTATGTTGGCATTCTATAAGACATAGTCTGTGATATCTATTTTACATTTTCTTTTATGTTGGCATTCTATAAGACATAGTCTGTGATATCTATTTTACATATTCTTTTATGTTGGCATTCTATAAGACATAGTCTGTGATATCTATTTTACATATACCTTTATGTTGGCATTCTATAAAAAATGGTCTGTGATATCTATTTTGTATTGTAGGAAATTGATAAATTAGAGTCTGAGAAATCTCAGTTACAGAACGATCTACGACAGAAAGACGAAACATGGATTAAGGAAAAAGAAGAAATTGTTCGACAGAAAGATGTAGAGAGAAAAGCAGCTGTGGCTGAAGTACAGGACCAGTGTGAGAAAGACTATGAACAGTTCACTAAAGATCATCATGCAACATTGACACAAGCTCTCAAAACAGCACGGGACCAGCACAACAAGGAAAAAGTAAGTATTATTAAATGAGAAGGTTTATTAATTATGTCTGCTCGTAAGGAAACGTATTTGCCATAATCTGTACAATATTACATGAATGCATTATTTATTTATTTATTTATTTATTTATTTATTTATTTATTTATTTATTTATTTATTTTCCAGACTGAGCTTAGTAACAGACATGCTGAGGAACTACAGAAATACAAGGACAAAGAAAAACAACTTCTACAACAGTTACAAGACACTGTAAAATCTCCAGTAAGTAAAGTCCAAACATCCACTGGACCTTGCATTAAATCTCCTATAAGTAGAGTCTAAACATGCACTGGACCTTGTGTTAAATCCCCTTTAAGTAAAGTCCAACAGTTACAAGACTCTGTAAAATCTCCTGTAGGACCTTGTTTTAAATTTCCCAACTATTCCTAAAGTCCAATAATTCACTGAAATTAGTGTTAAATACTCTGTAAAAAATGAAGTTCCACAAATGGACCCAGCTTTTCCTAGAGCCCAAAAAATCTCGAACTGGATCCAGCTATTCCCAGGACCCAAAATCCACAACTGGACCCAGCTATTCCTAGAGTCCAAAAATCCACAACTGGACCCAGCTATTCCTAGAGCCCAAAAATCCACAACTGGACACAGCTATTCCTTGAGCCCCAAAAAATCACAACTGGACCAAGCTATTCCTAGAGCCCAAAAATCCGCAACTGGACCTTGTGTTTTATCTACTGTAAGTTTTCTCAGGATATCCTAACTGTTCTGAAAATCCCCCATGGGATTTGTATTTAATCTGTTAAATCTTTAGTAGGTATTGGCTTGATATCTAGTTGAAACTTTAGGTCCAAAGTATCCTATGTTAATATTTTGTTAGCGTTGTCTAGGTATCTACATGTTTATATTTATTTATGTTTTCAGAAAGCTGTTGATATCCAGGAAGTTCTGGAGAATGAGAGAAAAGTCTGGGAAGAAGAAAACTTAAAACTAAGGGAAGATGTTGATAAGCGAGATCAGCTACTGGAAAAAGCAGACACCCATTTGTCAGAGGAAATAGAAAAATTGCGCTCAGAACTAGAAACTGCCTACCAGAAAAGACTTGAATCTGAAGTCACCAGTGCAAAACAGAAGTTTGAGCTTGAGGTAAACCGAAGTCAGACTTTCGATCAAAAAGAGAAAGGAAAAATGCAGAATCAAATTCAGGAGTTGAAGGATGAGAATGCAAAGGTCAAAGGTGAATTTGAAAAGGTTAAAGGTCAAATGCAAGGAGAGATTGACACTTATAAGAAAGAAGTGCTAGAACTGAAAGAGAATCTTTTTATTCAGATAGAGAAATCATCTATGGCAGAAGCAATTGAAAAGGAGATGAAAAGCAATAGACACACATGTGAGTTACTGCAAGGTGAAAATGAGGCATTGTTACTTGAGAAGATGAAACTGAAAAAACATTTCGATAAACTCCAAAGCGAATTTTTGTCTGCTAGGACTGAAATTGAAAATTACAAACAGAACTACGAAAAAATTGTTAAAGAGATTGAAATCGAAAGAGGTGAAACATCACGGCTGAAAAAGGGTATGCAAAAACTGGAAACAGAAATGGAAGCTGTGAAAACCGAGAGAGATGTAGCAGTTGAAAATATAAAAAATCTGGAAAATGCTTATAAAAAAGATATTGCTACGCATAAACAAAAGCAGGAAGAGATGAACTCTAAACTTCAAATGGCAGAGAAGGTTTACAATGACAAGAAACAACAGTTTATGTCTGAGGTTGACAATATCAAACAATGCTTGACAACAGAGAGTAATGTTGCCTTGGAAACCATGAAAAACAAAATGGTGGAAATGCAGAAAAGCCACATGACTGCCATGGAGTCCTTAAAAGAGCAGAATCAAAAAGAAGTGGATGAACTACAACAAAAGCTGAAGAATGAGACAGAAAAATCTCTCAGCTCTATCGAGGTTCAGGTTAGTAGGCGTGTCTTTAGTTATGGTATATCCTGCTTATTAAACGAACACCTCTGCATACTGCTTTTATTGATTCCAATCTCTGGCAGATCCTAATATGAAAAAGTTTGTCTTTTTTTATTTGCCTAAAATTGAATTAATTTCTCCTGGAAATTCCTAGTGTAAGAAAGTTAGCCAGCCTTTTGCTGGCTTAAAAGTGTTTGGATTTCTCCAAGCTTCCCTGTTTTGTCATTTCATTCCGTTACTCCATTTCATGGTAATTGTTGATTTTTTTTATGTATTTATTTATTTCATTTCATTTCTTTTATCCTTTTTTTTATATAGAGTATTAGGATGATATACTTATTTTAAAATTATTTTACTGCTGACAGTACTTTCAGTACTTTGATTCAATATTTATTTAATTGTAGACCGATTCTGAAGATGATCACAGCGTCCTGGAAATGAGAGATCAGTACTTGGAGACAGTCAGCAAAATTAAAGGTATTCCTTATACATTATTACCACCATGATAGCTCATTTGGTAAAGTGCTGACCTTTATTCCTGGGAGGTTGGGGTTCGAACCTCAACTGTGTCTGACCGGAACTTGCAAATAGATAGTGTCTGTTCTTTCGCTCAGCATTTAGAAATGAAAGTCACTTGGTCCTTCGGATGAGACCTTAAAAACAGATGACCCATGTCATGGCAGGCATGGCACATTAAAGAACACTCCCTGCATTGTCTGTCCTAAGCACACTGCAAAGGTAAAAATTTCTGTCACTTCACCTATTACTGGTGACATCTTGATATAAATGAAATATTCTTGACAGGGGTGTAAAACCCCTTTAAATCAGTCAATCTGTATACATTATCTAGTACAATATATAAAAATCTTCATTTCCTCAGACTCCATACCAGGTCAAGTAAATGAATTGAACATCATTTCATTTGGATTACTGAATCTACTTTACTGTTAATGAGAAAAGCCTGCTGTCACCATATCTAGGTTTCTCAAGATGGTAGCAAGTGTGAGTTTGTAGATCCAGCACTTCCTGGTTTCGAATCCCACTCTGGGAAAATCCCAATAGTAGTATGTTTGGTTACAACAGGTGGGTTGTTGTTTTCAAGCACTCCATTTCCCCCCCCCCCCCCCCCCCCCATCACCAAACCGACTGCTTGAATTATAGTAAAATAATTTTGACAGCATAAAACTCAATTAGTCCAAGGCCTCTTTGAAAAGAGGTCTTGTTGTAAGGGACTTTATTCAATTATATATTGAGATGATGTGGTTTTGAATCCCACTCTGGGAAAATTCCAATATGAGTATGTTTGGTTACAACAGGTGGGTTGTTGTCTTCAAGCACTCCAGTTATCCCCACCATCACAGTACATGTAAAATAATTTTGGCTAAACGTAAAACTCAATTAGCCCAAGGCTTCTTTGAAAAAAAAGGTCTTGATGTAAGGGACTTTATTCAATAATATAATAAGAATAGGCATATAAACAGTCACATTTTTCATTTTAAACAACCAATATATATATATACATGTATTTAAATTTTTTCCTTGTAGAGGATGTACTCAGGCATATCACAGAGACAAACCTAAGAGCCGCGGAAACCGTAAAATGTGAAATAGGAAAACAGAGGCGGACAACATTACAACAGCTGAAGAAAATCTATATGGACAATGTGAGAAAGGTCTTACAGAATGAAATAATTGGGTTTGTATTTTATAGTTATTGAATAACACCAAACCAGTCTATACTGAGGTTTAGTTAAACCTGTGACAACTGAAACCTGTGTGAACTGAAAATATGTTTGAAATAATCTGCTGGGAGCCCTGTGACAACTGAACCCTGTGTGAACTGAAAATAAGTACTATGTGTGAACTGAAAATATGTTTGAAATAAACTGCTGGGAGCCCTGTGCCAACTGAACCCTGTGTAAACTGAAAACTTGTAACATGTGTGAACTGAAAATAAGTATGTGTAAACTGAAATTATGTTTCAAATAAACTGCTGGGAGCCCTGTGAATTTAAAGTATGGTACATGTGTGAACTGAAAATAAGTATTTGTAAACTGAAATTATGTTTCAAATAAACTGCTGGGAGCCCTGTGTGAACTTAAAGTATGTAACATGTGTGAACTGAAAATAAGTATGTGTAAACTGAAGTTATGTTTCAAATAAACGGCTGGGAGCCCTGTGTGAACTTAAAGTATGTAACATGTGTGAACTGAAAATAAGTATGTGTAAACTTAAATTATGTTTCAAATAAACTGCTGAGAGCCCTGTGATAATTGATCCCTGTGTAAACTGAAAGTATGTAACATGTGTGAACTGAAAATAAGTATTAAAAAACTGCAGTGGAACCTGAAAAACTGGATATTGTGGAAACTTTAAAACTTGTTTTAACTCAACTGGAGTGCAGATAACTTATAAATAACATTGCTGGCTTTTACTGCCTAAATTTTCCATCGCAGTGGTGTTATTATTTTTATTTTTATTTTTATTTTTTTTAATAATTTATTTATTTTATTTTATTTTTTTTTTTTTTGTTGTTGTTGTTGTGTTGAAACATTTATGTTGAATCTTGGAAATGAAATAAAATAATAATAATAAATTTTTGAAAGCATTAATTAATCTTTTGGTGTATTAAAAAACTGAATAATTATTTTGACATGATATATTTCAGAGCTAACATTGAATCAAAACTGCAAGACATAGAACAAGCCTTAGAAGCTCTCTCTGGTGATGAACAGGACGGCGGACGGCCAGTTACCCCTGGCAGTGAATCCTCCCGAGCCAATACACCAACACCAAGTGTTAAATCAAACTATAGTCAGAGGTCCGTGGGATCGCACAGCTCGATGAAAAATCATGTGAATTCAAACAAAAAAGACTATGATAAGGATTATGATGGTGAAAGATATAATTCGTTTAATACTTCAAACTTTTCTGATTACGATGGGCATTATAAACAAGAGGAGGTCATTTCTCCTCGAGAAAAATATTCTTCAAGGGAGGTAATTCATAAGAGACACCCAGGAAAATCTCATCAGAGAGAACGCTTGCATAGAAATATCACAACAAGATCCGGGTCTCCTAATCGAGATTATACTGCGTCGAGTGAAGGTTCTGATCAAGAATTTTCAAACCATGGACTTTACGAAAAATCGCATCATCGGAATTATCAGGTACCATTGACGTCAAAAACCGTATCCTTTCAAACTGGTAATGAATTTTATGCAGTTGATCCAAGGGCATCTCCAAGATTTCCAGTTCAAAGAATGGAAAGCCCTTCAATAAATGTGCCGAATAATTTATACAAAGCAATTTCAGAGCCAGAATTGAACAGTGAACCATTACAAGAAACACCATCTTATAAAGATTTCATGGTTGGGACATATAAATATACTTCGCTTAGAGACAGGTTAGCCAGCCCGGTTCCATCGTCACCGACAAAAGTTACGAGTATATCATCAGAAGATTTACGATCAAATTCATCATCGGATTTTGGTGAATTGCGAGCATACAGTGTTGATGTTGGTTTACATGGTGTAGGTTTGGAAAAATCCTCACCACGGAAATATAACCCTTCGCCAGAAAAATTGAGGTCACATGATGCCGGGGAATCTCCTGTTAGTACTCCCAAAGCTGTTAGAAAGTTTGACCATGGAGCATCGAGAGGTGATGTGTTAAAGAGCGGAATGCGACGAGAAACCAGGCTTCGACAATACGGACTAAGTGGTCATCCAGTGAAAAATATGTTGCATAAATTTCAGCAGTTGACTTCAGACAAAATACCTTCTAATTGATTAACACTATCTTTTTAATTGCACTTACATGGAAGTGTTTACATGTGTCAGTCTTCTCAACAATGCATATCATTTAAGAGTTTATCTAGTTCCGTACCTTGTGTGGAGAAGGTTTAATCATTCCTAGCATATGAGGATGTGTAAAAAAAATTTTATATGACTGCTCTTCTCAGATCTGATTTCACCTCTCTGTGTAGTTGGGATTAGATTTTCCTGTTGCTTTATAAAAGCAAGTTTTGTTTTGTTTTTTTTTTTTCCAAACTTGCTACTAGGTAACTCTGTCGATGTGGCCAACAGTCAACCTATACTATGAGAAAAAAACTCAGAATTTCAGCTAAGTAGCTGTAATTTATTTTACTAATATTTTTCTATTCTTAGCTGTGGACATGGTTCATTCTAGACAGCACAAGAGATACATGTGTCGCTAAAATCAAAGTGTAGTGATATGGATCAACGAATTCGTCCAGTAATGGAGTCATTGCATTCGAAAATGACATTTCATAGTAAATGAACAAGGATTTTTTTCTAAAAGAGATCTTATATTTTTATTTTGATTATATAAATTATAGGCTTATTTTAATCCGTCCAGTAGCGTTCTTTCTATACTTTAATAACAGTTATGTGAAGTTGATACTTTTGTTGAAATTCAGATTTTCACCGATTCCAAAAAAAAAATGTTTCCAATAAAATTTATAATTTATATGATTCATAATATTTCCCTTACATTTTATAGAATTCTTATTTCCAACATTTCCAGAAATTTGATTCAATTTCTTAAGAGTAATATTAATTTTTTTAGTATTACCCAAGTTAACCCATACATTTCTGATTTTCACCATTTCCAAAAAATTGTTTCAGTTAAGAGTGCTATTTGGTTTTTTTTTAATATTTCCCAAGTTGCCCGTACATTTTTTGAAATTCTGATTTTGGTAAATGGAAGAAAGGCTTCATGCTCCACATAATTGTTATTAATTATGAACGAACTCTCATTATACAATAGTATTATAATTACTATTATTATTATTATAATTATTATTATTATAATTATTATTATTATTATTATTTAATTAGTGCATACATTTTTAAGCCAAATAACCTTATATAGCTAGAGGGACCTATCGATGGCACAGCGGTTGGGTTTACAGATCACAGTGGTGCCAGCTAACTAAAGATTAGACTCCAACTCGGGCGGATCTTGGTTAAAGAACATTTGTTAGTATGCTTACCAAAGATTGTAAGTTTTCTGCATGCAATCTGGTTTTCCCTACCATCCCAATGCTGACTGTCTTTGGTGTAAAGAAAAAGAAACGTGAATGGGTGTAAAACACCATTACTTGATCTAATATATATGTAAATAGATCATTTGATCATTGCCGACTTTTTCTGTATCATACAGATGATTGCCGAATCAAGTCCATGTTTGTTTAAGAAATTGGGCTGAAATTTTGAAACATATTTTTTTTTTTTTTTTTTTTTTTTTTTTTTTATTTATTTATTTATTTATTTATTTATTTTTAATTAGAATATCCTGTCTTAAGTCCAGAAGGAGCCAAAAAGTGTGTATTTGTTTAAACTTACGAGCCATGATTTGATAAATTAAGTGCAAAATATCCATTTGAAAAGATAATGATTCTTGCTTAAAAGTAAACAGTTCAGACTGAGGTAGTAACAGGTCCTGGGCTGATGTACTGACCTGAATTTTTTTAGTTTAAGCCCAGTTAAAACAACAAAACAATGTGATGAAGTTGAATAAATTAATAAAAGCCACTCTCGCTGCTTCGATTTTGAATCCTATTCAGGTCAATCTTTGTAAAAACATAAGGTTGGAATTTTCACATAGTACAATATGCAATTAACCGGAATATGCAAATAACCAGATTTGCCAAGACTGATCCATATATAGACTAGATGGATGCCGTTTATGTATAACTACATGTATTATATATGACATCATTGAGAATAACAAACAAGATATTTATTCCAATCAAATGATAAAAGATGATATATGAATATATTTTCAAAGTTTTATGTAAAAAGACAATAGATATTTATATGGATAATTTTATTGAGGGTTTTAAAAAATTCTGTGATCTTGTGGACTCTTAAGAATACATGTATGTATTGACAGATGAATAAGGTGCCAATTCAACAATTACACCTTGAGTTAAATGGCTTCATGCCCTGCTTACACTTATATATGTTAAACAGGTTATGTTTGTATATATATGTACATGTACAGGTACATGTATAAACTTATGTCAATCTTACCTGTAAAAATAATCTTGAGATTACACTGAACTTCCAAAATTTCTTATGCAATAACCAAAAATTTCATCCAAGATTACATAATTTTTGGAAATTTATTATGCAATTAAGCGGAATTTGATCATTTTCTTATGCAATTAAAAGGATTTTTTACAATGGCTTTAATAGGAAATGGTTTGGTGCAGTGGGAAATTATGCAATTAAGCGGAATATGCAATTAACCGGTATGCAATTAAGTGGAATCTACTGTACAAACAAAAATTGATTTCTGATTTCTGAAAATTACCCCCAGAAAGTAATCTCTCTTGAGTAATAATTATTGTTCATAAACGAATAATTATTGATAATATCTCACTGTCAATAAATATGAGAATATAGTATCTTCCCACATTTTCGTACTTTCGGGACTGATAATTCAGTTCATAAATATATATATATATATATATAAAAATATATATATATATATATATATATATATATATATATATATATATATATATATATATATATATATATATTACTGTAAATTAGGAATTTAATGCATCAGTGAATATCCTTTTCTTTGGCAGACATAAAAGTGAGAAATTGCCCTATTTACAGTATAGTAATGGGAAGATAAATTGCATTTTAATTCTACCTAATTTGTAGCAAAAAACCTTTTGGGTTGGAATTTGAAAATTTTTGAAGCTAAGGACTTCAAAATTGACTTTTATAGTAGGGACTTGGAGAATTTTTTCGCTAAAATGCCTGTTTAACATGACATACATGTATTTCACGATTATTTATATGATCGTATAGATTGGTACTGAATTAATGGAAGTCAAGTTGAAAATGGTTTTCAATTACAATTTTTGTGTAGTAGCTTTTCAACTTTAGATATGTCATCATTATTTGTAACAAAATCCTTAAAAAACACTGGGCTTGTTAATAACACAATCAGTTGGTTTTGTTAAAATACAATGAAATATTTAGCTTCAGAATTAGGGAGCTAAGAGTGATTAATGGAAAAATGGTGTTGTATGTCCTATTAAAAAAAGACGGTCTGTTATTTGAAGATCGTAAAATCTTAAGTGTCTGAAAAAAAAAACACTGACCTTTGGCAAGCAATCTGATGGACTTCGTCAACTAAGATCTGTTCCGAGTGCAATTTAAAACCAGGTTGTGAGGAGCTGTTATTCGTTATCAATTTTCTTTTTACCCCTAGGGCAGTGAGTGTTCCTGAATTAAACAGCTTTATATCCACAGGTTACTGTTTTAATAATATTTACAATTGCTATTATCTTTCTTTCTGTGACTCTATTACTCTTCTTTGCGGTCATATGCTATAAACGCTGATGACCTTTCTGACGTCATGGCATTGGGATATTCCATTTTGACCATGTGGAGGTTAGCAGTAAACTGACATATTGAAAAGGTGATTTTTAGGATTTATCATCTGAAATTGAACTGAAATGGTTAAAAAATTGTAAATATAAGAAATGACATTCTTTTTGTCAGTGTTCATGCATTATGAACAACAGTGGGCTGTCGCAAATTTTACATGAACGGCTTTGGGAATGTCATTTCTTAAATGAATCTATTCAATTATTTCAAGTTTATTTTACTGTTTTGAACATGAACTAACTCTATGTTACTATAATACAAGATAACATTTTAGATTTGTCTGATAAAAAAAATCACAAAATAATTTTAATTTACTTTTTTGTTTTTAAGAGTAACTTTACATTGAAAGTAACCTAAACTTAACTGTTGATAATTACTAATCAAGACTTTTGACCACAAGTCGGTGGGACAGTATAAAACTTCACTGCATGTGTCTGTGATTTCTTTGGACCATTTGGACACCAAAACAATTTTTTCTCAAAAGGATCATAAATCTGTTAGTATGCCCTTTTGGACTGCTTGGTCACCAAGGCTTCAGAAACCTTTCCAGAGGGGCCTAGTGATCAGCATGCAAGTCTTCAGGACCTCTTGGTTACCATGGTTATGGAAATCGTTCTTTAGGGGCCTAATGATCTGCATGCAAGTCCTCAGAACCTCTTTGTTACCAAGGCTTTGGAATTTGTTCTTGATGGGTCCTAATGATCTGCATGTGAGTCCATTGAACCTCTTGATTACCAAGGCTATGGAAATCTATCTTGAGAGGTCTAATGATCTGCATGCATTTCCTCAGGACCTATTTGTTACCAAGGCTATGGAAATATTTGTTGAGGGTCCTAGTGATATGTATATGAGTCCTTTGGACCTCTTGGTCACCAAGGTTACTGAAATCTTTCCTGAGGGGTCTAGTAATCTGCATGAAGTCCTTTGGACCTCTTGGCTACCAAGACTATGTAAATCTTTCCTGAGGGAACTAGTGATCTGTATGTGAGATCATCACCTCCATTTTTTAGATCATTTCCGAGAGGTTTCGTGATATGTATATGTGTTCTTTGGACCTTTTTTTCCAGGATAAACTGTACATGAAAATAGTCTAAAATTAACATTAAATACCGGTAAGCATCAGTAGAGAGATTTGAAGAAAGCAAGGTCAACAAGATGACCTTGACCATCACCTCTATCTTTTGAAAATTTTCTGAAGTATATTCAATGGTAAATCATTTTTTCCAATTTTACTTGTCATTTACATAGATTTTTTTTAGAAAAAAAAAACTGAAAAAAATTAAACATTTTGCACCAGTTTGGACCACATGACTGCCTGGCATGACACTTTTATCACAAGACAAAATGAGATGGCTTTTAACAAATTAAAAAAGACTGAAAAAAAATAAGTTGGATATTTATAAAACTTATCATTAACACATCGAAAAGACTGAAAATAATTGATATTTTAAAATTTATCACAAGGCGTAAATTAAATGCATTTATTTTTATCAAAATTATTGTTTTAAACGAGACATTATATGCTTATTTATTTAATTTATTTATTATTTATAAACCAAGAAAAAGCTTTATGTAATCATGTGATTGTCATGTGATGTGATTGCTGATTTGATCATGTGATAGTTATATGATGTGGTTGATGAATGGATCACATGATTGTCATGTGCTGTGTATTTTTGTTTTTGTAGGTTTATAAATTTTGTATATTATGGATTTTGTTAAATCCTGTGATATTTTTGTAAATAAAAAATATGTAATTAAAATAAATATCTATACAATAGTTGGTCTTTTACTTTGAAGGCTTATCTATGGTGTGATGTATTGATATATTTATACTCTCTCTCTCTCTCTCTCTCTCTCTCTCTCTCTCTCTCTCTCTCTCTCTCTCTCTCTCTCTTTAGGATTATCCCCAGGTGGTGATATCTTGTTTGTTTTCATAATATCCTTGAATTAAAGATGCCAATTTTAATATCACTATCAGTTTGATTGTTGAGTTGAGTAATGGTGTTTAAAGAACCAATCAAGAATATTTCACTTATATTGAGACGTCACCAGGAAAGTGCAGGAATTTTGCCTGTGCATTGCGCTGATGGCATTATACAGCAGGGTTTTTTTCGTGCCAAACCTACCTTGGACAAAGTGTAATATACACTCCGACGGGATGAATAAAGTGCAGAAAAGTAGTGTGCTAGCACTGGTTGTTTAGAACTAAGTGAAATGTACACTCTTTTAGGATGAATGAGGTGCAGAAAATTAGTACGCTGGCACTGGTTTTTAAATTTCCAGCGATAGGTAAGATACACCTTGCATGTCCATTGTAACTTTAAACAGCATATACAGACACATTTTGTAGCGGTCTGGGTAGCTCAGTTGGTAGAGCACTGGCCTATAGTGCGAGGACCCGGGTTGGATCCCCGGCCTGATCCTGCAATTCTCCCTCCTGTTACAGTTTGGTGGCCAGTGTGGCCCTCGGAAGTGGTGGACTGAATACATGCGGCCATATAAAGTCCATCCGAGGGAATTTGGGTAGAGATTTCCCATAGGATCATGGGAAACGCGAGAATAACAGGGGAGGAATGTAGCAGTCTGGGTAGCTCAGTTGGTAGAGCACTCGTCCATAGTGCAGGAGGTCCCGGGTTCGATCCCCGGTCCGAACCTGCATTTTTTTCTCCCTCCTGTTACAAGTGACCTCAAACAACAAACTAATATAGCTATTAATGTGATTTATCTTTATTTTATATTGGTAAAAGGGTCATACTGAAAACTATTAATCATTCACAATTTGTGGCAATACAGACAATCATTGACAGTGTGTTGGTCAGGACAGCACAGGCATGTGTAGTAAGTGAACGCTTGCACGTGGGTTTGTTCACACTTGTTATATATATATTATTTTAAATACAATTTGACTTTTTCTGTAATACAGAAAATGAATGCTGTAATATTTTTTAAGAATAAAACCCTTTTTTTCTTCAGTCCGTCGAGTGGTTCATTGAGCCGAAACACCCGGTCTCATTTTTTTTTTTTCACTTAACCGCGAATAGCTGAAAAATTGCTGATGCGGTTAAAAACATCAATTCTCTCACTCGATTTACTACTAAGTACTTAAAAGAAAAAAGAATATTTAATTCATGACCGAGTGGAAATGGTCATTCAACTACTAATTTCCCGGTCATGGGCACGAGTCCTTGTCAGGCTCTGTGGTGTTTATATGAGTTTTAGCGATGTCTCTTATTTTCCGTGTTTCAGTCCAAAGTTGATAAAAAAAAATGACAAAAATTCCACAATAAGACATAGAGTACAAGATTGGTTGTTAGGTTTGCTCCTGAAAAGGGATCAAGTCTAATAGTAATAATAATAATAATAATAGACCTAGAACTTTATTAATTATATATATATATATATATAGATAGATAGATAGATAGATCTACGTACTGGGTGTGTGCCCCGTCGATTTGTGCCCCACTGAAATATCAGAACACAAACAGCAGACAACAGATAAATAAATAAATAAATCCTAAGGTTAAAGTCTTAATCGCTGGTGTATAATTTTGCATAGAGTAAAAACACTGAAAAGTTTCTCATTACATCTTTCTTGTGATTGAAACATAAGAAAAAACTTGATTATCTACCGTTAAAGCTGCGTTAATTTTACTGAAAAATAATAACTGAAAAAAATTATTAATATAATTAAGTTGTTATTACGATCTGTGCGATTCATTTTCTTAAGTTCACTCACCATAATAAATGGAAATCCTAAAAGGTTGGGGCAACTTGATTATATGTTAATTATCAGCTTGGAGTATGCGTAGAAGTCGTGCATGTAAGTAAACAATGGTGCGACAGAAAGAACACGTGTTCGTGTGATAACCTCAACAGTCTCTGCAAAGAAAAGAACAAATGGAAAAAAATGAATATAATAATGTTATTTCTTGCATATGTGATAGACATATCTCATTGAATTGGTGGTACGATAATTTTTTCTATATCGCACCCAGCGTGCGCACGTGTAGCCTATCTCAATTGAACGGGGACTACTTTTTCAATTGGCAAGGGTTATAATCTAGTGGAAAAAAATTATATGAAAAACGAAAATATTTTTTATGATGAATAATGTTTCTTTTACTTAAAGATGTTTTTACATAGAGATAAAATATCTCCTGTTCCTTTTTGTCGCGTAGGTTCACATTCTGCTGTGAGTGAAACGTTATTTGATATTGTTGTCTTATATTCATCCGCTAGCAAAATCTTGCATCGGAATAGTAGTGATTTCGGCATTTTCTCTTTTTTTGTAAATTATATGCAAAAATCCATTATTTGCGTAACGATCTAGGAAAACTCCGACCTCGTGGTCGTTAAAATCTGACCACTGGATCAGAATTTACCCATCTCGACCGGCTCAAACTCGTAATGGATTTTTTATCACTTCATGCAGTTAAGTCATAAATGATATTTTTAATCAACTTGAGCCACGGTTAATTTGCTTCTGTTGTCAAAGTTATGCTTCTTAGCTGTGTTTGTTGACGTTGCCCCATTTTCGATAAAGAATCACGTGATCAAAGTCTTTGGTAGATATAACTAGCAGTAGGTTTTCCACGTAAATTTCAACGTAAATTAGGGTTTTGTCATGGTACCAAGTATTACATTTTACATGAGAGGTATAGTTAAGAAAAAAACATGTCATTTTATTTCATGCATAGAGAAATTTAATGCAGTCTTAAATTTGGAAATGGAATTTTCAATACGATACAAAATGCTAGCAGTCACAGGTGACTATACCTCCTCCCCCCCCCCCCCCCCCCCCCTTAGCTGTTAAGCAGCATTGCAAAAGATAAGTAAATTGCAACACTCTTAGTGGACTTCTGTTCACTAATCAGAACACTGTAGATCGTCAGATTACTTTGTCACAGTTCAGAAGCATCATCAAAATAGCAATATTAATCACTAAGCAAACATAGATGGCATTATATTTGTATAAAGTTATCTCGCAAATAAGATTTACAATTCTGAATGCCATTAGTTGAATAAAATGCAATACAAAATTTTAACGTAGTAATTTAAATTTAATTAAAACTAAGGTTTGTTCCCTCATGCAAAACATTCCTTAGCTCGATTTGGATTCATATACTTTTGGAACTTTGGATTCATTTAATTTCAACTGTTTGGCTTATATTTTTTTTTTATCTATCAAACTTTTCAGTCTTAGTGTCACTGATGAGGAATGATGTTCCGAAATGTGCACATATGGCACATCAAAATTTAAGTGATTTTTTTTTTTTTTTTTTTTTTTTTTTTGTCTTTTTTTTTTTTTTTTTTTTTTTTTTTTTTTTTTTTTTTTGTAATTGTTATTGTTATTTATATCTAATTGTTAACTTACGAGTGTAACTTACCTCTGTTACCTTTGCAATGATATTTAAAAACGCTTCTATTTATAACATATCAGTGTATTAGTCGTCGTCAATTTTATGTAACTATTTTGGTAACCTTTTTTTTTTTATCTTTTCTGAAGTTTCTTTGTTGTGTACTTATAATAGCAGCTCCTAATGACAGTGACTTGTTCTATGTAGTTGCAATTTTCGCCTAGAAAGTCCGAACCCCTCTCGGGCAGATCCTAGTGTGTGAAAGATAGTTAGTTCGTTTGTCCGAGGTCCGAGATCGGCACTCCGGTTTCCTTCACCGTTTCTGAACTAACCGCCTTGATTATGATTAATTCCAAGTCGAAGAATACTTTTACTCCATCGATTTTTTTTTTTTTTTTTTTTTTTTTTTTTTTTTTTTTTTTTTTTTTTTTTTTTGCGAAAATTTATGCCCTTTTTCAGTGATGAGAAACCCGTCATTCAATTGTAATCAAAATTTTAAGAGCAAATCGTTATTCATTTCTCTCCATAAAAGAGTAGAACGCATTTTCCGGTACGGTATTATCCCCGTGAGAAAAAAACGAGATGATGGTGAGTGTATTGCTTCGTGTTTTTAAAACATGTCTATTTATATTAAGTGTTATCCAAATCTGCACACATCTTGTTTTAATCACTTTGTCATTTACCACTTTTTTTACTTTAATCGTAAAAAATACATTCAAAAAGTGGTACATCTATATGACTGTCGCTCATATACCACTTTTTGAATGTATTTTTATGATTTTATCCAAAAAGTGGTTTATGACAACTTCAATTTTACGTGATTTTTTTTAAAAAATTGTTGCATATTCTATATATTTCGCAACTTTGGGTTGCATTTTATTCTCGTTCAAATTCCCGAGAATTTGGGGTTACTTGTCATTTCACACATTTGTTAATGCAATTTTTTCATTTAAAATATTTTATTTTATAATGAAAATAGGGACCTCTATGGCTTAGTTGTCTAAAGATTGCCTCTAACAATTTCGGTGGTTTTTTTCCAGGAACCTCGGTTTTCCCTTGAACTCCATAAGAGACCGCCTCGATGAAAGTAAAAAAAAATTCTTGTTCGGTTTGTAAAACACCATTACTTTGCTCAATAATTTACCAGTAAAAATATAATTATGAAAGACTACAACTGACTATAAATTCAAATGTAAAATAAATAAATTGTAAGATGTTCATCACTGTAGGTTATGGACATTATAACCGCCTTAATTTTGATCAAAGTTACTTTGCTCAAAGAATTTGAACAAAGATCTTTATAGTTTCTACGAAACCTAACTATTATATTTAACGTCAATTTTGATCCTATTTTTAACAATGGCACTCATACTTTTTTCCCAGTTACATGGCTAATGAGCTCGTTGCTTTACAAATCAAGCATTGGTCAAAAACAAGTCTCGTCCAACCTGCTCTATCAGAAACAATTTTTAGGACATATTTTAACATTCTTTGAATCCCAGACACTTGTCAAATGTTTAGAGTTGAGTTGAGTTGAGTTGAGTAATGGTATTTAACGTCCCAGTCAAGAATATTTCACTTATATCGAGACGTTACCAGCTATAGGCGAAAGTGCAGAAAATTTGCCTGTGCGTTGCGTTGATGGCATTATACAACAGGGTTTTTTGTCGTGCCACGCCTAACGTGACACGGGACCTCGTTTATTTTAAGTTCCATTCCGAAAGAACTGCGACTTTCATTCGTAATTCCGAGTACATGGCGAAAGAACAGTCCCTACCCCCTTTCCGGTCGTGGTTCGAGCCCACGACCTCCCTCTTAAAGAGCGATGCTGTTGTAAAGAGTATTATGTTGTAATAATTTCCGAATATGTCGGAGTTATGTCCCTTGTCCACAGTTTGTTGTAATCGGCAGGGGATACTAGTAGTACATTTTATGGGACATGAAATAATTTCATAAATTATTTTTTATATATTTCTCAATATTTCTAAGTATGTGTATCGGTGTTTTAAAAATAAATTTTAAGAAATCAACACCATATATTGGTGTGTGTGTGTGTGTGTGTGTGTGTGTGTGTGTGTGTGTGTGTGTGTTGTAAATACATGTCATTTATAAGTCCTGGGATTACGCCCTTTTAAATTTGTCTCATCGATACACAAAATTCCGAAAATTTGACTCTGTCTCAACTTAAGAAAATCGGCTATTTTAAAAAAAATCGTACTCTCGTATTATTATTATTATTTGGTGAATTGTATATGATATAATGCGAATTTTTTGTGAGTTGTATACGATATTGTGTGATTTTTGTGAATTGTATACGATATTATGCGATTTTTTTGTGAATTGTATACGATATTATGCGATTTTTTGTGAATTGTATACGATATTATCGAATAAATGCTCAATGAAAAACAGAGAATAAATTTCAGATAAATACCTTAAAGTTTACAATTTTTGACTTTTAAAACCACGTGATAAATCATTTTGCTTTTGAATTAATGTCTTCTTCATCATTAAAATGTATTGTTCGTTTTCGTGGTTGTGTTGGCTGTATATATTTTGCTAGATATAACAGACAGAGGGTCCAGTGGCTTAGCTATGAGGCAACCGTCTCGATAAAAATCAGATCATATTTTTAGAAATTTGTTACAGAAGCAGGAAGAAAATAGAAAAGTAAATTTATAGTGAACAAATATAAAATAATGTTTTGTTCTTGATTGTACAGACTTGATTATTCAAATGGTCTTTACAAATAACAGGTTTGTGTGTCGTCATACAATACCATTTTTCAATTTATTTTAATTTAATTTTATTTTTTTCGTTTCGTTTCGTTTCATTTTATTTTACATGTATTTTGTTTTGTTTTATTTTATTTTGTTTTGTTTTGTTTTATTTTATTTTATTTTATTATATTTTATTTCTTTTATTTCATTTTATTTTATTTTTTACTATTTATTTTTTGCCTTTCGGGTTATAATTTGTTCCTATCTACGCCCCTGGGGTTATTATAAACAAGTTCTTTTTAGATAAAAATGGACTTATAAACACTGATGTTTATGGTCATTATTGTCAGATGATCTCTTTTTGAAAAAAAAATTGCCAATACCAAGTGAGTGTATAGCAGGCGTATATACGGCATGTACTGTTTGGGTCACTGTGTTTCACGGCGACTGTTAAATATACGAAAAGCTGCTTACAATTAAAGCTGCATAAAGTTTTCCAAAGAAAAAATTAAAACGGTGCTAATCTAAGTAATGATGTTCCTAATGAACAATGTTACATTTGGTTCAACGGTAAAAGCTTAAATAAATACAGAAATTACAGTATTTACCCAGCAAGATGCAGCATTTGGGATCTAATATTAGAACATGGTTACGTCATCAAAGCCCGGGTCATTTAAACACAACTTTAAAAACGGTGAAATACGATAAAATAAACACAGAACTTCGTTGAATTTGTCATTTGTGACTTAGTAAGGAATACATAACACCATTTGAAATACATCTGGATATTAATGAAGGACAACTAATGCAATCTGTCATGTTTCACCTTCGATTCTAGGGTTTTCTGTACATCCGTGCGCATGCTCCAAGCTCATAATTACCATCGTAAAACACTGACCAACCAGTCAGAGGATTCCGTTTATTTACAGCTAAAAGAAATGAAATTTTAGAAAATGAATGTCACGGATCGTGGTTAGAAGATATCTATTTTAAAAAAATATATATATTTTTAGAAAATCCAAAAAAATTCATAAAATTGAAAAACTTAATGCAGCTTTGATGTGTTGACTCAAGGATATTGCAAGCCTAAGCTTATCAAGGCCCTTAAAAAGTATTATGGCCGTCGTCACAATATTGTTGATATGTATGAAGTCACTGAATCCAAATTCGTACTGGATATATTTGATTTTCCATAGTTCCATGTTTCTTTCATTCTCAAATTTGATTTAGCATGTTACGAGTGTAGCAAGTTAGATAGGAGATGCTACCTTCCGGAGCACTCGGTCTCACTTCCATGATGGAAGTTCACGGCGTATTTAACTGAATTGGCCAGGTTTTTTTTTCATTTTCCAACACCCCTATACCTAACACCAGAGATTTTCATTACACACATATATATATGTCTCTGCCTAACACAAATCTCTTTTTGTGCTTTTTAATACTTGTACTGTTACAACTTCTAGCCTGAGTTATGGATAAGACTCGTGTTTTCATTTGTTGTTGTTAATGTTGTTGTTGTTTTTTTTTAAGTGTAGTGAACACAAGACCCAGTACTCCCCATATCGGCGTCAGCACTGGACCGCAATTATTTGTTACACAGGTTTACCCCGGAAATTTAGCGCAAGTACACAGCTTTTTATGATCAACACATCCGGTTTAAGTAGTCCGTTTTTCTATTTTGATATGTTATTTAAGCATTAACTTCCGTTCAAAACGAAAGTAGTTAGGCCAAATCTGGAAAACTTAATAAGATTTTGACTTTTAAGTTTTTGAAGATGTCAAAAGACGAACCTGATATTTTTAGTTGTTCAATATGCTTAGAACACTTTAAGAAACCTAAACTGTTACCATGTCAACATACATTTTGCGAGAGTTGTCTTGATACGTACATCCAGTCCTCAGCCGGGAATGACACGTTGTCCTCAAAATGGTTTCTCTGCCCTTTGTGTCGTCAAACTGTAAAATCTCCGGATATTAATTCTAAACCTCGTGAATGGGCTAGTCTTATGCCTGTTAACAGTTTGATTATTTCCTTGATGCAAACTTCAGAAGCAGGCGCGACATTTAATGAAGAAAATGAAAGCAGGAATTGTGGCCCATGTAAAAGAGATGAAGAAATATCGACTGGGTCATTTTGGTGTCCAAATTGCTTAGAATTTCTGTGTGAAAATTGCAAAAAGTTTCATAGGAGAATGAAGACTTTAGAAATGCATAAAATTATACCTGTTGAAGAAATGGATAAAGAACATGCCAAAGTAACTGAATTTGATGAACCCTGCCCAGATCATGTTGGCGAGATTCTGAAAGTTTTCTGTATAGGTCACAAGACTATGTGTTGTGTCATGTGCCTAGCTACACATCACAATGAATGTAAAGAAATAAAAACACTTGAAGAAATGGCACATCAGATGGAGGGTGACAAAAGTGGTACAATATTTATTAACAGCCTAGATGAGATAAAAACAAGACTGGGTGAAACAATAAAAGACAGAGAAAAAAATATAGCACATTTAAATGGGAGGTGTGAATTTGTCCTTAGTCAAATAGAAGAAATTGTACATCAAGCAAAATCGAATCTTGATGCTTTCCTAGAAGATTTTGAAAGCAAATTGACCAGTTTGAATGAAGCACAAAATGAAATTATTTTTGAGACAAAACAAAAGGTTGAATGTTTGCTGAAAACATTGGAGTATGGAGAACAAATGTTGAGGTTTTTATCTAGAAATGGTCATTCAAAACAGCTGTTTATCGCAATAGAGAAGTCAAAGGTGCAAATTTTAGATCATTTGAAACATTTGAAGATGAATTCTGTAGATGACCAAATGGTTGACTATTATTTGTCTGTTGATGAAATTTTGCTGAAGTTGAAAGCCCCAACATCAGAAATGAAACTAGCACAGGTGGAGCCAAAATTTGAAACCAGTAATAAACAGATGTTACCTGTTATATCTGAATTAAGTGTGATCTGTGATCAGCAAATGCACATCCAAAGGCTGCTTTCAAAAGCTGATGTTTCCGAGTTTGAAGCAGTGAAGCTTTGGGACGTGAAAGGAAAAGGGAAAATTAGCAGTGGTGTTTTCCTAAGCAGTGGATCATTAGTTTGCTGTGATTGTATAAATAAATATTTGTTAGCATATGATAAAAATGGCAGTATTATTTGTAAATTTAAGCTGGATTACTTTCCATTGAACTTGGATGTTTTTGAAAATGAAATTCTTGTATCGGCCCACCAGAAAAATCATATATACGCCTATACCTTTAAAAACAATAATTTTAAAGAGCTCCAAAAAATAGAAACTCCATATCAGTGTAAAGGGATTGCCGTTGTTGAAAACAAAATTGCAATAACAAATGGTTATAACATTGATGTTATAACAATACTTGGGGGTATTTTACAATCAATAACTGTTGAAGATTTTTCTTTAGCATCATTTTGTCATATAGCTTCTGACAATTCAAACATTTATTATAGTCATGATGATTCACTAATTGAGATGTCATTGAATTTAAAAGATGTTAAAAAACACAAATTGCTGAGTTTTTTGGTGACCAAACATATGCGAGGTATTGCTGTAGACCAAAATGGAAATAAGTTCATCTGTGACAGCAAGTCTGATAGCATTTGTGTCGTATCTAAAAACTGCCGAAGATGCCGATTTTTAGAAACAAATACAAAACCATTTGCTGTTCAGTGTGAAAAGAATGGATCTAGATTTTTTGTTGCAAACTCAAAAACTGATGGTGTATCTGATATATTATTAGAAGTGTATGACATTCATTTAAATAAAAAGTAAACATAGCCATTGCTTTGATGTATTCATTTTTATACGGTCCTATATCCATTAAGCTTTATTTGAAACATTATTTTTAAAGAAAAAAAATTAAAAGGAAATTTTAGAGGTATTGATGGATTATTGATTCACTTGAAAAAAAAAAATGGAACTTTGAAAATGGGACATGACTTCCTGTTGTAAGTCTTGAAAATTAAGTCAACATGCATGTCAAAATTGGATACATTCTATTTTATGTGATCAATTCTTCTCATTTTCTGTATTTTAAATTGTTTTTGTTTTTTTGTTTTTTTTTTAACCAGGACTTTTCTTGTTTTTGTTTTGTTTGTTTATTTGTTTTCTTATGTTTTTTGTTTGTTTTTTTTTTTTTTTGTTTGTTTTTTTATAATTAATAAATATACCTCATAGATTTTTTTTCTAATGTATTGGTTTTACTCTGGGCAATATTTTGCAATACAGACTGGAGGCTCCAGTCGGTATTATGTTTGCTTATGTCACACAATAATCCTTGATGGCCTATTACTACACTAAACAAAAAGTACATCTTAACCTGAATAGTTCAATTAGTTGATTAACGCAAATACAAAGTTAGTCAGGAATGGCAACTTTAATATGTAAACAATCATCGTCTCAAAGGAATTTATTCCAGAAAAATGCTGATATCTATTTTGAGATGGTATCCATTCGGTATGATATAACAAATATTTCATGGGGTTTAGGGCTATATCTCGGCTTCACTTTGGTCCATATCATATTTTCAGGGTGCTGAACCGGTCCATAATCTGAGACATAGCCCCCAACCCCATGAAATTTTTGTTAAATAATTTTGTTCTCTTCATAATCACTAAAAAATTACTGATGTGACGTTAAACATTATTATAACCAATGAACTTGACTTTGGAAATCCTAGTGAAAGTTTGTTAGTTCACTAATAGTGTTTTATTTCCAGGAACTCTGGTTTGCTCTTCCATAATAAAACTGAATGTATCAATATCACAGAACAAAATGTTGACATGAGCATAGAATAAAATTTTTCCTCCACTCCACACTGTCCCTCAATATAAGTACAGTCAAACCTGCTTTAAGGCCACTTCTCTATAAGGGCCACCTGCTTATAAAGGCCAATTAAATTTTATCTCAGCTTTTCTTTATTCATATTAATTGAACTTGTATATAAAGGCCACCTGTCTATAAAGGCCACTTTTACTGATTCCCACGGGTGGCCTTTATAGACAGGTTTGACTGTACACTAAAAAGTAAAAGTTAAAAATGTATTTATAATCAGTACAACCATCTGTGCTACAAATCTGAGGATATTTTTTCAAGAGATCTTACAAAGACAACCCGAATTAACAAGCAAGTACAGTCAAACCTGTCTATAAAGGCCATCCATGGGAATCAACAAAAGTGGCCTTTATGGACAGGTGGCCTTTATATACAAGTTCAAATAGTATGAATAAGAGCAATTGGGATAGAATTTTATTGGCCTCTATAAGCAGGTGACCCTTATAGAGAGGTGGTCTTTAAGGCAGGTTTGACTTTATAAGCAGGTGACCCTTATAGAGAGGTGGCCTTTAAGGCAGGTTTGACTTTATAAGCAGGTGCCCCTTATAGAGAAGTGGCCTTTAAGGCGGGTTCAACTGTACATAGCATTAAACACAAAACAAAATCAATGGATAAAACGGAGAGTATTAAAATTCAGAAAAAATTCCAGCAAACGTGAGAAATACCACACAGGCTATCGGAGCATGTGTGAGCTGAAACAGATAGACCACAACTTTTCTGGTATTTGAATTAAAAGCCTTTCCATAAATGTCTGCATTGACCAAATTGTTCTTGAAGTGAAACCAGTACTGCTAGTTTCATAAAGACAGTCTCGTACATTTTTTGACGTATAGCAACATATATAAGCACATATAGTATTAATCAGAAACCCTGCTATGATGCCTCTAATGAACAAGTGATGATAGTGCAAGCCTTACCACCAGATTTATCAAATCTGTGGGATTGATCATTTTGAGTCCACACATGAAAAAGTTATCAGTGCCTTTTTAATTCTACAGGTTGGCTGTGAGAACCAGAATAATATTGAGCCATGGAGTTTGTTTGGTTGATATAATGGGGTTGAGATAAGCAGATGATTCAGTATAATTGATGATTTGATTTAATGGGCATTATGTCCCAGTTAAGAATATTTTACTTATATTGAGAAGTCACCAGCTATAGGCTGAAGTGGCAGAAATGTTAACCTTTGCACTTAGGGCAATGTGCAGGGAGTGTTCTTTAATGTGCCACACATGCCATAACACTGGCATCAGTTTTTTAAGTCTCCTCCATAGGGCCCTATGACTTTTCTTTTTTAAATACAATTTGTTGGCGAATTACTTAAGGCAATGTGCAGTGATGGTGCTTTAGCTTGCCAAAGGGCATTAGTTTTAAAAGTCTGCTCAGAAGGACCCTGCAACTTTCATTTCTAAATGCTATGTGCTTGACTAAAGAACAGTCACTACTTTTAAGTCTTGGTCGGACCCAGATGGGGTTCAAACTCTGACATTCCACAGCTTCCAAGATGTTTCAAATGTTTATTTGACAATATCAGCAAAAATTATCACATTCTATAGAATGTTATGAGCTTGCCAAAATTGGCTTTGATAATCAAGTGTACCAGGCCCCAATTTCACAATCATTCCTTAACTAAGATTTTCCTTCACTTATAGTTAGCAAATTTTCCACCAACTCCTTTTGATTGACAAATAAACATTTGTGATAAAACTAAATACAGATGTTACAAGCTTGAAGTTACCTTAAAAATGACACCTTAAATTCCTGAATATCTTAACAATTAACCAAATTATTACAATTTCAAATTTGTCAGATTTAAGTTAAGGGAAATCTTAGTTAAGGAATGATTGTGAAACCGGGGCCAGAACTTAAAAGGCAGCCGTAAGTGAGCACAAGTAAAAACAGATTTGAAACACTTGCGTAAAACTAGCATGAATTTGTGTTTAGACTAATCTTTCAAGTTTCATTATCTTGGAGTTATTCCCCTTTAACACTTGAATGCCTGCATAAGTATTAATGGAAACTTGATATCTGCTTCTATGAAACCTCTTGGACAAATGACAAAAAAATCAGATAAAAGTTTGTTATTTGTTGTGAAATAAAAAAAAATCCAAGATGGCTACTGGTGCTATAATAAAAAAAGGTCAGGACACATTTATAAATAGCTGTATGACTACCTGTACCTTGTGTTGCAGTTGGAGTGGGTGGAGGTATTTACGATTGTCAGGAGGATAACTGAACATCTCATTTTTTAAAATAAAAAACACGAAGAAATAATTCAGAGTTATATTAACGGTAGTTTATTCTTATTTTTAACAAATAAAAAACAAAGCTTGTCTAAAAACAAAAATTTATAAAAAATAAATAAAAACAAAACAAAAACAACCATTACCAATAAATGAAAGTACATGTATGTTACATTTATATCTAGATGCTGGAATGATTTGAAACAATGAAAATTGGTTACTTTACTCTTGTTATGGGAGGGGAGTTGAGTAATGGTGTTTAACATCCCAGTCAAGAATATTTCACTTATATTGAGGCATCGCGAGACTAAAGTGCTGAATTTTTTGTCCCTGTGTTGTGCTGGAGGCATTATACTGCAGGGTTCTTTATCCTGTCATGCCTACCATGACACGCGACCATGTTTATTTTTAGTTCTCATCTTTCATTTCTTAATGCTGAATGCTTGATGGAAGAACAGTCACTACCCACTTTCAAGTCTTGGGTCAGACAGGTCAAGGTTCGAGCCCACAACCTTCCACTTACAGAGTAAGCACTCTATGAACTAAGTTACCACAGTGGTTTGTCATGTGAGGTGTCTTAGAGGCTAAATGGTATTAAATATGGTCTGTCGCAGTATCTATCACTGCCGAGGCTAGAATCTCACTCGGGGACAGAACCTATTGGGAGAAAATCTGGCAGTTCCCTTTTTGATGGTGGAAAGATTTTCTCTGGGTATTCTGGTTTCCCCTGCCATTAATTAATTACATCATTATAATTAATTATTAATAAAAAATGTGCCCTTTTTCTGCTTGGGTTTTAAAGTGGTTTTAACTGATTAATACATGTTGAAAAATATTTCTTTGAATATTTGAAAAAAAAATGTTTGCAAAAAATTACCATTATGGAAACAATACTTCAAAGTTAATGATACCAAAATATCAGTAAGTTTAGTGATACCAAATGATCTAATTGAATATTTTTAAAGACAAAAAGTCCATGTCTAAAATGAAAGGAATACGTTTTGTAATAATGTATGTATGTACAATAACAACAACCAAAAAAAAAAAAAAAAAAAAAAGAAAAGAAGGAAAGAAAGATAGAAAGAAAAAAGAAGAAAAAAAAACTTTTCATACTACATGTATTTATAAAAAGTATTTTATACAAAGAGTCCCTTCTACCTTGAGCTGGCCCTGTTAAAATTTATTTAAGTACAAAAGCATTTTTTCAAAACATTAAAATTTTTTAATTGATTTTTTATTTTATTTTATTTTTTACCTATTTTGGTGTTACAAGCACTTATTTCTGGATTCATTGATCTGTTTGTAAAGGGAGATAACTCTAACAAAACTACACAGACACAAGGCCAATAAAACTATACACATGTATTTCTGATAAAAATGAATTGCATATATTTATTTTTTCATTTCTTATTGTAAAAACAATGTTATGTCTAAAATTTATGATGTAAATGTATTCCGATTTGTTCCTTAAATAGATTATTAAGATGCAATTGATTATACATGTAATATGAAATCATTATCCGCATTCAATATATGTTGATATTCTGTTTTCAGATTGACTGTGTTATTTTCTCCAGGCACTCTGGTTTGCAGTGGTTTCCTCCACCATTTCTGAACTGACCGTTATTACATACAGGAAATATCATGATTTTTACGAAAAAGTTTTTAGCATAGAATTTGAATTTACTTTTAATCATGAAACAGTGACAATTTTCAGTTAAATTAAAAATTAAAAAAGAAATAAATTATTACTCTGGTATACATTTGAAGAAAAATCATCATTTTTTAAAAAAAAATATTTTTACTATGGTAACCATAATTTTAAATTTTAGAATTAACATGATTCTAAACTTATGACCAGAACTGTAACATTTTCCGATAGATTTTAGACTAATCTTGTCCGAAAAATTTTTATTATAAAAAAAAAAGAAAGAAAGAAAAGAAAAAGAAAAGAAAACCAATAAATAAAATAATAAGTGCTAAAATTTCCTAGTCCTTCTTTGTTCTTTTAGGTTTTTTAAATATGAGAGCAAAAATAATATATAACGATATAATTCCTATTATCATAGCAAATGCTATTAAAATGATGCTTCTATTTGGTCCTGTCATTTGTTCCTGAAAAATATAGAAAGAAATGCTGTTATTATTTATTCTACAATGGACCTCTCTCAATGAAAATTTTTTCCTATACTTTTGTCTGATATTTGAGGTATAGTGGATGATGGCATTGTACCCCTTTTATAACAGCACCCAAAGTAGACACTGGCCATGGTCTGATCCTCGAGGTATTGTGGACGATGACATTGTACCCCTTTATAACAACACCCAGAGTGGACACTGGTCCGATCCTTGAGGTATAGCGGACAATGACATTGTACTCCTTTATTGAACAACACCCAGAGTGGACACTAGTATGATCCTCGAGGTATTGTGGGCGATGGCATTGTACCCTTTTTATAACAACACCCAGTGTTGACACTGGTCTGATCCGCGAGGCACTGTGGACAATGGCATTTTAACCTTTATAACAACACTTAGAGTGGACACTAGTCTGATCCTCGAGTTATTGTGGAAGATGACATTATACCCCTTTTATAACAACACCCAGAGTGGACACTGGTCTGATCCTCGAGGTAATGTGGAAGATGACATTGTACCCCTTTATAACAACATCCAGAGTGGACACTTCTCCGATCCTTGAGGTATTGTGGACAATGGTATCATACCCCTTTTATAACAACACCCAGAGTGGACAATGGTCTGATCCTCGAGGTATTGTGGACAATGGTATGATACTTTTTTATAACAACACCCAGAGTGGACACTGGTCTGATCCTGAGGTATAGTGGACAATGGTATTGTACCCTTGTATAACAACATTCAGAGTGGACACTTCTCCGATCCTTGAGGTATTGTGGACAATGGTATCATACCCCCTTTATAACAACACTCAGAGTGGACACTGGTACGATCCTCGAGGTATTGTGGACGATGACATTGTACCCCTTTATAACAACACCCAGGGTGGACACTGGTCTGATCCTTAAGATATAGTGGACAATGGCATTGTACCCCTTCATAACAACACCCAGAGTGGACACTGGTCTGATGCTCGAGGTATTGTGGACGATGGCATCGTACCCCTTTATAACAATACCCAGCATGCACACTGATACAAAACAGACATTCATACATATTCACACATCTCATGCAAACCCAAAATGTGTTTCTTAGATTAAAAGATAGAAATTAATAAATTTGCTCTCTTTGTGAATAGATGAAAAATTGCTGATGTGATGTTAAACAACATTCAAACCAATTAAACTTCCTAGTTGAGAAGTTGAGAGTAAATTACATAAACATTTCCTTATACATGTATAGCACTGCAAACATGAAGATCCAATTTTTTTCTTCATATTCTTTTCTATTATACATGTATATATGAATGCTTCAATTTTTTTTTATTAACAACAGCTGTAATGATTAAATATTTTTTCCGGGTAATCCGGTTTCCTGAGCCACCCAAGAATTTACCTCCTGGATACAAGTTAAACAATTTTAATGAGGGCATAAACACCATTTATTTAATGCCCCTGATGGCTCAGTGGTAAAGTGTCTTTTTGAGAGAGATATTTTAGGGTATGAATCCTGACTGGGTCATACATAAGATTTAAAAATTTAAGACAATGCTTCACCTGATGCTCCGTATTAAGAGGACAGAGTATTAACTTGTTCACCTGGTGCCAAGATAGCGTGACTGGGGGAGTGGTATGCTTGTCCGCAGTGTACTGACTCAGTGAGGTAGCATACTGGAGTCTCCCCAAAGTGTGCATTAATGAAAGGCAGACCATAAAACACTCTTACAATACACATCTCACACATGCAAGAACTTGTTGTTAGATTTGGAGCCATGCTCACATTGTGAATAGTTGAAAATTGTTGATGCGACATCACAACATTAACAACAATCATGCAAGTGCTTTTTGAATTACCGGTAGTTTGTATCTAACAAAATACATGAGTGCATACAGCCCATTTTTTAAGGCTGGAGTTAGACTCAGATTGATTGATATTTGATTTAATGGGGTTTTAGGTCCTAGTCATGAATATTTCACTCACATCAAGATGTCACCAGCTATAGGTGAAGTGGTAATTTTGATCTTTGCAGTGTGCAATGTGCAAGGAGGGTTCTGTAATGTGCGATGTCTGCAGTGACATGGGGCATCAGTTTTTAAGGACCCTGTGACTTTTATTTCTAAATGCTAAGTGCTTGGCAAAAGAACAGTCACTATCTTTTTTCAAGTCTTGGTCAGATCTGGTCAGAGTTTGAACCCAGAACTCTCATATACAAAGTAAGCACTCTACCAACTGAGCCACCGAAGTGGTAGACCCAGATAGAGATCTAACCCACAACCCCCAGAATATTTAGGAAACAGAAAATTTTACTTACTCTTATTCTATCCACAATATAATCTGTTAATTTATCACTGTAAAAGAAACATTGAAATATGAATGAGTTTATGTTCAGTTTCAATTTAAATTTTGGCGGGGCCTTCAGGGCCAATTAGTCTAAATCTTCTGTTATGTATTACAGAATCTCTTAAGGCATATTGGGTAACTTTCATATGGTTTTACACCCAAGTCAAGATATAAAGGCTGTCAGTTCTTGGATGATGGAGAAAACCAGAGTGCCTGGAGAAAACCATGACTTTTGGCGAGCAAAATGACAAACTTTCTAACACTAGAATCTGTACGAGTGATATTTGATCCGAGGTGGTGATAAGCACTGTGATCTATCAGCAAGAACTTTAGATCACTCGACCACCAAGGCCCCTATACCTACTAAGGCATATTTTTTTTAGATCATTGATTTTAATAATATTAACGTGGATGACCTTGAGTAAAGTAGTACACAATGAGTTTAGTACTGCATTCGTAAACAGCTTGTCACATGATTAGAACCTAGAGTCATTTTACTTGCTAGTATTATAGCCGTGGACAGCCTCTAGGTTTAAATCCCAATCATTCAGACCCTAGTGTGAGAAAATTTTGTCAGTTCTCTTGCCAAAGGTCAATGGTTTTATCAAGGTTTCCTCAACAATCCTTAAATCCTCCACCTCAAACAGAATAAAGAGTCAATCTTGACTTGGACATCAATTATCATTTTCTATTCCATTTTCTTAGCTTCAGGTATGCATCTATGAACATCATCTTTGAAATTGTATATGTTTGCAGGGCTCTGGCTCTTGAAAAGTAGGAGTCCAAAACGTTAGTCAACTATAAAAATTGGAGGCAATTAATGTGAAACAGTTCCAGTGAACCTTAATAACTAAAACTCATAATAAAATTGATAAAAATATTAGCAACAAAAATCAATATTTTGGAACCAGAAACTGTGATAAAAATTAGCAAATGGCTAAATTGGTGTGTGTGCAGGGCTCCACAAACGCCGGTAAGGTCAATCGGCGATAGGCAAAGGGTACACCATACCACCCCCCTCCCAACGATCAGCAAAGGGTACACATATATAGATAATTGTTCATAAATACCGCTTATTAATATCTTGCAAAATCCCATCATTTGATTGACATATAACAGAAAGAAAAACCACGTGTAATGCCGTGATCATGTTGTTGTTGTTGGTAACCCGAAAAACCGTCGTTATCTAGTGAATCGTGACACTGTCCTGAGTAATTTTAATTGTTAACAAGCCGGCATTAAAGAATTTTTAATCAGATTTTGTCTTACTATTATGGGGAAAAAAGCCGATTCGGATATTTTTCAATTGGCTTTTTTAAGTTTGAATCGGCATTTTTTGCCAAAAATCGGCATTTGTAGAGGCCTGTGTGTGTGTATGTGAGAGAGAGAGAGAGAGAGTGTGTGTGTGTGTGTAAGAGAGAGAGAGAGAGAGTGTAAGAGAGAGTGTGTGTGTGTAAGAGAGAGAGAGAGAGTGTGTGTGTGTGTGTAAGAGAGAGAGAGAGAGAATGTAAGAGAGAGAGTGTGTGTGTAAGAGAGAGAAAGAGAGAGAGAGAGAGTGTGTGTGTGTGTGTGTGTGTGTGTAAGAGAGAGAGAGAGAGTAAGAGAGAGAGAGAGAGAGTGTGTGTGTGTGTGTGTGTGTGTGTGTTTTCCATGTGTTTGCATGTGTGCTTGTGTGAAATACTTACAATCCAGTTTTTTCCCCAGGGACTGGTTTAGCATCCACATTTTTATACCAGTATAATACAAAGGATAATAAAGATTTGACTTGATAATTGTCTGTGTCTTCTGAATAATAATGATACATTTTTCCATGTCTAAAACTGAAAAAAAAAAAAAAAACTGCCATTTCAAATATCAGACAATATAAGTACACTGTACATATCCAACAAAGACAAACTTACTAAATATCACCGACAGCATCTGCCATTTTGTAAAAGGGGGCCTTGGTGGATGTAGGTCTAAAGCACATGCTCACGAATCAGAGCTCCTCTCACTCTGGGTTTGAATCCTACTGGGGACAGATCCTAGTGTGAGAAAGTTTGTCAGTTCGCTTGCCGAAGGTCAGGGGTTTCCTCAACCATCCCAGAACTGACTGCAGAGAAAAGTGAAAGAATCTTGACTGGGGCCTAAAACACCATTGCTCCACTCCAATCCTTTTTCATAAAACTATTTCATGAAAAATTTGAACAGATGTACAAATAGACATGTTTATTATATGACATGCACAACTAGGCCTAATGCTGATCAAGCATACCAAGTTTCATTAAAATTCTATAAGCCTAGTTTGAAAAGGCAGATACATCTTTTGCAGATTTGCAGTCATGGTAAAATTATTTATCATATCACATGAAGTCATGTCGATATTAATAAAGATGTCAACTGTAGCCACAGTGATCAATAATGATGTCAACGGTTGTCATAGTAATATCAATAATGATGTCAACTGTTGTCATAGTGATGTCAATAATGATGTCAACTGTAGCCATAGTGATATCAATAATGATGTCAACTGTAGTCATAATGATATCAATAATGATAGAGATTTTATTAATGGTAAAACAATTCATAATGATATCACCTGTAGTCATGTTGATATCAATAATGATGTCAACTGTAGCCATAGTGATATCAATAATGATACAATTTGTAGTCATGGCAAAATAATTCATAATGATATCACTTGTAATCATGATGAAATCCATCTTTGGTCTGTAACTCAGGTGAGCTAAAGGTTCAAACATACAAGTTTTAGTAGCAGAGATACCTAATTCTAAACTCATTAATAGTACATGTATTTGAAATGTAGCAATTTTTCAGTTTTCTTGAGACATGCCGAAAACTTTGGTATGGGGACGATGGATTTGGCATCAAGTAATGTTACACTGACTATTAAGAACTTTTCAATGTTTTTTTGGTAAAAAAATCAAATAATGTCAATCTCTTCTGAATGAGATCCCATGGCAATGATGCATTTTAGACAAAAAGAGTTTTTTTTTAACTTCTTGCTACAGTTTTCACAAACAAAACTGTTCTGTCCTAATATCTGTGTCATTGTGTTTGTGACAGTAAATTTTGTGGAATTTTCATAGAAAAACTAACTACCTTGAACAAAGTTCAGTATTTTCACTTACTTGGGTCTAGTTGTAACTAAAAATTGCTTTGCATTTCCATGATTTAAATGGTATATTTCTGACACAGTAAAATGTTGCCTCTATGGGGATTTTACATGAGTGTTGAAAAATATAACAAATGGTGGATTCTTTTGCACTTGACATAATGTGTAACCAGAGACATCACCTCCGGTGTAAACATTGCCAATTTACTATGTAAAATCCCTGAAGCAGCAACAGTTTTCTTTCTACAGAAATATTCTATGTTAATCCAATATGTGTACATTGCGATTTTCAGTTACGACTAAACACCAGTAAATGAAAAATACCAAACTTATTTCAAGTTTATTGGAATTTCTATAACATTTGGCAAAATTCACTGTCACATACACAGCCTCTCAAACAGTAATTTTGGATTTCCTGTAGTCATGGTAACGGAGGGACAATCTATGGCTAAAAGTTTATACATACTAATAGGTTGACGGACAATCTTTTATCTTAAATCTGGCTTTTAATCCTGGATTTTCTTCTATGTTAACTTTCGCTACATTCATCTGATGTTTTATTCTGAAAATAGAAAAACACTCTAAATATTATACCTCATAAATTTGTTTTTTAAATAAATGCATTGATTTTACTCCGGGCGATATTTTGCGATACAGACTGGAGGCTCCGGTCGGTATTATGTTTGCTTACGTCACACAATTGTCCTTGATGGTGTAATACATATTACATCTTAACCCGAATAGTTTTAACAGTGGATAAACGGAAATACAAAGTTACAGTCAGGAACAGCATCTTATAATAGGTAAACAATCATCATCTGAAAGGAACTAATAAATTCAAGAATAATGTTAGTATCTAATTTAGGATGGTATCCATTCAGTATAATACATGTAAAACATCCTATTTGTGTGTCAGTACACAGCAGACCATAATACACCCTCGCACATCTCACAACCTTGTTCTTTGATTAATCGATAGAGATTAATAACCATGCTGACCTCACAATAGCTAAAAAATTGCCAATGGGACGTTAAACAAAATTGCCCATGAGACATTAAACAGCATTACACCATTAACTAGACAGTTGCTGATGGGACGTTAAACAAAATTGCCCATGAGACATTAAACACCATACACCAATAACTAGACAGGTTTTTAGTTATGTTGGTAGTCAAGATAAAATGATCGCTGATATGCAGGAGGTCGGAGAATTCAGTAAAACCCTTCCAGAAAGGATATGTACTTAATGAGAAACAATACCTAGGCAGTCTCTATGATCTGAAAACTTTAGACTGATGAAACATCTAAGCTCTTTCACAAATGTAGCATAAAGAATATCTGCTACTCACATATCTTGTCATATCCTGGTTGCTCAGTGGATATTTGGTCTAAATTGTGGGTTTTATACCATGTATCACTTTGCCTTTCACATCACCACAGTAGCTCAGTTGGAAGAGTGCTTGCTTTGTATGTGGGAGGTCAGGGTTCAAACCCTCGCAGGGTCTGACCAAGACTTGAATATATGTAGTGACTGTTCTTTCATCAAGCACTCAGCATTTAGATATGAAAATCATGGGGTCCTTCGAAGGAGACCTTAAAAATGGATGCACCATGTCAATGCAGGTGTGGCATGTTCAAGAACCCTTCCTGCATATTAAAAAGGTCAAACTTTCTGCCACTTCCTCTAGCTGAAATATTCTTGACTTGGACATAAAATCTCATTAAATCAACTTTGCATTTCACCACATAGGTATGAATCCCACTTGAGACAGATTCTAATATGAGAAAGTTAGAAAGTCCACTTGCTGAGAGACAAATGGTTTTTTTAAGGACATTCCAGTTTCCTCAAACATCCCTGAACTGACCACACTGACCATATGTGAAAGATTCTCTTCCTTAAGACATTAAACTTCATTGTTATACCCGACCCAACATACTGATACTGTTGGTAAGAAATTGATTAATCAAAAATACCATCATTCCCAGTCTGATCCACCTTAGGCCCGTTCAAGATACATTATGTACACTTGCGCAATGACTTCAAGCCCTTCAGGAATAACTGTATGCGTGAGCGCAAGCATGCAACTGCTATCAATATTTTAAGGTTGTTCCACTTAGATTCAAGATGGCGTCCCTCAGACAAAGTTTGTAAGAAATAGCTTAAATAAATTCTGAAACCAGCATGCATTTCAATTTATATTTAGTCCAAGGTTATGGTTTCTTTCTAGTAGGAATTTGAATGATAGGGTTAGTTAAAACTTATGTACAGTTGCCCAATTTGATATACTGTAGAATCATTAATATTCGTTGGGTTAAAATTTTGTGGTTTTGCATTTTTAAAAAATTCTATCTGTAGAAATTTGTGTGGATTTCAGTTTTGTGAAAGTAAATCCCATTGAGGGCAATGGAAATTAAAAATTTTCAATGACATTTAATTTCGTGGTTTTCAGTAACCCTCGAAAATAACGAAATTTAATCCCCCACGAATATTTGTGATTTTAAAGTATTTTTTGACATTTTCTCTCCAGTCGAGTGTCGGTGTCTAAATCTAAGGGAGGTTATTTTTAAAACATCTATATGATCATGATGAGTTATTTTCAACGTGAGTACTCGTCTCCATTCAATAGACATAAAAATTGTATTCGCGAGCGAGGTGGAAAGCAACCAGTAACTTGAACACACCTCTGATGCTAACTTCATTGAAAATTACCCTTGGACATTCACTGTAGGTCAGAGGTCATATAAATATCACCACTTTGCAAAAGTTGATTTAACTCTGACCTTTACCCTTTGACATCCATTAAAGGTCAGAGGTCATGTACTTACTTTACACCAGCTCCCTCTATTGCAGGTAAACGATCTTCACATTTAGGGCAATAACTGAAAAACAAAAACACAAATTTAATACAACTCATACATGTATTTAGTTGCTACATTATATCTTCAATTGTTTGCCTCAAAAGCTCAGTGGAAGAGAATGTCTCAAGAGTGAAAGGTCGTGGGGTTGAACCCAAACTAGGTCATACATAAGATTATTGCTTCCTCGCTTGGTGCACAGCATTCCAAGAATAGAGTATTGACTGGTTCACCCAGTGCAGAATAATGGACTGGGGGAGTGGTATGCTTGTCTGTGGCATACTTACTTATTGGGCTAGCACCTTAACAAAAAGTCGCCTTGAGCGTGTGCTAGTACATGAGAGACCATACACACTCACACTGTGAGTTGACATCATATGCATACATGACCTTTTTCTTAGATTTATATATAAAGAAGAGGAGACCAAGTGGTCTAAAGCACTTTTACAGATCACAATGCCTCTCACAAGCCTAGGTTTTAATCCCAGTCTGGACAGATACTTGTGTGAGAAAGTTTGTCTATTCCCTTGCCGAAAGTTGGTGGTTTTCTCTCGGCACTCCGGTTTTCTCCACAATTTCAGAAAAGAATGCACCTATAAAAGTGAAAATATCTTAACAGGGGCATAAAACACGACTAAATTTTTTGAAAAAAATTTAAACCTTACAGTAATTGCCAGGCTAATACATGATGACATTTTAAAATCAAATACATGTACATAAACTTACAAAATAACCAGCCAGTCCCCAGTGGTGGCCCCTGTAGCAGCTTGTGTTAAATGTTCAAATGTTTCATCAGTCAGTTCTTGGGTGGCAACATCTTTAGCCTGGTTCAGCCATGCCTGAATGTCTTCACTTAAAACCTCTACATTGTTGTCAGGTGCTGTGTAAATTAAAATCAATGCATAAAAATCAATATGTGATAAACGAAATGGTTTTCGGTTCAAACCTCTTTCAAGATTTAAACAGGGTGACATCTTTAGTCTGGTTTAGCCATGAATGAATGTCTTCACACACAAAAAAACCCTTAAATTTATGTTATTGCCAGACGCTATGTAACTTAAAAGTCATGCATAAGTAGATAAAGACCTGTATGGTACAAATCGCATGGTTGTGGGTTCAAACCCCTTTTCCAGGTTTAAGCAGGAAGGCATCTTTAGATGCCTGAATGTCTTAATACAAGAATTCCATGGAATTAAATGTCTTGCCTGGTTAGTTTTTGTTGGAGTAGAAAATACATTACTTTGGTAAAACACAAACTTTCAAATTTTGACACGCCACCATCGCCAACACCGGAAAAGTAACACCCAAGTCTCATCTTATGGCAATGCTAGGCTCGACGAAAAAATCTTGATGCCATTGTCAGGTTCCATGTAAATTAAAAGATAATGCATAGTTTATAGAGATAATCATTAGTGCAGTACATATTCCATGGTTGTGGGTTCAAATACCTTTCAAAATTTTAGCATGCCAACATCTGGTTTAGCCATGCATGATGAATATCTTCACTTACTATAATTGTTGTTTTGGTGTGTGTGTGTGTGTGTGTGTGTGTGTGTGTGTGTGTGTGTGTGTGTGGGATGGGGGGTATGTAAATTAGATATCCTGTCTATACACTTTATATTTCTTAGGTGGTCTTAATTAACAGGTTTAATTTTACAACACTAACAGGTCCCACTGAAACATTATGTAGGTCTCACACTGGAAGAATGGCTTAAATTTAGAACCTGAATTAAAAACTGGATTGAATCACTGCTTGCACAATTATCCAAAGTAATATTGTTAAACCACTTGTCTTAACTATATGCCAAAGTGGTCTGCCAATTTTGGACGTGTCACAAAATATCAATGAGCGAATTTATAATGAAATTACAAGAAAAGCCAGCATTTGAGTAAAATTTTCCACATTGGAAACATTTAAAAAAGGGAGAAGATACAGAAGCTGGGGTAAGAAGGGCACTTGCCTAAACATATAGTATTGGAGGTCATGGGTTCAAATCCCAGTACAAGCTTGTCTTTTATTTTACATTTTACTGTTATAGTACTTACAATCATAGACTGCTGGTACTCCATCCCTGAAGAACACTATCTGTGGTACAGTGTTTACACCAAACATCATGGCAACTTTAAGGTCTTCACATTTTATTTTCTTTATCTCTGCAAAAATAAAAAAAGATTATCGTGACTACTAATATAAAGAAATTCCATGTCAGTCACTTTCTTCACACTGTCAAAGTCAGAAAATTAAAGGTGAAGTCAGATTTCAAGGCCATTATTATATATTCTGAAAGTCAAATTTCAAGGTTGTCTTTTGTATGCTTAAACTCATGTCAAGGTTATCTAGTACAGGATGGATTTCAAATGTCAAGACCATCTAATATACTGGTATGTTAAACATAAATACATGTAAAAAGGTTTTTACGTCATGCCTGCTGTGTCACAGAACATCAGTTTTTAAGGTCATCGTGACTTTAATTTTTAAATGCTAAGTGCTTGGTGATAGAACAGTCACTACCTATTTTCAAGACTTTGCTGGGGAAAACTACAAAGGAGAAGATATGATAAAAAAGATATGTAAACAAAACATTAATATCAGATGTTTACCAGTGTTACGGACGATGTAGAGTTGAATAAGGGTATTTTTACTTCTGGTACTGGTATTTTGATTATACTCAGGTGGTTAATTTTGAGATGGTAGAGAATACCAGAGTACCATTTAGAAAACCACAACCTCTGGACCTTTATTCAGCCACTAGGCTATATGCTTCCATTGAGTTGAGTTGAGTAATGATCTTTTACACCCCAGTCAAGAATCTTTTACTTATATTGGGGTAGTCAGTTCTGGGATGGTGGAAAAAAATTGGGATGTATAGAGAAAGCAACCAATCTTTGACAAGCAAATTAACAAACTTTTTCACACTAAGAACTGCCGGAGTGGGATTCAAACCTAGGTGTTTAGAGGCCCTGAGACCTGTAGGCACACCATTTAGATCACTCAGTCCTCTAGGACCCTTTCCATTATGATGATAGGAGTAATGGTGTTTTACGCCCCAGTCAAGATTCTTTCACTTATTTCGAGGCGGTCAGTTCTGGGTTGGTGGAGGAAACCGGAGTGCCTGGAGAAAACCACTGACCTTCAGCAAGCGAACTGACAAACTTCCTCACACTAATATCTGCCCCGAGTGGGATTCGAACCTAGGTGGTGAGAGGCACTGTGATCCGTAAGCGCGCACTTTAGACCACTCGCCTACCGAGGCCCCTTGTTGATAGGTCAGGATCGATTTTTAAAGTGTACCAATCAAGTCAACTTTTTGCACCATATGGCAATATTTCTATTGACACTTATTAAGAAGTTAATTGATACATTCAACAAGAAAACCCATCTTCTCGTGGCCTGGCTGTTAACCCCCTCACTCATAATGAACAAACAATTTTCTTCACCTTGAAAACAGATTATAAAAGTTCTGTCAACAGCTGGGCCTTTCAGTGTTTCAGACAACAATATAACAAATGAAAAACTTAAAATCAATACATGGATATCTATTCATGAGTTTTATCGATCCATTTATTCATCAACAATATTATCAAGCTTACATTTTTCTTAAGATACAATGCTGACAAAATATTAATTTTAAGAGTATTTTTTCAATCCTCAATCTTTGTTTTGACAAGAAAAAAATAAACATTTAACAGATAAAAATGACAGCTTATCACTGCCTCAGTAGTAAAACATCAAAGCAAGAGTTGGATTGGTCGGTTGGTTGCTATGTTGTTTAACGTCACATCAACAAGTTTTCAGCCTTTCTTGATAAGAACAAGGTTATTAATCTCTAAGGAGGTTGAATCTAAGAGCAATTTCATGTATGTATCAGTCTCAACATGTAAAGTTTCGACTGAGCTCTTTGTAGAAAACCAGTTAAAAAAATAATGTTACTTTAATAAAAACCGCAACTTGTTTGTCAAGATTATCTGGATGACTAAAAACGTTTGTAAATCTGCTTAAAGACAGCTAGTTTCCTCAACATAGATAAGTTTAAAGAATGATAACACTTAGTAATGTATGAATTCTGTTTCTTCAGGGATTGCTAGGTTCCAACGTCCGCTTTTAGTGTCCATGTTGTTGTTTATACAAAGACAAAACTCACTGTGAAAAAAATAATTATAAATTTTGGATATTTGGATACGGGTTCACTTTTTGGTCCTAAATGAGCTAAATTAAATATATTTATCTAATTATGATAATTATCTCACTATCATGATTGTTTTAAACAAAGTCTGCCACCTTCAATCTGGAAAATGCAACAGGGAGAAATGAAGTGACACATGTCACTTTTGTAAGGTCAAAATGTGTCACTGACAGAATGCAAACCCTTGACCCTTTGATTTGAAGTCCACTATGCTATCACATCATATTTCCAATAATATCATGTTGACTGTCAATAAAACTTACCCTGTTCATATATTTCGGGTGTGGTCACTTTTTCTAACTCAGCTTCATACTGTGCACAGCTAGGACATGATTCTGCGCCTTGAACTTAAAAAAGAAAAAAAAAAAAAAAAAAAAAAAAACAGTTGAAACAATTTCATACACCATCTTAACATCAGTCCTTCCAACGGCTGGAGTATAGTAATGGATTTTTACATGTTTGTCAATATTCTTACATTCACATTACAGGAGTCATTCCAGGTGCATTTTATATTTCCATTCTTTATTATTGTGTGTAGCGGACCAGGCGCGATAGGTGGCTGGGTAGCTCAGTCAGTAGAGTGTCCCACTAGTGTTGGGAAGGTCCTGGGTTCGAGTCCTGGTTTGGCCGCTGCATTTTTTCCCTTTCCTGTTACATTTGGGGGCTCGTCCTACCCTGAAAAGTGGCCGACCAACAGGTTGGTCCCAGGGTGGAACTTGGTGGTTTCGATTCAAAGTGGTTGAATCGAAAGAAAAGAAAAAGGAAAGAGAATGTAGCGGACCAGGCTTGATAGGTGGCCAGGTAAGCTCGAACGTAGAGCATTCCGCTAGTGTTGGGAAGATCCCAGGTTCGAGTCTCAGTTTGGCTGCCGCATTTTTTCCCTTTCCTGTTACATGTGTTTCTAAATAAGTAAGATATTAGATGCCATCAATATGAATAAGCTATGTATATGTATATCAATTTTATCAGCAGCAAAGATATAGTAAATCAAAATTTTGATATGAAAATCAATAAATTGTAACATATGTTATATACCTTTTTGATTAGTTGGCTATTTTAGTTGTAATGTTGTTACAAAATGTCACATCAGCAATGTTTCAGCTATTTGCAATGCTAGCAAGGTTGTTAATCTCTAAGAATTAATCTAAGATCAAGTTTGTGTATATGTGGGATGTGCAAATGTGTATGTTTCTTCTACCTTGTACTAGCTCACTCTCAGGATAATTCTTTGATTAGGTGCTAGCTCACCGAGTCAGTATGCCAAATACAGACATACCACTCACCCAGTCCATTTATCCTGGCAAATAATGAACCAGTCAATGCTCTGTCCTCTTAATGCCAATATCAAAAAGGAAGTAATATCTCAAATTTTAAAGTCTTATATTATGACTCACAAGGGATCATTTTAACCCCCTGACCTGCCTCTTTTAGGTGGACACTCTACCACTAAGCCACTAATCCAATATATACTCTTATGAGGTTTGTACATCTATATTGTCATAATTAATGGATGCAGAAGTACATACTTTTGCAGTCAGTAAATAAAATGCAAAGCTTTTTAAATTCATTATGGAGATATGATATGAGACAAAGCATAATCAGAAGTTTTCTAAACTAGTGCTTTGTCAAGATGAATTGCACAGTAGTTTTGTATCACGTCTGCCAATTTTGAACTGGTCAGTTCCAGGAATACACACCAGAAATTAATACCAAAAAGTCCATCCATTGGAAATTTACAGGAGTCAAAATGAACATATTTTATGTACTAATATCTGCAATCTATCACCATATAATTACATTGGTCATAAAGCATGATTTAAGCAAAATACAAGATACAGCTGAAATCTAACCCCAAACATCACACACTTTGGACACATGTTTCACCTGAAGCAGTCTTGTTAATTAAGCTGGCAAAATAACCCTTTATAGTGTGGAAGGTTCCTGGTTTCATATTTAATCCAAACTACGGGAGCTCGTAATTAAAAAAAAAAACCAAAAAAAAAACAAAAAACAAACAAACAAACAAACAAAAAAAAAACTTTACTATCCAAACCTTGCATACCTACACATAACACACAAAGAGATTTTATGTGCTATGTATAGGGGTGTAGGAATTATTTCTACTTTATTTATTTTTTTGGAGCTACTATGATCTGACCATACAATTTTTCTCCTTTGAGCATTCACATGTGATCATAACTTAAGATCTTAACTCAACAGTAGATGTCTGTAGTAGTCGGGTTAGCTTGGCGGAGCAACAGTCTATAAGTGATGCAGGTCCCTGGTTCGATCCCCGGGACCCTTCATTTTTTCCCTTCCTGTTAACCGAATTACCCAGCTCGCTAGAGCTAGTTAGATCTATAAGTTAGTCTTGCACAATGAATAATTTGTATTCAAAGTTGTGGGTTTATAACATAGGAGCTTGAGGTTTAAAACTTTTTAAAAAATTGACAAAGAATCTACTCACAGAAAAGTCCCAAGACATATTTTGATTCTTTGATAAAATTATCGAAATCCTGTCCCGGTACAACTGCCAACTGATCTGCCCATGAAGATGTAATGTAAAAGAGGAAAATGCATGCTACTGCTCTAAGATACATGCTGACCACAATCACACGTGTCAACTATGTTGTGGTTTTCTTTGATGTAAGCGACAAGTGTTATTGTCATAAGCATTATTTTTGTTTTTAAAAATGAATATTTTTGACATTCGTTTTATAAAAATTCTGTATTTTTTTATTTTTTAGAAATCGTACAATTTATATATTTTCGATAATATCTACCATTTAAATAAAATCAATAAATCAATTATCACTTCCTACTTCCGGTGGAAGAGAAATCATTTTGCCAGGAAAGGGAAAAGAAAATAATCTCTTTCGTTTAGAAATCAGATGTCGCTCTAAAAGAAAGCTTTGTGTGGAATGTAAATACAGAATTATTTATCCAAAGACCGATACAGGTATTTTGTAAATTTATTTCTTCCTGAATTAATACGCAAAAGCCGGTCTAAAAGTTTTTAAATCGCCCGCTTGTCGCCATTTTCCTGTGTTAGTGTGTGGGATTACTCACTTCCATTGCTTAAGTTAATATCCTGAGGGCGGGGGGTCGATTTCCTCCTGGACGATTTCTAGTTTAGATTGTAGATAAATAGTTGTTTTAAATGGATAAAAACAGTTAGGTAAGTAATCCTAAACTAGAAAATAATTTATAAATAATTATATTTAATAGCTTCAAAGCCAGTCACAAGAAGAACAGTACACATGAACTCCATCGTGAAACTGATATAGGAAATTTTGGTTTAAGGTAGTGCAACTGATAATGATACACTTTTGTTGTTTAATCTTTCAACAAGTTTTTACTTCGAATGATTAATTTACAGGTGTTAGAAAATAAATACTGTACAATTTGAATTTTATTATTTATTATTATAACTCTAAAAAAAATAGATATATATTGTTACAATTCACATAAAAAAAAAAAAAAAAAAAAAAAAAAAAAAAACCCACAAATGTATATTTCATGTATATGTTACTAGAATATCATATCCCAGCCTCAGTAGTGTGACCAGATGTTGATGATCCAAATTCCCTGATGTCGGATCATGTCTCCACTTACTTTGGCCATGGATTTATCTTTTATCCAACATTGATAAAATCCTTACAGTTGATTGAGAGATGTGATGGTAATTCCAGCTGGTTTAATCTAGTTTTGAATTTATTTAACATCCACCCCCCCTCCCCATTGTTGTTACTGTCTGCATATTGGCCCCCAAGCTACATGTAGACAATGACAATGACAATAAACTCTGCCAGCTGCCTTAACCTCCCCCCCCCCCAAATATTTGAAAACAATATATAACAAAAAATAATCAGAAAGTGTTAGAATATTAATTGATAATATGTTAGTTATTTATTTACATTTGATACATTGATTGCTTTATTTAATTTTTTTCACTGGTAGTTAATATGTTGCTTTGAAGGGTGACAAAAACATTAGTGCGGCTCAGGGTGAATAAATCTTTGACAGGGCACATTGTGTTGTGTAACTGCCAAAAACCTGTATAACTTATATTTGTACATGTATCTAATGATGATGGGAGCAAAATATTTACCTGTTACCTGCATATAGAAACCAATATCGGTGTTGCGCTTCACTGGTCTGTTTCAATTAGATTCACTTTCTTAAATCCTTTTTTGCCCAGTTCAGGTTTATAATTACTAGGCTGGAATTTCATGTCCAAATTGCTCCAAAATATATTGTAGCCCTTTTAAAACTGTTTAAGATTGTGTATTCACTGGATTGGTAGACAAGGCAATCCACGTATTGGTCACTCTGACTAAAGGCCACTGCGGTGGCTCAGTTGGTAGAGTGCTCACTCCGTAAGTAGAAGGTCGTGGGTTCGAACCCCGGCTGGGTCTAACCCAAGACTTGAAAGTGGGTAATGACTGTTCTTTCGCCAAGCACTCGGCAGTACGAAATGAAAGTCACGGCTCTTTCTAATGGCAACTTAAAATAAACAAGGTCCTGTGTCATGGCAGGCATGGCCCGATAAAGAACCCTACTGTATAATGCCATCAGTGTAATGCACAGGAAGAATTTCTGCACTTTCACCTATAGCTGGTGACATCTCGATATAAGTGAAATATTTTTGACTGGGACGTTAAACACCATTACTCAACTCAACTGACTAAAGTTTGCTTTCCCAACATTTGTTTTATTGTTTTCTTTATGGAGTTGAACCCCCTGTGTTGCCTTTTGAGTACGGTAAATAACTATATCATTAGAAACTTTGTTGATGTTGTGTTGGATTTTATAAATTTGTACTATATCAGATCTTAGTCTCCTGTATTCCAGAGTTGGTACCACTGTGGTAGTGCAGTTGGAGTGCTGGCTCTGTAAGTGGAAGGTTGTGGGTTCAAATCCCAACCAGGACTTACCCAAGACTTGAAAGTGGGTAGTGACTGTTCTTTCACCAAGCACTCGGCTTTACGAAATGAAAGTCAAGGTTCTTTTAGATGGGAACTTAAAATAAACGAGTCCCATGTCACGGCAGGCATGGCATGATAAAGAATCCTGCTGTATAATGCCTTTAACATAACACACGGGCAAAATTTCTGCACTTTGGCCTATAACGGGTGATGTCTCAATATAAGTGAAATATTCTTGACTGGGACGTTAAACACCATTATTCAACTCGACTCCAGAATTGGTGAGCCAAGTGATTTTAGTCTTGTTGGATAGGGAGTGAAATATTTGACAGAAATTCAGAAATTGATGAACAAGAATTTACATACAATTTTGTTATATATTAAAATTATGACAAAAAAAGATGATGCATATCCTTTTCTAAGTATTTACGAGGCAATCTTCACCTTTCCTGAACTGACTGTTTGATGCAAGTGAATAATCTTCACCCAGAGTTAAAAGGTAAAATACCATTACTCCTATCTAGTTTAGTTTTTCAAGAATGATTCTAGATCTACCTGAATCTAAATGAAATAACCTTGACTATATATGATTTTTAAGAAAATGCCTTCACTGGAATCGAACCCATGTGTTGATGCACACACACACCCCGAAACCACTACCATCACCACCCCAAAATTAGACCACTTGCCCATCAAGGACTGGCAATGAATATTTTGGGGACTTGAGGCATAACTCTATACACAAGGAAATAATTCCTATCTTTCATGTCTTTTGGGGACAAAATTAGCCCCCTTAATTACTTTTTCTCTCTCACAATTACAAATTACAATTTTCAAAATCCAAAGAACATATTGATTCAACATTAGATCAGTGGCAAAGTGGTTTTAAATACAACATTACAGAGTGCAATGCCCCTCACTGCCAAGGTAGGAAATCCACTTGGACAGATCAGAGTGTGAAAGAGTTTGTTAGATGGATCATCCCTTGTCAAAGGTCGATGGTTTTTCTCCAGGTACTTGTTCTTTGGTGTCATCATTGCAGAACCTATAGCTGGTGACATCTCGATATAAGTAAAAGAATCTCAACTGGGACATTGATTACTGATTGATTGACTGCATTACTCAACACTGCTTAAACACTAGAATGTTTTTTTACAGTAAACTTTCAATGTGAGTTTAGCAAGATTTGATTTGATTTTATTGGGTTTTATGTCCCAGTCAAAAATATTTCACTTATATCAAGACATCACCAGTTATAGATGAAGTGGTAGAAATTTTGACCTTTGCAGTGCGGTTAGGGCAATGTGCAAGGGAGTTTTCTTTTATGTGTCATGCCTGCTATGACATGGGGCATCAGTGTTTAAGATCTCCGACGAAGGACTCATTGGCTTTTATTATTTCTGAATGCTAAGTGCTTGGTCACTACCAACTTTCAAGTCTTGGTCAGAGCTGGCTCCGGGGGTTCAAATACCGACCTCCCACATACAAAGCTATGCATAGCAAGAAGTATGGTATAATGAACATAACCTCAATTATGTCGGTCATGTTTTTACAAGAAGTGCAGCAGACAGTGCTAACACTTTATGATCTCATGGACCGTGTTTTAAATTGAAGAACTGAAAAGCACCTTTTTTCTACATAGGTAACCATGCAGCTCTTTTGAAATATTGCAGCACTGATACCACTGAAGACAAAGTTTCAATGTGTTTGATTGAATAGTGACAGTTTTAGCTAATCAAATATAGACAGAGAAGCATAGCAATTGTTTTCAAGCATCCTCCTTCTTATTTCTTCTTGGGAGTTTCTGCCACTTCTGATGCACCCATGTTTAACACAAGAAGATGGAACTTTTGATTTATTTTTTACTTGCCCATCAGAACAACCTACTTTCACTTTCAACTTGCCGCACCTCATTTTTAACTTTCATGGGCAAGCGGGCAATGCCTTATTTCACTATTTATTTGCAGGGTACCTTAAATTTTCTCCTTGTATTATAAAGACATGTATTTACTCCTTTAAATTTTCTGAAGTCATGGTGCCCTGCCCTCTTCAATCAACCCCCCCCCCATCTTTTGTAAAAAGTCTGGAAAAAACCCTGATAGATTTATCTGTCTTAAAAAATGCCAGTTTAATCCATGATATATACAAAACATTGACATGAGTCAGAGAAAAAGCCGAGATATATAAATGTTTTATATATACAGAAAATAAACAATAAATCGAGTGTTTTTGTTATAAATTAAAATTCACATCTTGATATCAGTAACAAACAGACCATATTTAAATTTCCCTTTCTGTTATAAAAAGACAAGTACATGTTTGTATTATATACATGCAATATAAATGATATATACAGCGTTTATCATACTTAGCCTATATACATGTATATCTATATGACTTCCTTGCTTCAGTCAAGTATATTTAAAAGAAATCTTCATTCTTGCTTCTGAGTAATTTTTAATATGTCAGCTGGGTCTAATGGACTCTTGGGTTTTCATTCTTTCTTCTGAATCAGAAATGGGACATGTACAAGGAATGGAATCCTAATTTAGGAATATTTGTCAGATTTTGTCCCATCTTAGGTGATTTTTTTCCTACATGATAATGATAATTTTGGTATTTATTTTTTTTTGCCATTCCAGAATTTAACATGTCTGAAATAAAAGTCAATGTTTTTTACAATCACTCGGGTTTCCTCTTCCATTTCAACGTTGATTGCCTACATGATGCATCATTATTCCACATTTTAATTCTTACTCTTACAAACTCACCTATCTGTTATTTTGGCTCACTCAAGTATTCATACTTACTAACCAATCTATTTGCTCACTCACTCACTCACTCACTCACTCACTCATTCACTCACTCATTCACTCACCCTGTTATTTTGGTTCACTCAAGTATTCATACTTTCACTTGATCATTCAGTCACCTACATGTACTTGGCTATTTACTTACTCACTCACTCACTCACTCACTCATTCCCTTGCTCAATCACTCACTCACTCATTCACTCACTCGCTCACTCACTCACTCATTCACTGGCTCACTCACTCATTCACTCACTCACTCATTCACTCACCCTGTTATTTTGGCTCAATCAAGTATTCATACTTTCGCTTGTTCATTCAGTCACCTACATGTATTTGACTGTTTACTCACTTACTCACTCACTCACTCACTCTTTCACTCACTCACTCACTCAGCTACTCAGTTACTCGCTCACTCATTCACTCACTTATTTAGTTGATAAATTGTTCACTGACACATCTTAAGTCAATCTTTCATTAATTCAATCACTTGTGAATTCACTCTCATTCATTAGCCCATTCACTCACTTTTCATTCACCCATTTATTCATTCATTTATTCATTCATTCAATCATTCATTTATTCTTTCTAACAATAAAGTTTCTTAATATACAAAATTCCTAAGAAAATGGGTATATATATATTACTTTGTCATTGCTGGTAGGACGTTTCTAACTGTGGTATAATGAGATGCATTTAAATTTGTTTTTTTTTTTTTATAAATATTTATATATACTGGTATGTGTCATTATATGGTAACATGTTTTACATGTTAAATTTAAAAAGATTAAATAAGTTGTTTTTTATGCGGAATGCTAGATGGTTAAGAACATAATGTTGTATAATATAACATTATTTATTTTCTTCCAACCTGTCTCTAACAGGTAGCTGTGTTTATATATGTAAACACCTTAGCACAGTTAATTTGTTGTTGGTTTGTTATAATGTAGTTTGAGCACAGTTGATTGGTTGTTGGTTGGTTTTAATGTTGTTTGAGCACAGTTATTGGTTATAATGTTTGAGCACAGTTATTGGTTATAATGTTTGAGCACAGTTATTGGTTATAATGTTTGAGCACAGTTGATTGGTTGTTAAATTATTATAATGTTGTTTGAGCACAGTTGGTTGGTTATAATGTTTGAGCACAGTTGATTGGTTGTTGGTTGGTTATAATGTTGTTTGAGTACAGTTGGTTGGTTATAATGTTTGAGCACAGTTGATTGGTTGTTGGTTGGTTATAATGTTGTTTGAGCACAGTTGGTTGGTTATAATGTTTGAGCACAGTTGATTGGTTGTTAAATTATTATCATCTTTTTTTAGCACAGTTGGTTGGTTATAATGTTTGAGCACAGTTGATTGGTTGTTGGTTGGTTATAATGTTGTTTGAGCACAGTTGGTTGGTTAGAATGTTTGAGCACAGTTGATTGGTTGTTGGTTGGTTATAATGTTGTTTGAGCACAGTTGGTTGGTTATAATGTTTGAGCACAGTTGATTGGTTGTTAAATTATTATCATCTTTTTTGAGCACAGTTGGTTAGTTATAATGTTTGAGCACAGTTGATTGGTTGTTGGTTGGTTATAATGTTGTTTGAGCAAAGTTATTGGTTATAATGTTTGAGCACAGTTGATTGGTTGTTGGTTGGTTATAATGTTGTTTGAGCACAGTTGGTTGGTTATAATGTTTGAGCACAGTTGATTGGTTGTTGGTTGTTTATAATGTTGTTTGAGCACAGTTGGTTGGTTATAATGTTTGAGCATTCAGTTGGTTTGTTATAATGTTTGAGCACAGTTGATTGGTTGTTGGTTTGTAATAATGTTGTTTTAACATGGTTGGTTATAATGTTTGAGCACAGTTGATTGGTTGGTTATAATTTTGTTTCAGCATGGTTGATTGGTTGTTGGTTTGTTATAATGTTGTTTCAGCATGATTGATTGGTTGTTGGTTATTAGTGTATGTGTCAGATTTGGTAATCTCTATTATGGCTTACTGTGTACTTGTTCATATTTAGTTGACTTTTTGGTAAGATGCCAGGTCAAAAAGTCGGTATGCCCTAGACAAGTATATCTCATTTATGTCCTGGCCAGGGTACAAACCCACAACCTTCTGACTGAGTCACTTAGGCAGTTTTAAGCAGAGTTGAGTAATGGTGTTTTTCACCCCATCAAGATTCTATCATCTATATGGTTCAAGGATGGTGTAGAAAACTGTAGTTCCTAGTGAAAAAATATTAACCCTGAGCGTGTGAACTGACAGACTTTTTTGTCCCACTAGATTCTGTCAAAAATAGAATTTAAACCTAAGTGTTGAGGGGTGATAATTTGTAGAAGAGCTTTAGAACACCCCCCTATTTAGGCCTCTCTATATAGTTTTTTGACTTAAAATTGTATGAGAAAAGATTCCTTGTTAGCAGGGTGATGGGATTAAATGGCCAGGTTCTGTCCTAGTATATGGGCCATGATGGCAAGGTGTTTGCACCCAGTGGATTTAACCCAATTTTGCTGAAGTGGAAAGGGTTTTTTTTTTTCGTCAGCCTTAGCTGGTTTTGTTTGGTACCAATATAATGAAATTTAATGTCTTCGTATGTTTTATTATGTTTTTTGATATTGTATGCTATGATATATTCTCTATGTTGTAACTACAATGTGAGAAATAAAGAACTTGAACTTAGTAATTCTGGAAATCAGGAAAGTGCACGTGACAGACCAACAAGTTCTGGAAAAAAAATTCAAATTTCAGTTGTTTTAAACTGACTAGGTGATCATATTTCATAATCACTTTATAAAGAGTTGTGTAGACGTATTAAAGTAATTAATTAGTTTTAAATGAACGAAATTCCCAGATTCTAAAAATAGATTGATGCAGGTAAAGTTTCTGACAAAGATTAAACATTCAGTTGTTTTAATCTGATTAGGTAATCTTATTTGATAATTATTACACATGTTTAAAGAAATCATGTGAGTATGAAAGATTGATTTAAAATTAAGGAAATTCCCAGTTTCTAAAAAAATAGATACATTGCAGGTAAACTTGTAATTATTTATTATGTCATGATCATACAATAATTTCCATGTGATGATGTATATTTCATGACCCTTAACCTTTTCATGTGATTATGTATTCATAATGACCCCTGTGACCTTTACGTTTATTTCCTCTTCTGTCATCAGCTTATAAGTGTTATAGTTATTTTGTGGTGTATGTAATTGGTGCAATAATGGATTATATCATGATCACATCATCAATTAAAGGTCACGTAATTTACTCAGACTTTTTTTATCAATATGACATATAGATTTTTCTAAAAATAGAATTTATATTTCCAAAATCTGTTCATTGTATTAAATTTGGACTTATATTTTATACTTGTGCAATTTTACAAGTAGATAAAGGATGTGGAACTCTTTTGCTAAAAAGTCTCTAAAGTTTAAGTGTTCTGGATGTCCTAAATAGGATGATTTAAACTATTAGCTCAGACAATTTTAAGCGGTTTTGACCGTCCTTAATAGATTAATTTAACCTTCGTTTGATTTTGTCAGCTTTACATTGAACTTTTGCAAAAACATGAATTACTTGATGTGCTCAGTTACTTTGTGTACATGCTGATAAATAATGGAATAATTTGGAAAACAAAATTTGGTCATGATTTGTTTATGATATGGTTTGTATTGCAAACATTTTTTTAACCCCCACCCCCACCCTTCCCTTCCCCTGCTTGCCTAGTTAAGATTGAAGTGGTCAGTTCTGTGATGGTGGAGAAGAGTGGAGTATTAATTTCCCGAGATTTGTCGGTAATATTGAGAAATTTTTGTTTTACTTATTAGTGAAATAGCTTTTAGCTAATGGCATTATATAAGGAGGTAATCATGTGATATATGGTCAGTTGGCCATTCACAGGTCATTTTATACATGTACCCGGTGCTTATGTGTCAACTTAGCAAATGGATGCCGAGTTACAAAATTTGATACAACAGCAAGTTAGAGAAACATTCAATGTATCTCAGAATGATTTACTTTTAAAGATGGACTCCCTTTATAATTATTTCCAACCACTGCAGTAGCTCAGTTGGTAGAGTGCTTATTCCTTAAGTGGAAGGTTGTGGGTTCGACCGGGTCTGACATAGACTTGAAAGTGGGTAGTGACTGTTCTTTCGCCAAGCACTCAGCATTACGGAATGAAAGTTTTGTTTCTTTCGGATGGGAACTTAAAATAAATGAGGTACATTGTCATGGTAGGCTTGGAATAATAAAGAACCCGGCTGTATAATGCCATCAGTGCAACACACAGGCAGAGTTTCTGTACTTTCGCCTATAGCTGGCGACGTCTCGATATAAGTGAAATATTATTGGCTGGGACATTAAACAATATTACTCACTCCCCCTACTCTTTTTTTCCACCAAGTTCACGTCCTTGGAACAAGGATTTTGAACTCTCAGATAGTTTGATAGTGATGTTGTCATTTAGTAAAGTGAAAATGGAGTTTTTCAACCAGAGTTCCTGATCATGATCACAGCACCTCTCACTGCCGGGGTTTCGAATCCAACTCAGGACAGATCCTAGTGTGAGAAAGTTTGTCATTTCCCTTGCTGAAGAAAGGTGGTTTTGTTTGGGCACTCTGGTTTCCTCCACCATCCCAGAACTGACCGCCACTCCTGGGGAAAACATATTACTGTATCTTAAGCAAGGGAAACACATTTATTTTCACTAATGAATGGGATTTGGGTGACTGGTTGGTTGTATTGTTGTTTAATGTGGCATCAGCAATTTTTCAAGTACTTGTGATTAAAGGATTGTGTATTGTTTTGAAGCATGAAATATAAAACGAAAACTTTTACTTTTTGAAACACCAATACATTGTACATTTTAGTGTTATTATATGATTAAAGAAGGAAGTATATACAATATATAGAGAGAAAAATATTTCCTTGATGAGTAAGGCCTATTTTAAAAAATTCTTTGTTTGCTGTTTTCCGACTCATGCTGTCCACATATGGTTAGGTAGGTAGGAAAAAAATTTATTTTATTTTTTAAAATCTTTATCTATTACACTTTTGAAAAAGTTTAAATTGGTTTCATATGTCTCTTTTAAACCACATTTTACAATTTTTTTGCTAACTAAAGTCTTCTTTGTTTCTCCTTGTGTCTTCTCCCATGGAGAAGAGCGGAATTCTTACTACCGTATAAACCTGCTCACAGATCGTCTCACTTTCCAAGATTATTGGCCTTTTAATACTGTTTCTTATTTTATATGAGAAGTTAAAAAAAATGAAAACTGGAATTGATGTCAATGAAAATTTTTGGGAAGGGACATCTCAAGTTGGTAGGGTGCTCAACAGCAAACAAACTTAATTTTATTTTAGGCCTAAAAGAGTGTGTGTGTGTGTGTGTGTGTGTGTGTGTGTGTGTGTGCAGACTTGTGAATGATTTCCTCTAATAGTAATACTCTTACAGTTGCTTACTGGTTTGAGTATTTGACATGAAGTGAGAGACTGAATTGTTGATTACCGGTCTGATCTCCCAAAGAAAGTTTAACCAGCTTGTGTATATCCAGACATATGAACAATGTCTTTTCACACAGTTGCTTAGTAGTTTAGAGTATTTAGCCTGTCCGTGAGAGTCCAAATTGCAATTGTCTAGTCTAAAGGCATTAAAAAAAGATTCATTTTATATATTTATTTATATATATATATATATATATATATATATATATATATATATATATATATATATATATATATATATGAATGACTTCCTCAAATACGTGTACCATCACTGTTGCTTAAATGTGAATATGTTTTGACATGCAGTGAGAGGTTAAGGATTTATCCCTAGTCTGATCTCCATAAAAGAAAGGCCATTTGTATAAAGACCACCTACTATACCTTCCTTATATTCACCTGTTAAAGATCGGTCATTGGTCTTTATAGACAGGTTGGACTATGTGTGTTTACTACAAGGGTTGAAGCCTTGGAGGTTTGAGAGTTGAAGCCTTGGAGATATGAGGGTTGAAGCCTTGGAGATATGAGGGTTGAAGCCTTGGAGATATGAGGGTTGAAGCCTTGGAGATATGAGGGTTGAAGCCTAGGAGGTGGGAGGGTTGAAGCCTTGGAGGTGTGAGGGTTGAAGCCTTGGAGGTATGAGAGTTGAAGCCTTGGAGATATGAGGGTTGAAGCCTTGGAGATATGAGGGTTGAAGCCTTGGAGATATGAGGGTTGAAGCGTAGGAGGTGGGAGGGTTGAAGCCTTGGAGGTGTGAGGGTTGAAGCCTTGGAGGTATGAGAGTTGAAGCCTTGGAGATATGAGGGTTGAAGCCTTGGAGATATGAGGGTTGAAGCCTTGGAGATATGAGGGTTGAAGCGTAGGAGGTGGGAGGGTTGAAGCCTTGGAGGTGTGAGGGTTGAAGCCGTGGAGATGTGAGGGTTGAAGCCTTGGAGATATGAGGGTTGAAGCCTTGGAGGTGTGAGGGTTGAAGCCTTGTACATTCATTGTTAACTACATAGATTAAGTATTCTAATTGTGATGGGCTAGGTTGGTTGTCTATAATATCATATTTTGTTGGCATAGTGTAAATTGTAAAATGACCTTCAAGATTTGTACATATGATAATTCAAGTGGAGTGGATAAAGGATGTTTCACACCCCAGTCAATGACTCTTTTACTTATATCAAAGATGGTCATTTCTGGTATGGTGGAGGAAACTGGAGTGTTGAAAAATTCTTTAACTTGTATCAAGACGTGTCATTTCTGGTACAGTGGAGAAAACTGGAGTACTTAAAGTGGGCTAAATGGTTAAGGCAAACTCCAGGCATCTCCCTGATGTGTGTTTGGCCCCAGTCAATCACATGTGAGATATGTTTTTCTTTGCTGTAGGTCCTTACTGGTTGGTTCGGTACTAACACTTTTGTTGGTTGGTGCTGACTATACATTTACACAGCAAAATCTTTATATACCCATGACCATGGAGACAGAATTTTAAACTTTCTTTGGGATCTGTACTTGTTTTATAGAATCTAATTGTTTTAATATCTTTTTTTTTTAATGTACATGTATTATTTTTCAGTGTATATGTATTATTACTAGTATTTAAATCTTTCACATTTTCTGATATATTTTATTATTACTAGTATTTAAATCTTTCACATTTTCTGTTCGTTAAAAAACACAAAAATTTCCATTGCATCTTTAAACATTAACTCACTCACTCACTGATATACACTCACTCATAAACTCGCTCACATTTTTGCTCTTACGCACTCACTCAGACTAACTCACAAACTTACTGACTTAGACTAACTCGCCCTGAAAATGCTGAATTACCTCCCCTATAATTATAAAGTATGTGGTCAATATTGTTACATGGATGGTGAACCAAGAGCCCCAACTCTAGCATCATCCGCCCTTTAACTTTGCCTGGGACAATAAAAATATTTCAAAATAAAAAAAAAAACTTGCACACTGGGACTTACTCACTCACTCAGACTAACTCACTCAGACTAACTCACTTAGATTAAACTCGCTCAGACTAAACTGACTCAGATTAACTCACTCATTCACCCACTTACTCACTCTTTATTTTATATAACGCCTTACTCTATAAATCTGTTGTACTAATTACCACTAATGGTTCTTATATTTAGACAAAGTACTTATTTATTTATCATTCTTATAGGCCTTATTTATAACAGATTATAGCTTGTTCTTCACACTTTAACCCCCCCCCCCCTCTTTTTCTGAAAGAATAGTAAGTTATTTTATTCAACTTTCTACAATTAATTCCTGTTGTATGGAATACCACTAATGTTTTAATTATTTATTTAGCATTCATATATACTTTATTCATAACAGACTTGGCTTGTCATTTTCTTCTCAACCCCCCCCCCCCCCTTTATAGAGTAGTGATTTATAGTTTTATTTAATGTCCCTTTCATTAATATATTGTATCTTTAATGTTTTTGTTAATTATCTCTTTTTGCTGTTATACATATAACTCTTACTTTTAACAGCTTTGGCTTGCTGTGCTTTCATGTAAACTCTCTCTCTCTCTCTCTCTCTCTCTCTCTCTCTCTCTCTCTCTCTCTCCAAAATATGCATATTCATGTTCATCATGTCTAATTGTCTACATGACTAATATTTACGGTTGATATTTGCCTTATGTATAACAGATTATTCCACTCTCTCTCTCCCTCTCCCTCTCTCTCTCTCTCTGTCTCTCCCTCTCTTGCATAAAGTCATTACTTTCTACACTTTCCATGTATTATGATTACCACTAATGGTCTATTTATTTATTTATTGTTGATATATGCCTTATACATAACAGATTCTCCTCTCTTTCTCTCTCTCTCAAAAATGAAGTAATTACTGGTATTTTATACACTGTCCATGTATTATAATTACCACTAATGGTTTACTTATTTATTTATCGTTGATATATCCCTTATACATAACAGATTTAGATTGTTGTGATTGTCATGTTAACTTTCATTTCTCCCACACACACAATACATACTTATATATACATGTATATATGTCAAACACACATTTTTTTATCTTGTAATATTTGTTAATATTTTTACATACCTGTAGACATTTTTTTAGACAAACAAGCAAAAAGACATGTACACAAAGACAAACTTGTATTATTACTTCCTTTTTTTTTCTTGTAAAAATACACACACTTTTCTCTCTCTCTCTCTCTCTCTCTCTCTCTCTCTCTCTCTCTCTCTCTCTCTCTCTCACACACACACACACACACATGCCCCCCTCTCTCTCTCTCTATCTCTCTCTCTCTCTCTCTCTCTCTTACACACATCTCTCTTTTTACACACATCTCTCTCTTACACCTCTCTCTCTCTCTCTCTCTCTCTCTCTCTCTCTCTCTCTCACACACACACATACACACACAATGCTCTCTCTCTCTCTCCCCCCCCCCACACACACACACACACTCGGACTAGTCACTACATTCTGTTTTATACCAGATGGTTATACCATAGTGAGAACCATGTAGGTCTGTTAGCTACAACACTACAGAGTCTGCTGTTTTAGTTGTTAGAATATGACTCAAGCTGTCTAAATGTTTGACCAAAGAGATTTAACACACTTTATTAATTTATCAGTACAAAATGTACAAATAGTATCACTGATTTTTTGTAATGTTTTTCCTGTCTATTTTGCAGATAAATTAACTTTAGTACTCCATCAGACCATCAGATCAACAACTGTTCTAACAGATCATAATAAAGATTCTGACAATTTGGATAATTATTAATTGTACTGCTGCAATTTAGAAAATAAAGATTAAGATCATTTGGAAAAACTACAATAGGAGTTCCAGTTTTTAAAGGATTTTGTTTATACATATTTATCCAGTGTTCATTTTCTAAAGTGTCACCATCCATATTTCTGCCATTGATTTGGGCATTTATGATTTTGCATTGGTAAAACATTCCAGAGAGTTCGAGGAATTCAAGGAGGATTTAAATTTTTTCGGATTGTTTGTGTAATTCATTCCATTTTACAGAGAATTTTTTGTGACATTTTGCCAGCTTCATCCATGATGGGAGACGCGTTATTGTGTTTTTCTTGCTGTATTACAGAACAGCCACAGCCGGTAAGAAATTTTTCCTGTACATGAATTCACGCATACTTTATAATGTATTTATATTGGTTGCTAGGAGACAATATTAATAGAATCATCCACTGTGATGTGTATGAGATTGATTTTTGTGGATAAGTGTTAACAAATTGTTCCAAGATTATTTTGCTAACATGAATATTCAATAAAATCAATCTCCCACAAATCGCAGTCAAAGATTCCTTTTTTTTTCACTGCAGCTTTATGACAGAATTCTAGATTACGACTATTTCCCGTTTTTGCTGGTCAGCAAAAGGGAGACTACTCTAAATTATACATTGTTCATTTCAATATAAAATAAGGTTGTACAGTCATGCCAATGATAGAAAGATTTTACATAAACAGATCACCAAGCATTAGTTTTTTAAGTGAAAATGTCAATTTTTCAAAAATATTTTTTTTAAACAGGATGATGGGGGAAAAAAAGGAAAAAAATGTGTTAAATTTTGTTACTTTGTAAATGTATTTGTTATTTTTTTACAACTTTTCTGAGTTACTGTAGTTCTGTCATGAGTAACTACACCTCCTGAATTTGTTCAGACTGCTTCCTGCTCTGTCAACCTAAGAAAGTGTGGAGTGGAGTAATGGTGTTTTACACCCCAGTCACCAGAGTGCCCAGAGAAAAACACTGACATTTGGCAAGCGAACTGACAAACTTTCTCACACTAGGATTTGTCTAGAGTGGGATTCGAACCCAGGCAGTGAGAAGCGCTGTGATCTGTAAATACATGCTATGATCTGTAAGCACGCAGTTTAGACCACTCAACCTAAGATAAAGAATGGGAAAATGTGGAATAAAAATTCTACTTGTATGTTATCTTTTTTTTCATCATAATAATGTTCTGAATTTTTAAAATTATTGTACATGTAAGATTTTTATTTATTTATTTATTTATTTATTTATTTATTGATTGGTTGATTGATTGATTGATTGTATCTCATTTATATTTTTATTTAGTGTATCTCATTTATATTTTTAATAATAAAAAAATGTCCCAATATTTTTTTTTTAAATATTGTACGCGCACAAGACACAATTTTTTTTTCAATCTTCTATTATCACAAATTGAGACTATTTTCTTGAAATGAAATTTCCTTCAAATATTTAACACATTTTCTTTTTTTTACTTTTATGCCTATGTCTGTCACCTAAATCTTGTTAACAGCATTAAGAGATTTGAACTTTCTACTTAATATCACATGCCTCCCGAGTTTTTTCTTTATTTATATATGAAACAGCTGTCAGCTTTTTGGCTTTTGATTTATTCCATCAAAATCAGATAACTTTGTTTGTCTTAGAATGAAATTGAACAAACTGCATACTTTTACCAGTTTATGGTGAATGCATTTTGCATACTTCACAGTTACACAAGGGTGTAGTGTAAATTCTGGAGTGGTATTTTGGTTTCGAGAGAGTGGAGTAATGGCATTTTATGCTCCAGTCAAGATTCTTTCACTTATTTGAGACGGTCAGTTCTGGGATGGTTAAGGAAACCAGAGTGCCCAAAAAATCCACTGACTTTTTGCAAGCGAACTGACAAATTTTCTCACACCGATCTATCCTGAATGGGATTCAAACCCAGGCAATGAGAGACACTGTGATCCGTAATTGCGGGCTTTAGAACACTCGGCCACTGAGGATATTTTGGTTTGGGGTGTTTGTTCTAGAATCAGAAATCAGGTTTATTGTCAGAGGAATGTGTGGTAGATTTATGGTGTTTTATGTCCCAGGTCAAGATTGTGTGACCTGTGGTCAGGGGGGTCAAGTCTGGATAGCAGAAAAAACAGAGTTTCTGGATTAAAAAACTATGGAACTCTGACAAACATTGCTGACGATCCTTCTCCCACTAGGCAGGATTTGAACCCAGGCAAACATTGACACTGTAATCCTTAAGCCTATGCTATATGTCACTTGGCCTCCAAGCTGCCTGCCCTTGAAAAAAAGGATGTATTAAAAATTATGAAGTAGCAGTGATGATTCATAACAATGCCTTTTCCCTGAAACTTAACCCATTTTTCACGAAGAGAAGTATTTAACAAAAGTCATGTGTTTAAAAAAGAAGTCTAGATAATCAGTTCCTAAGTCAGTCCAATTCTAAATTCAAGTCTAGATTTTCCATCCATTCATTTTTTTAAAAATTGGTCAGATCTATATAGATAAGATATTTGGCCCTCAAAAACTCAAACCAGGAAGCTTTGCTGATAAAACCACTTCATTAGCAAAAAAAAAAAAAGTGTGGTGCACTCGATGTTCAATTCAGTAATAAAAGTTATTAGGTCATCATGACCCTTGCCTTGAAAAAACACAGAGGGCATCATAAAAAAAGTCATCAGCTCAAAACCATAAAAGGATATATTGTCACCAAATTCAATCCACAAAATTTTCTTCTAATAAAAATTTATAACTTTCAAAACCTCACAATTTTAACCCAATACTCTACTGTATTATAATAATAATTGTTTTAAAAATAACCAAAAATTCTTGATTTGCCTTGATTAAATGGGGGATTTAACCTCCCAGTCAAGAACCCCGACCGGGTTGGACCCTAGACTTGAAAGTGGGTTGTGACTGTTCTTTCGACAAGCACACGACATTACAAAATGAAAGTTAGAGTTCTTTTGGATGGGAACTTAAAATAAACGAGGCCCCTTGTCACGGCAGGCATGGCACAATAAAGAACCCTGCTGTATAATGCCATCAGGGCAACACACAGGCAAAATTTCTGCACTTTTGCCTATAGCTGGCGATGTCTTGATAAAAGTGAAATATTCTTGACTTGGACTTTAAACATTATTACTCCTTGTGACTTGTGTCTAATTGGTCAAGTGCTTGGTGAAAGAACAGTCACTACCTATATTTGAGTCTTGGTCAGACACGGCTGGGGTTCTAACCCCTGACCTTTCACATACAAAGTGAGCAGACTACCAACTGAGCTTAACTATAGTAATCCATAGTTATTTTTGAGATCACCTACGTTTTGATTATGTTTTACAGAAGAGAAGAAGGAGATTAGATCCAAGTATGATAGGACAACCGACAGATTTCCGACATTGTGGTCACATAGGATCTAGTGATGTAGGCCAATCATTACAGGTAAGTGTATAGAATTGCTTGCAAATGACATTACTTTTGAGGTCATCTCTAGAGAGGAAAAAATTTTAAAAAAATCTTTTTTTTTTTAAAAATACGGTAGTCTATAAATTTATAAAATTTTACAGAAATGCCAATGACAACATAATTGGTTAGTAAAAATAACTAATGATATGAGACTAAAATCTTGTGATTTTCTATCATCATCATTATCATCATCATCATGATCATCACCATCATCACTATAATCATTATCATTCATCACCAACATCATTATCATTCATCATTACCAGGAGTAATTACCACCATCATTATCATCACCGTTCATCACCACCATCATCATTATCATTCATCACCAACATCATTATCATTTACCATTATCATTCATCATTACCAGTAGTAATTACCACCATCATTATCATCACCGTTCATCACCACCATCATCATGATCATCTATCATTCAATGTCCTCCCCATCGTCATCATCAGCAGCACCATTCATCATAAGCATCAATTTCTCATCATCATCATCATGATCAACCAGTCTTTAAAGATAGGACAAAACCAAGTGATCGAGTCTGCAAGGGATGGGAGGGAAAGTCCAAGTGAGCCAGTCTGTAAGGGGGGATTACAAGTCCAAGTGATCCAGTCTGAAGGGGAAGGTAAGGTCAAAGTGACCCAGTCTGTCCAGTCTGTAAGGGGGGATAACAAGTCTAAGTAAGCCATTCTTAAGGCAGAGATAAGGTCAAAGTGGCTTAGTCTTTAAGGGGGGATTACAAGTCCAAGTGAGCCAGTCTTAAAGGGTAGGTAAGGTCAAAGTGACCCAGTCTGTAGGGGAGATTGCAAGTCAAAGTGAGCCAGTCTTAGGGGGGAGGTAAAGTCCAAGTGAGCCAATTTGTAAGGGGGGAATTAAAAGTTCAAAAGAGCCAGTCTAAAGGGGTAGTTCAGGTCTTAGGAACCCATTCGTTAAAGAAGAGGACAAGGTTTAATCCACTCTTTCAGGCAGAAAACAATTCCTAGTACATGAAGTCTTAGGCACGGCACTGCCGACAGAACAGGTTCAAATCCTACTGGGACAGATCCCAGAGAAACCAGAAAAGAACAAGCATTTTACATTATTGTTGTGCATTTTTGGGATAAAATTGAAGATAAGGGCATGTTTTAGACCATCAATCCACCAGGTCCCAGTTTCACAATCATTCACTCAATTGAGTGTACACTCAACTCAAATTAAAGAGCCACTGTAGTAGTTCAGTGGTAGCCCCCATCGAACCCCAACCGGGTCTGACTCAAGACTTGGAAGTGGGTAGTGACTGACATGACACAGTTAAAATTGAATATCTAATATTTAAATTGTTTTGTGTAGGTTTTTTGAACAAAGCAAAATATTGAACAAAGCAAAATATTGTCTTATAAAACTTACAATTTTCAAAAATTTTGATGAGGGAAAAATGGGAATATTTGAGTTGAGTGTACACTCAGTTGAGTGAATTAATGTAAAACTGGTGCCTCCAAGCTATGATTGGAGTGGAGTGATGGTGTTTTACGCCCCAAATAGAATTTATCAAGGTTGTCAATTCTTGGATGGTGGAGAAAACCACCAGCCTTCGGTCAACCAAGCTATGAGGGTGTTTCCATAGGATGTAATTGTAATTTACCCTTTTAGCTATACTTTTTGTTACACTCTATTTGAACATATTCTCGGACATATCATCATTTGTATAATCTGTTAGACTATATATACTTGATATATTTCCTGTAAATTTTCCGTTAAGTGCCTTTTAAATTTATATATGTTTCCAGGATCTTTTGTCATAATTTGGGATTTTTTTATATGAAAAAATTTTTTTTGCAGCAGGAAGTTTTTCATTGTTAATTTTCCTCAAATTAATTTATACATGTACATGTAGTTAATTTTTTTTTTTTAAAAGTAAATTTTGTAGTAAATTAATTACAGACCAAACTTTAAATTTTGATATTTAATTGTTTTGATTGTTGTGGATTTCTAAAAATTAATTTTAAATTGAAATTGTTTATGACAGATGAAAATGTTAATAAAAATTACAAAAATAAAAAAGTTTATCTTTTTGGGGTAGCTCAGCTCAGTTGGTAGATCTAGAGTGCTCACTTTGTAAGTGTCACAATTCTTTAATTTTAAAGGTCATTTTAATGAAAAATTTTAATAAAAATTGGAATCTTCAAAATTAATATATAGCAGAAGAGCAGAATTCTGTCAGTGTGAAAGGGCTAATGGGAAAATAAAACACTTTGTACATGTTTATTGTTATTTAGGGACATTGTAATGTGGCTTTACTATAGTTGTTTAATTATATAAAAATTGTTATTTTTATTGTAGTTAAACACAGCACAGACAATGATGTCATCTAAAGAACCACAAGAACAGATATCGCCATTAAATGTTCATCTAAATCTTATAGAATTACCTGCCAAAAATCATACATAGGTGAGTACATGTGTATATAGGTCACCCATGACTGGTGACATCTCAATATAATCACAGTACAATCAATATTGGCATCTATAGAACCATGAAAACAGGTTTCACCTTTATAGAATTACCTACCAAAAACCATACATAGGTGAGTATATATATATATATATATATATATATATATATATATATATATATATATATATATATACAGTATAACCTGTGTATAAAGGACACCCAAGGGATTGGGCAAAAGTGTCCTTAATAGACAGGTGGACTTTATATACAGGGTCTCAAATGACGCAAAGGAAATTTGCCATACCGGTGCTTGACAAAGGACTTTAAAACAGACTATTTCACAATCATTCTACATTAGATATTACTTAAATTAGCTTATTAACTTAAGCAAATAAAACTTGAGGAAAATTTAATACTTATTTCAATTTACAGTGATTTTTGGTTTTAATAAGCGACTTGATCATTTTAATTAAACTGCATTTTGATATTAAGTGAATTAATCTTGACCATGAAAATAAGTGAGCGTAACAGAAATTTATAAACATTTTTTAACCATTGTAGCTGTTGCAGATAACATCTTGTTACAAGTGAAATCAACAGATTTAATAAAAAAAAAATAAAATATTATATAAATTAAATACATTTTATTACCACTAAATTGTAACAAAAGTTGACAGAAATTTAATTCGATGTATATCACACGTGACCTCGCCACCTTTTTAAAGTGTATATGCTTTAAAAATTTTAATTGTCGTAGCTACCCGATTACTTCAACGTGTTGCTCTAATGTTAAAGCTTTCCGAGCTGAACGGAGTTTCGACATTTTCAAAATTCTCAAAATACGTGGTTCTTGCTATTACAGTATTACTCTATTAATTGGCTAATGATGTAAATGATTGTTATCCTGCTAATATATCACAAAGGATAATCAATTGACACCTTGACATGTCCAGGCTGAGTAAATCAAGACAATGTTGTTTAACTGTTAAGAAAACGTCGGTGGTTCTCGCCATTCATCTTTATAAACATATCCAAGAATCATAATATCCATTGTAATTAATCGATCCACGCTCTTCCCAAACCCAATTGGCAATAATAAACACAATGTTGGCATGTCAAACACATTAATTCGCTTTGAAATTAAACTTGAAAGAAGAAAATCTCTGATACCAACACTTCCGGTTGTGTTGAAAAGTACGAGTTATGCCCCTTGATCAGCCGAATAGTGGACGTTATACACAAATTTAATGCAGATCGGGACCAAAATAGGTGGACACTATACGCATTGGACAGGTGGACGCTATACAGGGGTCTTTATATAGTAAAATCGATGGGGATACTTTAGACTGGACGCTATAGACAGGTGGACGTTATATAGAGGTGAACGCTATTACAGGTTATACATATATATATATATATATTAAGTCACCCATGACTGGTGACATCTCAATATAATCACAGTACAACCAATGATGTGTATCACCATTAAATGTTCATCTGAATCTTATAGAATGACCTGCCAAAAATTATACATAGGTGAGTGTATATATTTATATGTATATATATATATGGGGGAGGTGCACTTAGACTTCAAGGTACAGGACATTAGACCATTTAGTGTGGGATATTGAAGGGACTTAAGGATATCAAGGAATGTTAGTTTAGGCATCAAACAGGGGACATTGAAACTTCAAGGTGGGGGACAATGTGGCATGGTATGTTATAACAGTTACTTTTTTTTCTTTTTACAGGTATCCTAGGAAGTTAGCTTATTGAATTGATAATTTATGTATATACTGGACTTACTCACAGTTTTATGTTATCGTTGTACATATGTATAATTTAGTGTACAGTTCGACAGACAGAGATAAAAAATGTATAGAATATATATTATATATATATATAAAGTGTAAATATTCAGGAAACTTCAGATTTATAATGCCAAACTGCAGGTCAGAGGTCATCTTACTGAAGTTCATTTTTCCAAAGTTCACAGGCCAACTTTCTGAAGTTCACAGGTCAACTCATGAAACTTTCAGAAATTGACTGGAGTTCAAAGTTTGATATCCATTTAGTGCATTAGTCAACTTATTGAAGTTCATAGGTCAAGTTAATGAAGTTCAAAGGTTAAAAAACTGAAATTGAGAGGTCAGCTTCCTGAAGTTTAAAAAACATTCATAAACAGTATTGGTTATTATCAAGAATGGAAGATTTCCTGTTTGCTTGCTCAGAAGTTGAAAGGTCAAAGTTCACAGTTCAGGAATGGTTATGGAATTCAACTTGTGTGTGTGTAAAAGTGAAAGTTCAAAGTTCAAGAAATAAAAGAATGGATGAATTATTTAGAACATGTTGTAAGATACATATGTGTTTTGTGTATTTATGTGTTGCATGAAAAATTATATATTTATTATGTTAACAGAATAACTTTATTCCAATTTCATGCTGAATTCCAGTTTCTTTTTGAAGAGTTTCAAAGCATAGATGAAGCCAGTAAAAAATTGAGACGAGGGAGTTTTGCACAGGTAGTAAGATTTTTGCACATAAATAACTTTAAAATATTTGAAATCAATTTTGGTAATTTTTATCATTGACATGATGAATCATTATTATCATTTATTTGTTGTTTGCACACTGTATGCATTATTGCATGCAGAAAAAAAACATGATAATTTGGAAGATATGCAGTGAAATATATATATATATATATATATATATATATATATATATATTAATTGTCAATCAACACAAAAATTACTGTACATGAACTAGTGTGAGAAAGTTTGCTTGCTGAAGGCACTCCAGTTTTCTCCACCATCCTAAAACAGACCCCCTTGGTATAAGTGAAAGAATCTTGACTGGGGCGTAAGACACTCAACACTTATTGTACCTGTCTGTATACCAGTACTATAAAAATGTCTACCGAAAGTTTGTTTATAACGTGTTTATAAATAAAGAAAGAAATGAGATAATAATTTCTAAGTCCATAATTTACTGTTCATAATTGTAAGAATAAAAGACAGGCAAAATTAAAAAAAAAAAAAGGATTTAAAAAATCGCATTACCGGTAATTTCAATACGCATTTTACTTCAAAATCGGCAATTCGCATTAATTTCATGACGCATTATTTTCCTGATTTACAGTATTTAAACAAACATAATGAAAAAGATGCCAAAAAATACATTGCTCAAGATTTATCAGTTGAATTTTTACCTTTTTTTAAATAGAAATTTCTTTTCTATTCCCATATTTAAGATTAACTCTTGGATTTTGAAGTTTACAGATTTTCTTTTTTGTGCAAACAACCACAGTTTGTCATCTCCACCCATTTTATTGTTACCGGTTTTTTATCGAAAGGAACTTAAGTATTTTTCATATTGGCTTATTTAAGTAAATATATATTTGTCAAATGCTTTAGTCAGTTTAAAATTGTCTCATTTTTTTTTCGTAATCAATTGATGTTTATCTTACATAAGTAATTTGTAATTTATGTTTAATTCTGAATGAGATCCTGTTGGAAACCTGTTCCCTTGAAGCTTATATGTTTCAGAATATTTGTCCAATAATTTTGTATCCAAGTCTGTCAATAAAGTCCATTATAGTTGCAGACATCATCAGGTACACTTTGGCAATCCTATACCAAATATCTCTTTGGTACATGTTTTGAGTCCCGTGATGTTGAAAAATTAGGGTCACTGAGTTTCATCATGTGACCAGAACGAATATGCAGTCTGAACATACATTTGGAAAGGGGGGATGGTGGATAATTTGGTATGATAGAAAAATTGCATTAGATTCAATTTTAATATAATATTTATTTGATGTGTGTGTGTGTGTGTGTGTGTGTTTAGATATATAAATATTAAGTATAAAATGGTGCTTTTAATTAAACGGGAACTTGTCAAAAGCTAAATGTACCTGTACAATATACCTGTATGATTTACCTGTACAATTTACCTGTATAATATACCTGTACATTGATTGTATATGTACATTGAATTTTGATTCCAAATGTTATTCTGTTTAAATTTTAAAAAAATAATAATAAAATTCAATTTAAATGTTATCACAAATTTTTTGACAACAGTATGGTCAACTTTTGTTGAAACTGGTGCAATTGCCAGGTCTTAATTAAATGAACTATTTATCTGATACGAGGTATTTCAATTAAATTTACAGACACTATTTCAGTTTAAAAGATGTGTAAAAAGGGGGGATTGATTGACAATTTCATTACAGTTCTTCCCCTCTCTGATGACCTTTGTTCTGGTACCACTGCGGTAGCTCAGTTGGTAGAGTGCTCGTTCCGTAAGTGGGAGGTCGTGGGTTCGAACCCCGGCCGGGTCTGACCCAAGACTTGAAAGTGGGTAGTGACTGTTCTTTCGCCAAGCACTCGGCATTACGAAATGAAAGTCACGGTTCTTTCGGATGGGAACTTAAAATAATCGAGGTCCCGTGTCACGGTGTGGCACGATAAAGAACCCTGCTGTATAATGCCATCAACGCAACGCACAGGCAAAATTTCTGCACTTTCGCCTATAGCTGGCGACGTCTCGATATAAGTGAAATATTCTTGACTGGGACGTTAAACACCATTACTCACTCTCACTCCTTTGTTCTGGCCACATTTTTCTTGCACTTGACTGTGAACAAATTTACCCCTACTGGAAGGCCACCTCTTTAACATGACCAGTAGCCACTCTATCACAACTATAATTGTATTTTGCCCATCCAGAACAACATATTTGACTTCAGTGCTCTTTTTTGTGTAAAATTAACATATTTGTATATGTTCAATTCTGTGTATAGAAATATGATGATGACAAATGGAATTAATTTAAAAAAAAAAATTGAAATGGATGCTTGAGTGCTAATTTATGATTCAATTATGCTTTTTGACCATTAGGTTTGGTTTCATTTATAAACATGGTATTAAATATGAGAAATCTAAAATTTTTAAAATCCATTCCAGCTGAACTTGAATTTGAAATTTTTCATTTAATTTTATAATTTTTTTTTATTCCATGACAGTATTCTATCTTGCTTATATGTTTTTGTATAAACATCAGGTAATGAATTTTGACCATATCAAATTTGTTAAACTTCAATTTCTCTGTTCAGAAAGATTTTGGTGTGGTTAAGTCGATTGGCAATAAATCAAGGAAGAAAAAAAAACATAAAAGAAATAGTCTTTGTGATTTCAAAATTCTGTTCCCATTGCAACATAATTAAGTTGCAAAACAAGGGTATTACTTTTTTTTCAAAATATCTTATTCTCTTCTAGTATTTTTATTGGTATGTAGGCTGTGCTGGTGTATATATATATTTTTAGACTGAGAGCTTTAAATGATGGATTCATAAAGGGAGATTATCAAGTTAAGAATGATTGTGCTCAAAGTTCTTCTGTTTGTAACTTCTTACAATTGTTGGAGTACCCTTTCCTCCTTAAAATTAAGAGGTTGAAGGGATGATGTAATTTTGATAGATTTTTAGATGATTTTTCTCATTAGCTGTGATATATCTAATCATAATTAATAATATAGAAAATTTTAGACTAGGTAATTAATAATAATATATATCAATGGGCTGATTGTGATAATTAAATTTTAAAGATTTTTATCCAAATTTGACCTGTTACCTAAGACATCAAGAAGACATATTGACTTTTATTAAACCTGTAAAATTAAGTTATATCAGAATTTTTATTTTTCCTATGTCATTTTTTTATACTTTCAGTTATTGTTTAATGTCGCCTTATTTTAAGTTAGTTTTTTAGGTCAAGTTATTTTATCCTTCTCATAATTAGTTTTACCAGGGACCCCTTTATTTACTGCTTGAAAACCCCTAAAACTTCATCAAGGGAAATAACTCTTATATAAGCAGTATATTATAAAAGCCAATAATTCATTTTCACACATTGCTGTCAGACTTTTATGCAGATGACATTATTTCGTATGAAAGACCGACTGATCGAAAGCACATGATTACAAACCACAGTGACTCTCATCAACTAGGTTAAAGGTCACGTCCTAAGGCAAGAAAATTTGTCAATTGGCTTTCTAAAGTTTGGTAGTTAATTCCAGCTATTCATTGACAAGGTTTCTCGTACCATTTTCAGTATCAGTGAAAAAATCTACACTAGGGTCTGAAACATCATTACTCCATTTTTTACCCCCTTCATTAGGTACCACCATGGGTTTCCATATATTTATACGGGACGAATTTGGATATAAATCTTTACGACTTTTTCCTATTTAGTTGTAGACTATTCTTTATAATATGTAACGGACAATGAACTACGCTTTGATACCGGTTTTAAGTAATCATTTTAACATAATCAAGCATTTATTGATTTCTTTGTTTGTTTTCAGCATAGGATAAACATCAGATAAATGTTTTCCTTTTAACATTGAAAAAAAAATTATAAAAGTTAAGTTTTAAAAGTGGTTTTATCTTTATCTGAATAGTTAACAGGTAAACTTTTTTTTTTAAAAATTAAATTTAAATTTAAGTTTTAGAAGTAAACTCTCTGTAACATTCATTTTTACATAAGATAAAGTTATTTTTGTAAGATTTAAAAATTCAATGGAATTATTTTTCTCATAAGAAGTGCAATTACTTTTTTATGTAATATGAGGATACTCAATTGTTATATCCATGAAAATTATTTTTCTTTCATGCATAATGTTTTAATTTTTAGAAATATAATATTTTATGTTTTAACATTTTTAAAATCATGACATGTTAAAAAAAAAGTTTTCTTGCTATTCCTTTTACTTCCCACCTTCCATGATGAGTTAAAAATATATAAATTTTGCTGTTCCTTTTACTTCCCACCTTAAATGATGAGTTTTAAAAATGTACATTTTCTTGCTTTTTTTTTACTTCCAACCTTACACACTTACTGGCATTATTTAAATTAACATTGCATTAATTTAAATTAACATTTTTTATTACTGTACACACCAGGAAATTTTTCTTTTAGACATAATTTGATACACATTACTGTCAAGGAAGCCATATTTTATAACCATGGCAACAAGACATATATATTTTATTTGATGGCAGGAAAACAGTTGTAATATAAATTATTAACATTTCATTAAGAGTAGCTTATATTTATATGGCAGCAAGGCAATTATAATGAATTGCCATAGCAACAAAATATCCACGTACATATATTTTCATAGCAGGAATGCATTCATTATTATTAACCTAGCAACAAAGCAGCCATATTGGATTGCTATGCCAACAAGTGAGTCATATTTGGCTATAATTTACTAACGTTGAAAAAAAGTTTTGAAAGCACTAATTTTAGTTCTTTTTCACGACAGGAATGCAGTCATTATTTATTACCATAGCAACAAGGCAGCCATATTGGATTGCCATGCCAACTAAGTCAGTCATATATGACTACTTAAGTTGAAAAAAAAGCTTGGTAGCACTCATTTTAATAAGAACTCATTAAATCATATTATTTTGGATTCAATTAAGCTCAGTGTTTTTTTGTGCAATCATGTTTTGTATTTTTTGCTTGTAAATTAAAGAAGTATTATTAGGATGCTCAAATAAGGAAAAAAAATTGTTAGTCTACACTTTTCTTCTTGACATTGCTTGCATGATTCAGATTTTAAAGATAATTGTGGTAACTAAATGTACAGTGTGGTAACTAAATGATTGTACAAAGTTTTGTTGCGTTAGAAAATAATATGCACAGATCAAAAACATTTTTAAATCGTATGACGTGTATTTGATTGGCTTAAACATTTTGAGTTTTAAGAGGTTTATAAGAAATAAGAAGCTCTGTAAGTTGATATGAATGAGAGTTTTCAATCCACTTGCAATTTCCTTATGTTTTTAAATTTTCAAATTTCCTCCATTCTATATGTAGCTATAATTTAGAACTTTCAAACCACTTCATATGGAAGATTTTTTTTCTTTTTGCCATAAAAATATTTTATTTAGTTTTTAAATCAGTGAAACCGTTAGATATGGTGGTCTTTGTCATGATACCACAGGCACATGTACATCCAGTAATTTTTTCAAGCCCTAGCAGCAAAGCTTTGTTGCTCTGTCAGTGGATTTTTCAAGATTTCATTTGATATCAAATATTTTTAAACATTTTAGATAATTTAACTAATATTTCTGTCTAATGTCAGAAGAAAATTGTGGACTAAAATTTTGTTCTGAGAATGTAATCCAGATTGTTTTGAATTAATATAGGTTAGAAGAATATTACAGGAAACTATCTAACATGTATTTATTATTAAATTTAATATTGAATGTAATATACTGGTAAATTTTGAGTTATCTGCTCTTTGGAATTCTTCTGGTTTAGAGTAAGAATAATATATTTGTAAATTTTGAGTTGTCTTCTCTTTGGTATTCTCCTGGTTTAGAGTTTTAAAAAAAAATCAGTGTTATTTCATACTAAGTTGTTGCCTTTATGACAGGTAATTATTTTATTTTTTATTGAATTTTGTAAAAAAAAAAAAAAAAAATATTTGCTTTAATTTAACAGTCTCATTGAGTTATCTGCCCCTCAAAATTCTCCTGATAAGAAGCTAAAAAAAAGTTATGTTTTTGAGTTATTGCCCCTTTTGAAGACTTTTATGTTTTGGAGTTCAAAATTTTACACAAGAATTCTCATGCTTTATCATTTTAAAGAATTTCAGAGTTTAAACCAATTGAAGAATGCCATATAAACTGGAAAGGTATTTAATATACAACACAAGTACCAGTTAAATTTTGATGTGCCAGATGTGCACATTTCAGAAATTCATTCCTCATAAGTGACACTTAGACCGAAAAGTTTGATAGTTAAAAAACATAAGCCTAACAGTTGAATATAATGAATTTAAAGTTCCAAAATTATATAAATCCAAATATAAGGAAATGTGCATTCTTATTGTTGAAACATCTTAATACATGTATTTTGGTTAAAAATTTACAGTAAAATTTTAGGTTGATGTTTTTTGGCAGAATCTTTTTTACTTTTTTTCAATGATTCCATATGCATACTGCAGAATTCTGTTTGATCTAGCACTGATCAGTACTAATTCATTTATTAACATAGTTGCACAATTCTATAAGCAGAATTGTTTTAAAAGAATTTTTAATTTTTTTTTTTTAGTTTTAAAAAATTTTATTATGGATAGATATTACAGTATTTTAAATGCATCGTTGATTTTTAGAAAGTAAACTTTTGTAATTTAAAAAAGGGTGAAAATTGAATTTCAATCCTAGCCAAAACAGAGGTACTTTTTTATTGTTAATATTACACAAATGTGTTTTACAACAGTCATTATTTAAAATATATTCTTGTCTTTTACTAGGGCTGCAGTGGCCACATTGGTCTACAGCGCTGGCCTATGGATTACACAGCCTCTTACTCCCAGGTTTCAGTCCTAATCAGGGTTGAGCTGAAGTGGCCAAGTGGTCTACAGCTCTGGCCTATGGATTACACAGCCTCTTACTCCAAGGTTTCAGTCCTAATCAGGGTTGAGCTGAAGTGGCCAAGTGGTCTACAGCACTGGTCTATGGATTACACAGCCTGTCACTCCTAGTTCCACTTTGGGCTGATCAAAATGTGAGAAAGCTTGTTAGTTCACTTGCCATTTTCCCCACAGAAGATATTGTCTTGATTCATGTTAAAGAATTTTCAGTACTCTACTTCTTTTTTGTCATTTACAAATAAGCACACATCTACACAATGTTTTAAAGGAATAAATTTTGAGGGAAAGAATTGAAAATGATATTCAACTTTGATAGAGAAAAATCAAATTGAGATAGCTCTATCATAACAAGCATTTATATGATAAATTATTTTTATGAATTTTAGGCCTTTTTCATATCTTGAAAGTTATCGATTGTGTGATTATTTTGATTGAGAACAAATTTGTGATAAAGGAATCTTCTGATTATGTTTTAAATGTTGAATAAAATTATAAATTTTTGTATATAAATCAAGGAAAACTCAAATGATGATATTTTTTATGAAGAAAAATGGCTATAGTAAAAATTTGGTATCGAGGGGAAAACCCTTCATTTGGGGTCGGAGGAGACCCTTCATTTGGGGTCGGAGGAGACCCTTCATTTGGGTTTTCCCAGTGTATCATTTAATGTCTGTTAATGATTATGCAGAGCTAAACTATATGAAGTCATAAAACTTGTTGACTGAATGACAAATCTGTACATCACAGCTCCTTGAACCATCTAAGTTCAGCTCTAAATGGGACAAGTAATAGCATTTGTCTGTTTGTCTGTTCACTTGTTGAAGGCTGTTTCTGCATCCTCTTTTGGCTGTTCCAGAATTCACCAACTTGATACAAGTGGAATATTTTTGACCAAGACATAAAATGTTATTCTCTTCTTCAAATATAAAGTCCAATTAAGGAAAAATAATTCCATTTCAAAAAATTTGTTTTGAAATGTTTTCCATCACTGTAAAAAAAAGTTCTGCACAAATATTAGTAGGTATTTCTTGATACATGAATGAAGCCCATAATTTTTTTTTTTTACAATCTTGTTGTAATAAATAACACCTGTTTTTACTTACACTGAATTGCAGTTTTAAAAAAATTTTAAATGTTGACTAATTAAGATCTTAATTAATTTTTTTAAATTCATGTTATCAATTAGGATCTTAAATTTTTTAAAATTTTGTATAGATTTAAAATACTGGCTGTGTATGAATCATGATAACACGGCTATTGTTAATGTATTTATATACAAATTGGTTAATAAAAAAAATTACAAAAATTGAATTGCATCTTTTTGTTTTTTCGGTAAAATCACATGTATTCATGGATGATACTGTATACGTAGAAATATTCGCTGTGTATTAATGTTCGCTATTTTCGCGGTCGCTTATTAACTGTGAAAATAAATCCGCCGTGAAATTTTATATCCTTGTCAGATGCTAGTGTTAAGGCACTGCGTGACCGCAAACGTTTATACCAGCGAAAATGCTCTCCATACCAAAACCGCGAAAGTTTATACCAGTGAATATTTCTACGTATACAGTATATCAGACTTTATAATATGTAAATACCGCTTACTCGTCCGATACTCGGAGTGTGGACTGGTTGACCTAATTCAGGATAATGTGACTATGCTTGTATATTTGACTATACTGACTCAGTGAGCTAAAATTTTGGAAAAAGTCGCAAGTTACCAAAATTGAATTGCATCTTTTGTTTTACTGTAAAATCACAAATATTTTTAGGTGATTAAATTTGGATTTTTTGTGGGTAAGTGAAAACCACAAAATTAAATGTCATTGAAAAAATTTTTATTTACCATTTCCTGTCATGGTATTTACTTTCACAAAACTCAATTCTATAAAATTTTCTCCCAACGGAACTCTTTTGAAAATTGCAAAACCATGAAATTTTAACCATGGAATATTAACGATTACAAATTATATCTTCTTATCATATAAGGGCCTCCTTGATAGAATGGTCTCTTTTGCCAGCTAACAGATCTCATTTTAATCTCCTTGCTTTTTATGTAGGAGGTTGGCGGTTCAAACCCCGGCTAGCTCTCAGCAGTTAGAAATAAGAGTCTGGGTCTTTTAGACGAGACCTTAAAAAACTGATGCCTCATTTCAAGGCAGGTGTGGCATGTTGAAGAACCCTTTCTGCACATTGCCCTAAACACACTTCAAAAGTTCAAATTTCAGCCACTTCACCTATAGCTGGTGACATCTCAATATAAAATGTTCTTGACTGGAACATAAAATGCCATTAAATCAATCATTACATGAAGTTTCTCAGCAGCAAAATAGCCATAAAGAAAATTGAGATAAATCTCTTTTTGTATATCTTCAGCATCAGAAGGCCCACTTTGGCAGTCAGGGGTCTCTGTTGCCGAGTGGTCTAAAGTGCACTTATGGATCACAGTGCCTCTCACTGCCTGGGTTCAAATCCCACTTGGGACAGATCCTAGTGTGAGAAAGTGTGTCAGTTCACTTGCAAAAGGTAGGTGGTTTTCTCTGGGCATTCCGGTTTCCTCCACCATCAAAGAACTGCCTCGAAATAAGTGAAAAATCTTGACTTGGGAGAAAACACCATTAGTCTACTCTCCACTCTTTGGCAGAGTCATCTTAAAGAACTTCGCGGTTTTAATCTCTCTGGCAGATTCTTGCAAGTTTTTCAGTTAGCTTGCTAAATGTCAATTTCACGCACTCAGAGATATGGGAAGTGGAGTGGTAGTTACATGTACATTTCACATCTACCATGTAACAGAGGTTTTGAAAGAAACTTGGTTTAAAGAGGCTGCTTACTGATTAAAAGTATCCCTGAATAAACTTTAAACCAATTAACGGTTATATTCTAAAATTGATTGATTGATTAAATGGGGTTTTATGTCCCAGTCAAGAATGTTTCACTTATATCGAGACGTCATCATCTTTGTTTTTTTGGTTGTTTCAAATGACTTCTTTGACTTCTTTGTTTTTGAACTCTAAAAAGAAACAATATACACAGTTTATTTTTTTCCCTAAAATTTTATTTACTTATAACTTATCAATGCTATATTACGTGGTGAAATATGATCATTAAAAACGGGGAAAAGTTCACCATGACATTTATTTTCTTGTAACCATAGCAACCTATCTATTAAAATCATTCCCTCCAATACTGGCTGTAACATAACTTGTAACATCTAAAAAGAAAAAAAATATATCAAATTAAAACTAGTACACTTCTTTCTTAATTTACATAAAAATGGTGGCTCAGTGGTAGAGTGTCTGCAGCAAAAGTGGAAGTTGGTGATATGAACCCTGGCCCGGTCATAATTTCAAACTTGAGATACTGCTTTTTTGTCTGGCTCTTGGCATAAATATTTGCCTGTTTACCTGGTGCCAGAATAAGGTGAATCAGGGAGTGGTATGCTTGTCTGTAACATGGAAATCTGTGAGTAGGTTCTGAGTTTGATCCAAAGCTGGGTCTCTGATCAAGGCATTTTTCACATTGTTATAGTCTACTCAGCTGCAAAATACATGAGAACAGAAAATATTCTACGAGCTTTTAGCAATGAACATATGTCTTTTCAAGGATTGAACTCACAGTCCAAGATCAGCACTGGTCTGGTGAACACTAATGCATCAAGCAAGCAGACAAACTTTCTCAATCTTAGATCAAATGAACTCTTGTCATTAAGAGGCCAGGCTGGAATGATGAGACTAGTAGTTCAGGGTAGAGGCAATTACTGGCCTGATGAGACTTGGTGTTCAGTATGAGGCTATGGTTTGCCTGATGAGACTAGGTGCTCAGGGAAGAGGCAATGCCTGGCCTGATGAGACTAGGTGTTCAGGGAAGAGACAATGGTTGGCCTGATGAGACTAGGTGTTCAGGGAAGAGGCAACGGGTGGCCTGATGAGACTTGGTAGTCGGGGAAAAGACAAGGGTGGCCTGATGAGACTAGGTGTCCAGGGAAGAGGCAAAGGGTGGCCTGTTGAGACTAGGTGTGTATAGGTAACTATACTTACAGTTATCGGTTCAATATATCTGAACCATTTCTGGTTTTCTTCATGAAGTTCTAACAATCTTTGTTTTATAGACGAAATATTGTCTTTATCTAAATAAAAAAAACACAATAATTTAAAATGATTTATTTGTATTTATCTTTTTGTTTCACTTTAAATTTTTTATCCATTTTGTGAGAATAATAGAATCAACACTGACCATTTTCAAGCTTAGATTTTCCCAGGAAAGTGAACTCAAGATTCAACATAGATGAAACACCATGGTATAGAAAATGAAGATTGATGACCTTGACCTAAGGTAAACGTCAAAATCTTATTACCTGCAGTATGTCCTGTGTACTGATTAAGATGAGCACGTGTTGAAATTTCAAGTTTAGGTTTATTATTATATTCTTTTAAATTATCTCAAAGTATAAAGTTCAAGGTCAAGGTCAGGTCAATTTTTTATGATTTTGGATCCTACAATAAAGATTTTAGTTTTAATTTTGACTAATATACCAGCAAAAATGATCATCTACCTTTATAGACACAAAAAGTTCTTGGATGGTGGAAGAAACCAAGGTGCCTGGAGAAAACCACTGACCTTTAGCAATTGAACTGACCAACTTTCTTATTCTTTCAGACTTCCTATGCAGAGATTTTCAGATTATAAGGTGTTACAATTACCTGTGTCAGCTAGTGTAGTTCTAGAACAAACAGCTTCAATGTAGTCATGGAAACTAGAAAAATCTGATTTATGAACGACCTTCCTGAACAGTTTCTTGGTTGACCCTGAATCTGAAAAAATAATAAAACAAAACAATTTAAACTATCATAAAAGCAAATGTGATTTTTAAAAATTATTTATTTATTTATTTATTTATTTATTTTTTTGTAAATCTGAAAAAAAAAGAAACAAAAACAAGAGCTATCATTGTAAACATGAAAATCATTCAAAATCTTTATAGAAGTCTTATATTAATGGTGACTTCCCCTAAGAATTTTTTTGTGTGTCCCTGAATCTGAAAAAAAAAATCTGATTTTTTTGGTGACCTTCCCAAAGAGTTTCTTGTGTGAACCTGAATCAGCAGGAATTAAGAGATATACTCCTACCACAACTTCTTCACAATTACAGTATCAGGTTACACCAAGTTCTAAATCAGAAAAACGCATCAGCGACCCTGTTAATAGCCCTTGAAACATCATAACATAACTGGCAAATTATCAGATTCCCAGAGTCCCAAGAATTCCCAGATTTGATTTAAGATCAATCCCAAAATTGAAATGGAAATGGTAAGATACTGTAGATAAGTGCAGCAAAATTGCTATATATACTATCAACCCACCCACCTTTTTCATGAAAAGGGCAATAAGAAAATAAGGAAATGATTGATTGAAGAATTATATTGAGCAATATAGGTACGAAAATTCAAAAAGGAGAAAAGACTGCTAAAAATTTTCAACAAATCTAGTGAAAAGACAGTGAAAAGGAAGCAAAGGAAAAACCATGTAAAAAATGTACAATTCTGTGAATGAGGCATATAAGGTCATCCACACCCATTTTAAAATTACGTGATCCCTACCACACAATAACTGAAGTATAATTTTATTACCTTCATTTATAAAGAGTTCTAGTATTCCTCTGTAAGCAACACTGTAAATATGTTTGATGTGATCATTTTGACTCTGATTTTTCCATCTAGACCTAAAACAAAAATAATTCATATATTCTTAACCCTGCCTTAAAGGTTCCTGAACATCTTCTGCAAAGAGTCCAATGTATTACAACATGCAAAGATAACAGGTTTCAAGTGGATTTCTAACCTTTGAACTGCAATTATGGCCAAATAACCAATTATGATTGATTGATTTAATTGGGTTTAACATCCCAGTCAAGAACATTTTACTTAAATGGAGACATCACAAGTACAGTACAGGTGAAATGGTAGAAATTTTTACCTTTGAAGTGTGCTAAGGACAATGTGCAAGGATGGCTCATTAACTTGCCACACCTGCTGTGACACTGAGCATCAGTTTTTAAGGTCTAATCTGATTGACTTTCATTTCAAAATGCCAAGTGCTTGACAAGAGTACAGTCACTACCTATTTTCAAGTCTTGGTCAGACCCAGCCGGGGTTCAAACCCTCTGACCTTCCACATATGAAGCGAGCACTCTACCAACTGCACTACCGTAGTGGTCAACCATTTATGACATACAGGTACTAAATAAAAAGTTGCAGAATGAGTGAAATCAGTAAAGAAAAGAAATTGTAGAAGACATCTTGTATGTTCTGTATAATAGTCAAAGAGCATGACAACAACAGTCAGGAAAATTATATATATAAAGATATTTGATTGATTTAATGGGGTTTTACGTCCCAGTCAAGAATATCTTACTTATATCAAGACATCACCAGCTATAGGGGAAGTGACAGAAATTCTGACCTTTGCAATGTGCTAAGGGCAATGTGCAGGGAGGGTTCTTAAATGTGTCATGCCTGCTGTGACATGGGAAATCAATTTTTAATGTCTCATCCGAATTATCAAGAATAGTAATGATTTAAGAGTATCATGGTGGTCTTTCTGGAAAGGAGGAGGAAAACTGAGTACCCTAAGATACAGCTAAACTATTAAAAGTGACTTGACAAGGTTTCTTATATAAAGTTTGCTCGATGATAAATAAATAATCAAGGTTGTCACTGGTGCTATGTCTGTAAACTGGCATTTTACACAAATCTGAAAAGAGACTTCAGTTTGGTGAGAGTAGTGAAATATATATTATACTATATATATATATATATATATATATATATATACATGTATATATATATATATATTACTCCCTTGTCAAGATCCATTTTCCTATACCAAGGTGGTCAGTTTCTTGGATGATGAAGGAAACCAGGGTACACTTAATATTGAGATTGTGAGTTTAAGGTTGATGGAAGACACTAGAGTGCCCAAACAAAACCACTGACCTTCAGCAAATTTTCTTACACTAGGATTATCTAAAGTGGGGTTCAAACATTGGAGGTGAGAGGCATTGACATCTGTAAGCATATGCTTTAATCCATTCTACTTCCGGGGTCCCTAAATCTGAGGAGTCTCTAACCTTAGACCATGTACAGGGGCCTCGGTGGCCAAGTAGTCTAAAGCGTGCGCTTATGGATCACAGTGCCTCTCACCGCCTAGGTTCGAATCCCACTCGGGACAGATTCTAGTGTGAGAAAGTTTGTCAGTTCGCTTGCCGAAGGTCGGTGGTTTTCTCCAGGCACTCTGGTTTCCTCCTGACCGCCTCAAAATAAGTGAAAGAATCTTGACTGGGGTGTACAACACCATTACTCCACTCCACTCCACTCCTTAGACCATGTGTAAAATTTTTACCTGGTTTCCTGTGCTGCTAGTCTCATACTGTATACATTAAGTAACCAATCAGAATGAGTCTTTCTTACTTCCCGGTATGCCTGTTTCATTTTACTACTTAACGGGAAGTTTTGGAAATTACGAGAATTTTCTGAAATTAAATGAATTAAAAAAAATAAGTAGTTAAGTAACATGCAATAATTAACAGATGTAGCTGTTTGGGAGGCTCAGTTGGAAGGCCACTCTCATGAAGTGTCATAGTTTAATAAGACTAGCAGAACCTATTGCCAAAATAAAAACAATAAATTGATTGGTTGTATAACAGTTGTTTTATATCACATTAGCTTTTTTTTACTACATTTAAAAAAATGAGAAAATTTTTTATTTTTATTAATTTCAAGGACTTATTTTTGTGAAATTTTTTTTTTTTTTTTTTTTTTTGAATTCTTTGTACATGTATAACTGTACATATATGACAACTTTAGGACAGTAAATCTCTTGACAACAATGTTACAGACAAATATAGCAGAACATCCTATCCATAAACACAAACTGAACAAATAATTGAATATGGAAAATTTGGAACCATTTTGTTAATGGTTTGTGTTTAATGCACCTGCCAAGATTGTGCCACTTATATGAAGAAATTAAATGGTGAAAATGTGGAGAAATCCAAAGTGCCAGAAGAAAATTAATAACCTTTGGCAAGTTTCATCTAAGTAAAAATATTTCCCATACTAGGTTTTTTTAGAGTGAAAATTAAGCCTAGATGAATGAGGTGTGATCTGTTAGTATGGAATTTAGACCCCAGGGACCTGGATTAGAACTCATAGCAAGTGAACACTATATTAGCCAAGAGTCCTGAAAGAATGGTCAAAATACAAAATGGCACTGAATTTTAAAAACTGCATTACAAATATTTGTACCATCAAAGTTCATTCTGTGATAACAACAGCTAACACAACACAATCCTTTAACAATGTCTAGCTTTAAAAAATAATCCATCATGGTAGGTGTCAGGTCACCACAGCAATGTAACCCAATCATCAAAACTCTTGGAAGTCTTGGAGAATTAACAGATATACTATCAACACATTGCTGACATTGATTGTCATCATCAATAACATATTTAGAACTACAGTTTGAAACTTCAATATTAAATTTTGATTCAGTTACATTTATATCTTGTTCCAAATTAGTGTGACCACAAGATGTTTCATTATTCTTAAAACTCTGTTGTTTAAATTTGTTCACACCACTTGATTCGGTAACCATGGCAACATTATTATCTATAAAATGTTTAGAATTAACATCACTACATGAATCAATTTGTTGTAAAGGACAAGGAATTTGTGTATCCTGGTCCTTTGCTACATCCTGGTCCTTTGTTACATTCTGGTCCTCTGATATATTCCTATCCTTTTGTACATTCTGGTCCTTCGAGGTTGTAATTTTATCTAGCATTGAAGAAAAAATAAAATTATGAACTTAAATACATAAATCCATAAAATTCATGAATATATTAAGGAAACTTTATGGCCCTCAGAAAAGAATTGTAAAATTGGCAGCATGGAAAACATGTATATCAATATCTATTTTTACCCTACCTCTGACTAAATGCTATAATAGTGATTGGCTAAATTGAATCACATGACCAACCCAGTATCATTCCGTACATAGCCACACGCGCAAAAATACTGGGTCAGCAAGGCTGATACCGGGTGTGTTAGAGTTACGTTCCCTGTCGCTAACGTAAGCGTCAACAAAAATCACCTAGTTTTAACTCTTTGTATACGTCACAAGTACGTCATTTTACAAAATTCTACTGTGTAGGGGCGGTTCAATATTTTTTTATTTTAACTTACTTATTTATTTATTTTGAAGTTCAAATGTTATATTAATAAATAACATGCATTAAACCTTATTAAGTGATATTCCTTGTTGCAATATTTTATTGCAGTCGGATATTTTTTTTAATTTTAATTTCTTTCATCAGCAATCTTTCTATTTTAAAAAATAGATCTAGCATCGGGTCATCGGTAGGGTAAAAAAGTTACATGGTTTGTAAGTGTCCGGTATGGAAGATACAGGCTCAGTAAAAAAGATACTGGGTGAGGCTCATGCCTCACCCGGTATCTTTTCTACTGACCCTGTATCATCTCGGTACCGGACACTAACAAACCATGTAACTTATAATACATTATTATAGTATTGTCTTGCAATTTGGAGTATAGTACCTGAACCACAGATATACTATACTATAGTAGAACAGGTCCAAAGGGAAAACATAATAATGTTTTAGTACATCACAAGACAGTATAGGTCATATACAGATTGCTGCATTTGACAAACAAAAAAGAAAAACTATTTCGTCTTGAAAAACAATAGTACCATGCTGTCAAGATCACTACTGTCGTTGTTAAGAAATGCCAAAAACAAAATGAAATAAAACACGAATTATCATGTAATGTACTTATTAAAAACATTTTAATCATATATCATACTGTGTTTAGGTGCAATAAAAAATGAAAAACATACCATAAAATTCAAGTATCATGTGTTCAAATTTCTGCATACAAAGACCATCTTGCTGAAGTTCAAAGGTCAAATTAAAGACACCATTCATACTATCTGAAAAAAAATGTTAAAAATTATGACATCAAATATAAAATTTTAGAACTATAGGTCTCTTGGTCCTGGGAGTACTACAAGAAATCTGATGGTTTTTCATATAATATAATCATACATCTGACCTAATAATATTCAAAATTTTAGGCCAAAACAAAAAGTATATGTGTCTCAGGTTTTACTTTTTCTTGTAAGGCCTAACTTAAAAAAATTTATGTTTGCTGTTTTCTGACCCATGCTATCCACATGTGGGTAGGTAGGTAGGAACAATATTTTTATTTGATTTCTTGAAAACTTATTATATAATAATCTTTTACACTTTTGAAAAGTATAAATTGGTTTCATATGTCTCTTTTAAAACACATTTACATTTTTTTTTTGCTAACTAAAGTCTTCTTTGTTCCTCCTTGTGTTTTCTCCCATTTCCTTACTACCATATAAACCTGCTCACAGGTCATCTACCTCGTCAGGGATATTGCCATTTAATACTGTTTCTTATGTTGTATGAGAAGTAAAAAAAAAAAGATTGTAGTAGAAGGCAATAAAAATTTTTGAGTAGGGGCAAACAAAGTTAATTTTATTTTAGGCCCAATTGTTTTTGTTGTTGACACTGTAAAGTGAGTGTAAATATAGAAAAAAAAAGAAACCTGATTCATATAAGATCTATGTATGACTTCAGTACAAGAAACACTTTTTAAGATATTGTAAATATGAAATGTTTTCTTCAAAAGAACTTAAGCACAAACCTAAACTGAAACCAAAAACGGTATATACCAGTAGTTAAAATCCAGAATCTGGAAAGAAAATTTTTTTTGAGTCATCATGGTCAGCATTACTAAAATAGGGTTAGTCAGAAAACAAGAAACATGGTATTTTTTGTTTGGCCTTTCATGGCTGACGAAAAGGCATCCTTTGCCATGCTCAGTTATATGACATTCACAGCTTCTATTGTATAATCATATCTTTGCTATAAGCTAGGACAATTGTACCTGTTTTAAAATGCCGTTTCTCAGCTCTGCTGGTATGTGACTGTTTACTTTCTAAACCAATAACAGTATGTCCATATTTATTGTGAAGTGTCTGACCAAGGTATCCCTGTAACATATCAAAAAATAAGTAAAATTATTCCTTTAATGTATCAAAAATAGGAATAATGATATTTCACAATTTTTAAATAAATGCAAAGAAATGTCAGTTAAAATTATAAGGTGCATCATTACTGTAATCATCATTATCATCATCATCATCACTATCATCATCATTACCATCACCATCATCATCAGCAACAGCAATATCATCATCATCATCAATGCCCTCATCAACATTGATCTTGCTGATATCACCATTATCATTATCGTCATCAAGATCCTTCATTCTGCCATCAATCATCAACTATCATCATCATCCTCCTCATCATCATCAACCATTCTGTCATCAACATCGCATTATCCTTACCATTATCACTGCTCTCATTATCACTTTTCCTGACATCTCATAATCCTTACCATTATCACTGCTCTCATTATCACTTTTCCTGTCAACAACATATCATCATCCTTATCATCATCACTGCCATCATCCTATTCACACACACAAACACTGTAAGAACTACAACTCATGGTGCCTTCACATATTGTCCAATAAATCACTTCATCATTTGTTCATCAGATCATTTAAACCAAAAACATTTGTCTTCACTGATGACATAAAATCTTCTATACCTCTTATAAGCAAGTTACAAACTCCTATTTATTTATTTATTTTTTTTAATTTTTTTATTTTTTTGTTTATTTCCATGGCAACAACTGCCTTATTTATTTATTTATTTATTTGTTTGTTTGTTTGTTTGTTTATTGTCAAAACATGTAAACTGGCACTTACCAGACCAGATCCAATATCAACAACCATGTCACTTCCTGTTTGTTCCATTAACTGATGAACTAAAGGCGCCATATTGGATACTTCATGTTGTTTTTTGGCGGACATTCCGCGTTTAAGTTCAGCATCAATGGTTACATCTTGTAATGATTTGGTTACACACTGTTGTCTAAGAGATGAAAATCTCAATGCCTCGTGTATAAATGCTTTAAAACTTTCAGGCCAGTCATCCTAAAATAAACATGTTTGTCAAGCTTGAAGTGAAATATGGATTGTTGAAGCTAAATAACCAGAGCTGTAAATGTAATTGAAGGAACTCGGGTTACCTCAAATCTTCTCATGAAAGAAGTAAAACAATCTTGACTGGAGCATAAAGCACTATCACTACATTCACCTCAACTCAAAACCATAAAATTGTTTTATCACTGGAGTTCTTAGTACTTTGGGGGACTCAGTGGCCAAGTGGTCTAAAGCCTGAGTTTAAAGATCATTGTCTCTCTCACAGCTTAGGATCAAATTCTATTTGGGCAGATCCTAGAGTAGGATAGTTTGTCAGTTTGCTTGTTGAAGTTTGGTGGTTTTTTCTGGGTACCGGTACTACTTCCCCCCCCCCCCCCCCCCCCAAAAAAAAAAAAAAAAAAAACTAAGACTTTCAGCAAGTACATGTAAACTGACAAACCTTCTATCACTAGGAGTTCAACCTAGGTGGTGAGAGGCACTGTGATTTGTAAGTGCACACTTTAGACAACTAGGCCACTGAGCTCCCCATCCCACCCCGCCCCCAAGTTAGAATATGTCTTTAAGACAATATAAAGTTTTTAAATGTATGTTATATATTTAACAAATGAATTGATTAAGTGTTATTATTATGTTATTACTGAAACACATGTAATTGTTTACATTCTCTTTTTATCACATTTCACACCCGTCCGACAGGTACATGTATGATATACACACAGGTATGATATACACACGGGTGATATAGTTATAACTGAATCACATGTTTAAGTCTGTATAAGCTATACAAAGACTCTGTTCTTCACAGTGCAACACACATTTTTTACCCTCCCATCCGCCCATATAGCAGTGTTGGTATTAGGTGCATTATACTAAATTTGTTTTTTGTTCATTGTAGATTGATATCGATTGAAAATTTCTTGAATTTTCATGTACAGTAAGAAAGTGAATGGAAACAAAATGTTGCACTCTTGGAGTGCTTCTAATTATTTTTAGTGTTATAGTTTCATTTATAAATGATTTAAATTTGTTTGAATTGGAACGAATAAGAACAAAAGGTAAAAATCAGAAATTTACCAATCTTTCAAACAAGTTCAATAAGAATTTACAAGACATTGTTCCAGATTGACTACCTTAAAAAATCACGACTTATAATTAACATATTCAATAAATCTTAAAGAATTTAGATGAACCAACAGGTAAACACTTCAACCAAAGTGACCATAGTCTCCAAAATGCAATCTTTGAGATGATATAGATATTAACAAGTCACTGAGAAGATATAGTCTCCCAAAAACATTGGAATGACAATGAGAACTACTGGATCTTCAAATCAATAATGCTCAAACCAAAGGGAATGAATGTCAGACTCTCAGCAAGGCAGCAATACTTTATACTTTTGGATAATTAACATTCCATATAAATACTAAATTATACAAACCTGGATGAAATTTCCAAATGGTAGTTCATTTAATTGTTCAGGTGTAAATGATATCAAATAAGGATCCCACTATAAACAAAAAATACAGAGTCTAAAATTAGATCAATTAAGCTGATGTTAAAAATATATTTAAAAACTGAAAGTAAAAAGGGGAAACAATTGAATAAAACTCAAAAAAAAAAAAAAAAAAATAATAATACTGGGGTAGAATGTAGAATTGTGGAAAGCTCAGTTTGTATATATATAGCTTCTCTATGGTGTTGTTGGTCTGTTACAAATGCATTAAAGGATTATAATAAATATATTTTTTCTCTGCAAGCGTGCTTTATACCAAGCCGAGGCTTCCTTTTCAAAAGGCAACAAAGTCTGTAGTCTGAACACATTCATCACACAGTTAACAAAACAAAACTTAATATTAAAAAGAGAAACAAAAAACATGACAAACAAAAATTTCCCTGATGCTATTTTTAAATGTGCATACATGTATTCATATATATATTGTTATTACCTCTGGAGGTATGTTATCCCAGACTTTGTCCACAAAATATTTAGTTAACTGAAAGTCATATATCCAGCTGTATTTTGCCAAAAACTTCATCAGCTTTTCAAAATCTTCCTCAGTACTCATATCTATATATGTAAACAAGTATAAAATAAAAAGTACAACAACAACAACAACAATAACAATAATAACAACAACAACAACAATAACAACAACAACAACAATCATCATCATCATCATCATCATCATCATCACCAACAGCAGCAGCAGCATCATCAACATAATCATCAGCAGCATCATCATCATCCTATACCTTTAGCACAAAATAAAAAGTACAACAACAACAATCATCATCATCATCATCATCATCATCATCATCATCATCATCATCATCATCATCATCATCACCAACAGCAGCAGCAGCATCATCAACATAATCATCAGCAGCAGCATCATCATCCTATACCTTTAGCACAAAATACAAAGTACAAAATCTAACTTTGAAGGATATAATAATAATAATAATAATAATAATAATAATAATAATAATAATAATAATAATAATAATAATAATGAAAATAAATAAGTAAATAAAACTTGAAAGATTAGATGAAGTAAAAGTTTGATACAAATTTTTTTTTTTCTTTTTTTTTTTTCATGCAAGTTTAATAAAACAATTTGGAACTAAACTTAATGAATTTTAAGCAATATATCTTAAGCAAAGTCAAAATAAAACCGAAAATTGAAGCAGTCAGTAAGTATTTACTTTGTTATCATCAAAGCAGCTGAGCAGTTAATGTTTCAATTTCAACTTCAATAGTGGTATTTATCAAAAACTATGTTGGGCACACAGGCGCTTGTTTCGATATTTTAAAAAAAAAATGAAATCCCTTGACCCTAACATAACACAAGGTGTTCAACTTTCGCTACCCTAATTTTTGACCTACCTTGGTTCGTTAGTTTTTTTCTATTTATTGGTGGACAATAAAAGTAATAAATGAATTTCTCTCAAACTTCCATGCATTGTTCTACAAAATGGAGCATATCGGAACTGCCGTCGATGTCTTTAAACAATATAACATGAGTTAAACAGAGACCTCCCCCTGTATCAAACATCATTTCACACTTAGAATGGCAATCGTCATCCCATGCTGTATCACAACATAAGTTCTGATTGGTCCATATTTTAAAAGTGAAAGTAAAGATTCCCAGACTTTTTTTCGATAAAACAGATTGACCAATTACAGGGGAGGTCTCCGTTTAACTAGGCCCTAGACTAGGGTAGTGAAAGTTGAACACCTTGTGTTATGTTAGGGTCAAGGGATTTTTTTTTTAAATATTGAAACAAGTGCGTGTGGTTGGGCACCAATGATGAGAAAACTGTTTAGTGATATGTTTAGTATTATATGATCATTTGTTACTCCATATTGACAAATCTATCTAAGCATTAATTAGCATTATCTGGCTATGGCATTTCGTTTGCAGTCATGCTTTTTTAAAGAATATTTATCTGTTTAATGGTAAACTGAAGTCATTGACAGTATAAAACGTCTTATGCATACTTATAAAAAGTTAAAAAAAATTGAGAATTATCTTCTTGAAATTCTTCTTTCCGTCTCACACCACAGAAATTATTCTAGCTCGATATACCACATACTCCTATGGTTTTAATTAATGGGGCAACAACAACATGAATCACTATGCACGCTTTTCTAATCAAAAGGAAGAACACAATGCAAAATAAAAGCAAAGTCGGAAATGAAACGGCAAGATTAAGCCCGTTTCATTACAGCGAAGATTCCTGTAATGGTTTCGGTCTGAAGTTTTATATTCGGCTGAATCTTAATTTTCTCATTCTACTGTAAATCAAATTTTAAATATTTTCACAAAACTTTCATTAAGCTGTTCTTTTAATTTTTTCCACGATGAATTTATTAATTTATATATTATCACTACAATCAAAGAGTTGGTTGGATGATTTTAATGATTAACTTCGTATCGGCAATTTTGCAGCCATTCGTGCAGCCATTCGCGACATTCTAGTAATCCCTTTGTTTCACATCTGTTGTATTTCAGAAATACATTAAATACGCCAAAATTGATTAAACCTTCAAACAAGTTCAAACCTTTCTGTTGAGAAGTAAGCGTTTTAACACTCGACTTTAAACTAATCGCGTTGTTCAATTACATTTACTTTGATTTGATATAAAATATGCTTGCCAATCAGCGGCGGAGACACTTGTACATCACTGATTACTTTTATTTGTGCAAGTGTCTTCGACCCTGGTCATCATCGTTTGTGTGTGCGAATTTAAGAAAAATAATTATATTAATTGTTATTATTATATAGTACGTACATGCCATTACATTTTGTTATTTAGTTATCTTCTTATTCTGTCTGTAACTTCATCTGTTTTTCTTTTTCTGTTCTATTCATCTTAAGCTACTTCTTCTTTTCTATTTAACCACTGCGGTAGCTCAGTTGGTAGAGTGCTCGCTCCATAAGTGGAAGGTTGTGGGTTCGAACCCCGGCCGGGTCTGACCCAAGACTTAAAAGTGGGAAGTGACTGTTCTTTCGCCAAGCACTCGGCATTACGAAGTGAAAGTCGCGGTTCTTTCGGATTGGAACTTAAAGTAAACGAGGTTCCGTCACCCGTGTCACGGTAGGCGTGGCACGCATGATAAAGAATCTTGCTGTATAATGCTATCAACGCAACACACAGGCAAATTTTCTGCTCTTTCGCCTAAAGCTGAGGACGTCTCAATATAAATGAAATATTCTTGACTTGGACGTTCAACACCATTACTCAACTCAATATAAATTCATTTTAATGGTAAGTCAGAGTTCACATTGCACTCCCCTAATCAGATTGTACATTTCACATTATTCTGTGCAGCCAGTGCAAATGTTCCACGTCTATACTTCATCCGCCCCACATGTTGTACATTTCAATTTGGCCTGTACAACCAGCTGGTGTTAGCGAACTACTTCCTTACCCTCCATTCATTTCTTCTTGAAGTCTAAATGTATCGCTTGTAGTTTAATATACGGTAGGTTTTAGTAAATGCATGTATATTTACATTTGTTTATTTTCTTACACTACTACAAGTCTAGGGACGTCTAGTTACTTTCTGAAATGCATTTAGGTATTGAAGATTTTATTTTGACCAAGAAGATGAACATCTCCAATTAAACAGAAGCTGGAAAACCATTTTGTTTACATTGTTAGCTATGGTTTTGGTTCATCAAACATTATTTTTCCAAATAAAACTTTATAACACACATGGTCACTTTCATGACAAAAGGATTTCACTAAGAACTATTTTACTAGTGCATTTCCAAATTGTAACAAACCAGTCTTACAGAGTCTCTGAACCTGATACATCTAAGGTAAGTATTTCTTCTTTCAATAGGGTTCGAACCCCGGCCGGGTCTGACCCAAGACTTGAAAGTGGGTAGTGACTGTTCTTTCGCCAAGCACTCGGCATTACGAAATGAAAGTCACGGTTCCCTCGGATGGGAACTTGAAATAAACAAGGTCCCATGTCATAGCAGGCATGGCACGATAAAGAACCCTGCTGTATAATGCCATCAGCGCAACGCATACGCAAAATTTCTGCACTTTCGCCTATAGCTGGCGACGTCTCGATATAAGTGAAATATTCTTGACTGGGACGTTAAACACCATTACTCAACTCAACTCAACTCTTCTTTCAATATGGCTGCATTTGACTGAACAATCATTATTTGCATCATATCATTTACCAAAACTAAAACATCACTCTGCGCTGATAGTATAACCACACACCATGGTAAGTAACTAGTTTTCCACCTACAACTACTGTCTCTGTGGCCAAGTGGTCTAGTATGCTTATAGATCACAACGCCTTTCAACGTCTAGGATCGAATCCCACTCGAGTAGATCCCAATTTGAGAAAGTTTGTCAGTTCACGTAACGAAGGTCGGTGGTTTTCTACGGGCACCCAACTTTTTTCCACCATACCAGAACTGACCGTGTCAATGTAAGTAACGAAAATCTTGACTGAGGCGTAAAACACCATTACGCAACTCATCTCAATGTGTCGGTCAAAGGTTAAAGGTCAAGTATACAACTAAACTCTACATACAACTACTAACGAAACATCGATGACATTTAAAACTTTATTTATTTAAGATGTATATATACAAAAACAAAGTGAAAAATTTTATCACAGTCAGAATAAATAGTATGTCTTTGTTAAAATACAAAGATTAACTATCTCAAAAGATGTATAGAAAATAGAAAATTCCATCTAAAATATAATAAATAAATATAAACCATCTAGGAGAAATAAAATCACAGTCTTCAGTCGAAACAATACTACTAATAATAATAATAAAAGAAAGAAAAACAATAATAATAATAATAACGAAATGATAAAATTAATAATAAAATACAAAAATTAATAATTATAATAATAATAATAATAATAATAATAATAATAATAATTTAAAAAAACAAAGGTTCGTTCTCTTTGAAATTGCCCTAATGACGTTTACAAACAATTTCAAAATACCTTAAATTAATACATTGGAAAATTTTTCCAAAACTGTTTGATATTTGTGCAGTATTAAAAGAATTTCGGTAAAAGCAGAAAAAAGATGTTTTGAATAATAGCAGCATTTTCTCAGATGGCGCTATTTCCAATTTATAAATATATTTCTAAAAACTCTTAATGGGAACGCTATTCCAAAAAGACGCCTTTGTGCCACTAACGCTGAAAACAGCATTTCCATTTTTGTACCAGGTATTATAATTTTTTTGTGCAAAGAAAATTTTATATGGAATAGTGGTTGAAAATTCTACATGGATGTATATTTCTAGCGATATGTCGACATAGTTTTAAAAAAAACTGTAAAAGTGCGAAGATAGAATACTACTATTATTCGATTTTTGTAAGAGCTCAACATGTTATTGTCTTCAATAGGCGACAGTTAAAATGCTAGTTGATTGTACAACAATTCTAACAAATGTCGACATTTTTTTTAAAAATCTGTAAAGGAGCTAAGATTACATATTTTTCGACAGTGCTGAATACTACAGAGTAAAAGATATCTACAAGACAAAAGACAAAAATAATAAAAAACTAAAGGCTTAACATTCACCATAGTAACAGATACCAGCAATCATCATAGTAACAGAGACCAGCCATTACCATAGTAACATAGACCAGCAATCAACATAGTAACAGAGACCAGCAATCACCATATTAACAGAGACCAGCAATCACCATAGTAACAGAGACCAGCCATTACCATAGTAACAGAGACCAGCAATCACCATAGTAACAGAGACCAGCCATTACCATAGTAACATAGACCAGCAATCAACATAGTAACAGAGACCAGCAATCACCATATTAACAGAGACCAGCAATCACCATAGTAACAGAGACCAGCCATTACCATAGTAACAGAGACCAGCAATCACCATAGTAACAGAGACCAGCCATTACCATAGTAACAGAGACAAGCAATTACCATAGTAAAAGAGACAGATGAGTATAAAAAATTGAAATAAGACAAAACAAGGAAGAAAGTTGACATGAAGGGTTGAACAAAAATTAGCAACTCCAAAAACATATTCCTGGCAACAGTCAACTGAACCAAAAGAGACACATACAATTGAAACGAGACAAAACAAACATATATTTGTATCACTGATTATATATTTCCAACATCTGTTGGGTACGTTAGTCAGTATTGATAGTTGTAGTTTCAGAAGTCCTAGAGGGCTTCACAGCAAACCCACCGTTTATAACAGATTTAAACAAAAATATATAGCAGGTTTTGCATAGTGGAAAATCATAAAAAATCTTTTTGAAAAACAATATAAACTCAAATAAGAAAAAGAAATCATTAAACAAATCGTAATTTCCGTTTTTATAGATAGATATCATGACATATGAATTAACATATCAAAAAATTGATATATTTAGAACTTTGCATAATCAGTTGCCACAAACATAAGAATCTAGTGACACGGAACTTTTCTTTGATGTAAGAAACTATTCCTCCCAAAAATAAATAAATCAACGATGCTCTATTCATAATAAAAAGTGTGTAACTTGATATGCACTTAAACAATTGAAAACAAACAATCATACCTGTCCATGTTTATGTTTCTATTAATAGAAGACAAGGATGCTAATAAAAAAGTTTTAATAAGTTATCGTTATAACTTATCGTTATTAACATTTGTAATATAACACAAATGAAAATTGTTTACTTTCCATATATTATTCCTGTAGGGAAGATATATTTGAACATAAAACCGAAAATCAATTTTGTGTCAATTTTACATTCACAATATTGCCACAGACCTGAATTTTTTCTCCAGAAAAAAAAGAATGGTTTTATCTTTGAAACAAAAAATGGATTCTTAAGTTCAATACAAAATTTGACATAAATAATTCATTATTATATTTTCGGGCAATGGTTTGCTCTGTAAGATTTAACAATTTATGAACTTATTTGTAAAATTTTGATGTTTCTGGTAAAGCCTTCCTAAGATTTCTTTTTTCATATGTCCAAATGTACACATATTAGAATAAACACAACTGATGAAAATATCGTCTTTTAAATTTTTGAAAGCATTGTCTAGTGTTTATAAATATTGTAGATCGTGACTGGATCGGATTTTTATTTTTAATTTTCCAGGTTTTATCATGTCTGCTTCTTTCTTTCTACCATATAATTCCAATGTCTTTTCAGTGCCGTCTTCCGAACCTTCTTCAAATTCTCTCCCTTCCCCAAGAAAATCGTCAATAAGAACGTTGTCATTCCATACCTATTAATGTTATTAAGAATTATAAATCAAACATAAAAATACCAGTCCATGTCCAAATCACAATTTCAAAAGCAAAATAAAAAAATATACACACGCGAACTCACAACGGGAAAGCAAGTCTTGTGCTAAGCAAGGGTAAACACCTCCCGTCTCGCGAGCTTTACCTGCCTCGTGCAAAATCATATTTAAGAACGAAAGGAACAAAGAACTATGGGACGTCAAATATATCCATTAAACATGTATGTTTGAATACGGCGTCTTCATACTTAGCAACAATATTGTGTTGTAACTATTGTCATTATGGAATTTTATCATGATGGAAAATAACATTTGCCTTCTGGATTAAGAAGACCTTACATGTTTAATAGAGGTTTTTTTTTCACAACAATACCAAAAGTTCCTTTTGAAAAATTAAAAAAAAAAAAACAAAAATCCGTAACTGAAAAAAGTGTTGTTTTTCGAATATCCAAAGCATCCAAGAACACAAATTTTAAGAGAAAATCATAAGTGTGGACCCCCACCGGGTCTGACCCAAGACTTGAATGTTGGAAGTGACTGTTCTTTTGCCATGCACAAGAAATAAAAGTCGCGTTTTTTGCGGATGGGAACTTAAAATAAACGAGGTCCTGTGTCACGGTAGGCGTGCCACGATAAAGAACCCTGCTGTATAATGCCATCAGCCAATCGCACAGGCAAAATGCACTTTCGCCAATAGTTGGCGCTTATGGCTGTAATATAACGTATATCCCCGGGGTTAAGCTGATGTAAGATGTCATCGCAATATATAAAAAAAATAAATCATTTGTAAATGAAAAACCTTTCTAACATCCCATGGATTTAGCAAAATAAGAATTGACAAAATGGGTAGGATAGCCACATATTTGTACTGCAGACGACATCGTCATACGTCTGCTGGATTCGATATCAAGTAAAAACACTTAAAGAAGAAGATCAATTGGTTTTAATTACTTGATTGATAAATGTACTGCTTTTATAACTAGTAAGGATAGCATTTACTCTCAATACATCCTAATGTCAAGAAACTGTCAGCTGTTGGTTTATTTTTCCCAGGTACTTCAATTGCTTCGAAAATCCCAAAACTAACATATGTAAAAGTTAAAAATTATAGCTGTTACTCTCAAAAGATTTGGGTATTTCTTAATGTCAATAAATTTAAAAGTTGTTCGAATGTTTTTTCAGGAACACCGATTACTTCAAAAATCCCAAAAACTTCCATACAGTAGATAGGGAAATTTTCGCCTCAGTTAATATTTGCGACAGACAACACGGATCTACTCGCGTACTTTTAAGTTCGCGTAATCTAGTAGCCACCGACTTTTTATATTAGCGATAGTTTTATTTTCGCGTCTAGCTTTACTCGCAAATTACCGAGAAAATAAAACGGTAACAAAAATTTCTCAATTTACAGTACGTAAAAGTAATCTGGATTTGAGTCATCAACTGCATTAACAGCAAAAGAATTTGCAGACAAAGTTACCTCGATAATGACTGGTTCCATGGGTTTCTTTCTATAAAATGTAGCTCGCAGATTCCATTCTGGATTCTTTGTGTTTGTTCTGCTTTCTGACTGAATCTTCTCTCCTTCACATCTTATTACTACATATGGATCCAATGCTAAAAATAGTTACAGAAATAAGAACAATATCAAATACATTGATGAATACTATGGAAGATAATTCTGATGTTAATATTAAAAAAAATTACCCGTAAAGGAAAACAATTGTTGACTATCTACATCCCAGAAATGGATTTATTATTTGCTATGTTGAATGGGAGTTTGCCAGGACAGCATATTCTTTGCTTTTATAAGTTATATTTAAATTTTTTTGCCTTTTACTTGCAATAATTATTCTTTGTGCATTTGTTTTACTCGCTCACCTGGTGCAAATTTTGTTCGCCTGAAGAAAAATGTGTTTTAGAAAAAAATACATATAATTCTTTATCGCTCGCTCGCCTTTTTTCCCAAAGAATATGTAGAACTAAAAATTAATTTGCTACGGCCTTAAAGAAGAAATCGTAAATCCTAGCCAGTGCGCTTACTGAAGATCAGTCATTTCTGTCTGGATAATTCGGTTTACATCACAATCATAAAGTTGACCGCATTTATTTTTTTTAAGAAATCTTGACTGAGGCATAAAACAGCATAACTTGATTGCCTCCACTAAAATATTTAAACACTCATAAAAAAGACAAAATTTTAACCTACATTTTACTTTCGACCCTGTCGGTAGCTCTAATTCTTCTGCGGATATAACCGTTAAAGTAGTCACCAATGTAGCAGATTTGAAACACAGACATCCCTTAGATGGACCTTCTTCTGTAAGTTCCCTGTATAAAAAGAAGAAATACAATGAAAAGTTAGTAATCAGCGCATTCAGAAACAAATACAAACTTACAAACAATATGAAAGTGTGTGTATACAGATCAATTCTGTTCCCGAAAAATTCATGTGAAATTTGTGTGAAAGTCATATGAAAATGGTGATAGATTAAAAACATAAGCTTAACATTTGAATTCAAAGTTCTAAAATCAAATTAATTCGAATCCAACTAAGGAATGCTTTGAATGAGGGAACAAACCTTATATTTAAATAAATTTCAAAAACTAAGACGGTTGAAAATTTTGCTAAATGGTACATTTTCTAAACAGATTTTAAGGCAATGGCTTATGTTGTTTCATGTCCATTGTTTCATTGACCGTTGAGTATATACCTGCGATTAGCTGCAGTACTTTTATTTTCTGATTATTTTTAGTTCAAGTATTTAGAATTCATCACACAGTTGTCAGTCAAAATTCAACTATTTCATAAGCAATAGGCGTTAAGCGTTTAGTTTGTTGTGTTTTTCTTATTCATTTGTTTTGTTTTGTGGTTGCTTTGCAAATTATTTAGTAACAAAAATCAATCGATTTTTGAATAAGATGTTAAACAATAACAAACTTAGCTAACCATTGAACTATCGTAGTAAACAACAAAACATTTAAATAAATTAAATATTTTTATTCTCTGACTATAACACTATTTACCAGTATCTTTTTTTTATCTGGTTTTTAAAACTACACAACTAAAAACTGAGGTCACAAGAATTCAAACAACTTAACTGAATTTCAAGCAAAATGATAAGGAAAATCTTGAATATTATTGTTATAATTAGCATCTACACTAAACAAATGGAAACAAACTACTGAACAATAATTCAACTTAACAATCATCGACATAGTAAAATAAAATTAAAATAAAAAAGTTAAATGTCCTTGACATTTACCCCTAGACACAAAACCACAAAATCTTACCGTACTAGTTCCCATCTTTTTGCATTAAATAAAACAATATTTTTTGTTAAAACATAAAAATACAATCAATGAAATAATCAGTTTTTAGATGGTATAAAAGAAATAAAACTTTTCTTTCCTTTATTTTTATTTTTTATATTTCATTTCAATATTATCATCATTTATTTTTTTTTTTTTTTTGATTTCGTATTATAACTTATACTGGATAATATACTTGGCAACTCATAGTTTCATGTCACTCTCATTCTCAAATATGATTCTGAACGATTTTGATGTAGCTAGACAAGATGTGCAGACCTTTCCGGAATCTAGGGGGATTGTGATTTGGACATTGTGCAATGTGTTTTCTTTTATTATTCTCACAAATTTACTAAAAGTTTGTTACTGAAACGGGGGATTTTGCTTATAATCAGTGAACTTCCATTGTCTTGTTTGATTTTTGAAATAATACACTTGTAATGTGCTCTTAAATGCGTTGACTGTTGTTTTTTTTTCAATTGAGCTACAAATAAGATTTCTGACGTTTCAGGTGGTATAAAAGAAACGAAATTTTAGGTCCCTAGCAGATACAAAAATGTGCATGCTCCACTTATTCAAACAACGGAATATCAATGTTTATTAAAAAGAGAAACAATACTCACTTTCCTGATGATTTACTTCCGGTATAAAGACGTAACATAAACGGTCCTATTTCACCAGGTTCCCGGGTGGTCGGTATAATCACATATCTTCCTTTCATCAGTTTAAGTACACCAAACACACTTCTAGATTTAAGATATTCTGATTTGTAAATCAAATCATTTATATCCTCATTTAGGTGGACTCTGTATTTTCTATTGACTTCAACCTATATAAATCAAGAAATAATCAATTAAAATCAAATACATTACCATGGCAACGATAACATAGAGAATTATGCACCTAATATAAGCAAACACCAGAAAATCAATTTAAATAAAACATATAACCATGGCAACAATGACATGCAGAATCATACACCTAATATAAGTAAATCACCAGAAAATCAATTTAATCCCTCATGCAAAACATTTCTTAGCTGGATTTGGATTTATTTAATTTTGGTACTTTAGATTCATTGGTTTCAACTTATATTTTTTTATCTATCAAACTTTTCGGTCTTAGTGTCACTGAAAGGAATGAATTTCCGAAATGTGCACATCTGGCACATCAAAATTTAACTGGAATTTGTGTTATATATTTAAATAAAAAACATAACCATGGCAACGATAACATGCAGAATCATGTTCAATTTCTAAATACCTAAATAACTAGCCAAATTATAAAGATTCTAAATTTGTCAGATTTAAGTTAAGGAAGCTCTTAGTAAAGGGAAGGTTGTAAAACTAGAGCCAAATCACGTGACTTAACAAGAGCACCGCTAAGCGTGGAAATATACGCCCGTCAATGTCTATAATGTAAGCAATAATAAAAAGAGGGAGTAAATTACTAATGGAATTGTCAATTATTGGTGATCATATATTTAAGTAATTAAACAAACCATTTTAACAAGAGCTCCTAGAAAATTAGCAAAAATGGTACATTTTCCGTCAAACAGACAGCCTTCTGATTTATAGATACCCTCCAAGAGTGGTACTCTAGACAGAGGCCAAGAAAGTATATATAATATATATATATATATATATATATATATATATATATATATATATATATATATATATAAGCGAAACAGTTACCGGGTACCGCTGCTGGTGGAGTAAAGTAAACTCCCCGAGGGTATCCATAAGATGGTGGGCAGTATTTTGTAGTGTCAGAAAATATACCATTAAGCAAAATTTTCAGCCGTTTCAATTTATCAAAAATTTATTTAAAACTAAGGTTTGTTCCCTGATGCAAAACATTTCTTAGCTGGGTTTAGACTCAAATAATTTTGGAACTTTAGATTTATCAATTTCCAACTGTTTGACTTTCGGCCCCTGGTGTCATTGATGACGATGGATTTTCAGAAATGTTCACATATGGCACATCGAAATTTAACAGGTACTTGTGTTATATATTTACACATTAGCGAATCAATGTTTTATAAATAATGTTTTAAAGACAAACCTTCATAATTTGAAATCCTATATGATTGAGTGTACGACCAAATGACTGTCTACCAGGTTTGATGTCATGTTGCTCCAACGAGACCATAACGTTATCCGACATTCCCAGAACATCAAACATGTACTGAAATAAACATGAACAGAATATGGTTTTTGAATTCATTAACTAAAAAATGAAATAACAACGTTTCTAAAATTAGCATACTTGAAATGTACAATAGAAACATGAACTGAATAAACAGAATGTAGCGAGTGAGTGAGTTAGTTATTGTTTAAACGCCTCATCAGCGTTTGTGCAGCTATTCGCGGCTAGGAACAGAATGTAGTTGTTTAATTTATTTAAAAAAGTTTCTGAAAAAAGTTAATTGTACAAAAATATCTATCATGACCGATTATCTTTGGTTCGAGATGGTGTAACAAGACGTACGCTGCTAAAACAATTAATTGGACAAGTAAGGTTGACTTATATCGGTTTTGAACTTTTACTTCCATCAGAAAATACCAGGCCTGATAATTAACTCATTGGTTTACCCAACTTTTATATCTAACAAACAGGGTTCAACTACAAATAAAGAAAATGAGTTAAATTTTGAGGAATATAATGTATAAAAATTGGTGAAAAAAATTGGAAAGTTTTTGTGTCTCTTCACATGACCCCTTTAATATACTTACTGTAAAATTCCAATTACCTTACAGTTACGATTATCTTACGAGTGTCAACTACATAGAAATATATGTATTTTTCTCAGTATTAATTAAAATAAAATTCTTTTTCGTATTTTAGCTAAATTATACTTCTGCCTTGTACGTAATTTTTGTTTGAATGAATATTATTCTATTACATTGTTCAATGTAGTAAAAGTTTTTGAAGACATAATTGTTGAAATACATTTATGATTAATGAATGTATGAATAATAGCACTACATAACCGATTACAAAATAATAAGCAAATCATGGTTTAACATTGTTACCTGTGGATTGCTGAGGAATGTTGGTGACCGGAAGTCACTTCCACCATTTCTACCGGAAACACTCCATTCACTATGGAATATAGTCTCATTCCAAGATTTTTTCACACTTATTATCGCAGTGTTGACGAAATGACAAATGTCTATTGTAGTGAAATTTTTAATAAAATCGTCTAAATTCATCCTGAAAAAAAAAACATTTTAATCACTTCATAAGTTATTTCCATAAATATATTTAAGTTTGCCAAAATGATAAAAACAAAATGTATAACTTTGTATTGTTTAACAAATTATTTCCTCAGAAATATTATAAAAACATCAACTGTACTTTGGAAAGATTTTATTTTTCAAATATACACTATACAAAGACGAATGTACAATTAAAATATATAAAACTTAACAATATCAATTTATTATTTTAACTAAGGAATAACTTGTGATTTTAACAAGTTTATTGCGTCATAACATGAAAAAAAACGGTGTGCACACTTCATAATGAACGTTGCGCGTTATGAAAAAGTGTGCACACCGTTTTTCATGTTATGACGCAACAAAAAAAAACCATAAGTTATTCCTTATAATTTAATTTTAAACACTTAAACTGAAACATCAAACAATGTTTTGTTTCATTTTTTCTTGATTTTATATAATTGAAAATTTTTCTCAAAATTGGAACTATTATCAACAAACAATTTTAGCCAATGGAATGGAAAGAGTCATACGTCACGCCATTCACTTTTAGCATTGCTATTGTTGCGTAGTTTATTGGAGTATAACATGAAAGACGAGCACGTGCATTTACGTTGCGTTTGTATTGCAGTGTGGTATAACAGAATTAAGAAATTAAATTATAGTTTGTATATAACTTGTTTTTAAGAATAAAATCCAAAACACTTGCATGTAGTTTGCACGGCTCATTTTCAAAGGTTTAATTGATACGTCAACAACAACATATGTTATAGGTTTCAAAAGAATAAAATGGTGATTTAAGCCTCTATCTAGGTGGTCAGTTCGATTAAAAAAAGAAAAGAAGAAAGAAAGAATCCGACCTTCAACAGAGCAAACTGATTAACTTTGCTTGTCCAAGAAAGATTTAAGTTAATTTGATTGAATCTAGTTGTGGATAACACCGTGATTCATATGCCAAAACTTTGACCACTTGGTTTTCAAGACCGTTTCTATTCATTAAAAAGGAGCTCATGTTTGAAGCACAACTTACCAGAATTCTCCTTCTTGTTCAAACTTCAAACCAAGCTTTTCCCATTCTGTTTTGTTAATTTTGCTCCATTCTGGTGATCTAGATATAAATTGTTAACATTTAGATTTTTTGAAAGCGTAAAAACTTTATAACTTTACTGGAAATTGCTTTTTTTACAGTTAAGTAAGCAAACATTCGAATTTAAAGAAAATGTTTAAAATAAATTTCCAAAATGTGCACATATCAAAATTAACATAGGCATTTTTGTTAAACATTTAAAAACAAATAATGTATATTTCAGAGCAGCCTATTGTGGACCCATAAACGGCCTAAACAGAGCCAATTTCCTTATCAAGTCAGTTTTAGATGTTTAGGTGACTGAAAAATATGTTTTAGTTGTTAAAGTTTTCTTAAAGATTACAAGGAAGAAAATATAATAATACAATGAAAAAAATAAACATGGAATTCATTGAAAATGACGCTCACAGCGTTGTAAGTTTTTTTAGTTAAATTTTATTCCCTTATAATAAACAAATAGCCTAATATCGCAGATTTAAATTTAGATTGGGAAGATCAAAGGTTAAATAAATACTTACTCGTCCTGACCAAGCTCCGTTCCATTCTTTGATGCCCCATGGATTAGCCATAGCGAATCATATTTAACTTTTGATGCTCCAACTGCTCCTTGTAATTTTTTATCGACGTTTATTTGAACAACACGTGTTATATTGTAACCGTGTCCCAACACTAAACCTTGTGGTGTCTCTCTTCCGATTTCCGTGAAAGCACACTTAAACAAAAGAAAGAAAATGTTGAAAAAGTTGTAACTGCAACAAAGAGCACAAAGCACAATACAAGTCACTTACAGAAACAGTGACTCAAAATGGTCATAAAAGTAGTCATGTGGCACAAAAAATGACCAAATCATAAACCGTGTGACTCAAAAATGTCATATCATAAAACATGTGACTTAAAATGACCGTGCCACAAACCGTTTTTCACTGAATGACCATATCATAAACCTACGCTAAATTAAATGAACATATCATAAACCATGTGGCACTAATTAACCATATCTTAAACCGTGTGACTCAAAATGGCCATAATAGAATCGTGTGACTCAAAATAACCATATAGCACAAACCATGTGGCACTAAATAACCACATCTTAAACAGTGTGACTCAAAATAGCCATAATAGAATCGTGTGACTCAAATGACCATATAGCACAAACCATGTTTCACTGAATGACCATATCATAAACCACGCTAAATTAAATGAACATATCATAAACCATCTGGCACTAAATAACCATATCTTTAACCGTGTGACTCAAAATGGCCATACTAGAATCGTGTGACTCAAAATGACCATATAGCACAAACCATGTTTCACTGAATGGCCATATCATAAACCAAATTACAGAAGCAAATTGTATGGCAACAAAGAGCACAGAGCAATACATTATACTTACAAAAACAGGCAAATTACAGAAGCAAGTTGTACGGCAACAAAGAGCACGGAGCAATACATTATACTTACAAAAACAGGCAAATTACAGAAGCAAGTTGTACAGCAACAAAGAGCACAGAGCAATACATTATACTTACAAAAACAGGCAAATTACAGAAGCAAGTTGTACGGCAACAAAGAGCACGGGGCAATAAATCATACTTACAAAAAACAGCCAAATTGCAGAAGGAAAAACGACAATCGTTTGTTTTAAAACTACTGCAGCCGTTTTGTAATTTTTGTGCTTTTTGACGGATGCGAAACAATACAAATAGTGGAAACAGAAAAAGAGATCAACAGGCCAACAAATATCATAACGACTTACTTTAAAAGAACTCCAGACTTTGAACTTTATGTGCAATTGTATGTATGGCCATTGTATTATTGAAAAGTTCCAATATAGTCAGTGATCTTAAACAGATTAAACAGCTATGATATGCTTCAGAAAACTAAATGTTCAGAAGAGCCATTAATAAGAGCCAATGTGGGGGAACGAAAGGTGCGTCATAGCCGATTGATAATGTAAGACCAGTGTAGAACTTGGTGGCCGAGTGGTCTAAAGTGCGCGCTTACGGATCACAGTGCCTCTTCACCGCCTGAGTTCGTAATCCCACTCAGGACAGATCCTGGTGTGAGAAAGTTTGTCAGTTCGTTTGCCGAAGGTTGGTGGTTTTCTCCTGGGCACTCCGGTTTCCTCCACCATCCCAGAACTGACCAGCCTCGAAATAGATGAAAGATTCTTGACTGGGGCGTAAAACACCATTACTCCACATCCACTTCCTACTTGTATCAGGCTTAGGCCAGGATGATTACCCTACTAATGTAGTTAAAAAGTTTGACTGAAAGTTACTGAAGCTAAAGACTACGTACTTTATCAATATTTCAGTTCACTAGATCTCTATTTTCAAGTTGGTTTTTTTAAGTGCTTTGAAACAGCTGTGGGTGGCCCTGATTTACAGTACTTCATAACAACATACAGCTTAGCAATAATTTATAGACTAATCCCACTAAGTCATGACGATCGCCCCAATACTTTTTAGTTTTAGAGACAATGCTTTATTGGTTTTTAATGAATGTACACTCAACTAAAATATTTCAATTTTTCTCTCATCAATATTTTAAAAATTTTTAGGTTTTATGAGACAATGCATTAATTGTTTTTTTCAAATTTACACTAAACATGTTAAATATTATATTAAATTCTTAACTTTAACTTCGTCATGTCGTTAAAATTGACATTGAAATACTCCTGAAATTGATCAATTGAGTGATTGATTGTGAAACGGAGGCCAGAACGATTAACCCCAATAGTTTAAGAATTTTTACTGCTAACTCGAAATACTTACGTCAATATTGCAGTTAACCAAAGCTCTATTTTCAGTTGCATCTTTCAATTTGTTGAAAAACTGTTGCTGGATATTTTCGTCACTTATGTTAATTTTCGATAAAACAATCTGTTCTGCTACTCCACTAGTAAAGTCTACTAAAGCATCACCTGTTCTTCCTGTCTGCAAAGACTCATAATCTCCATATAATCTGTAATGAAAAGAAAAGGGTTTGTGGTTATTGGCTGGATGTATTGTTGTTCAACGTCGAAAATGCAATTTTTCAAGATTTTCGACTACTAAAGCATCACCTGTCTGTAAAGACATTAAATCTCCATATAATCTGTATTGCAAAAAGATTAGAGGTTATTGGCTGGAAGTATTGTTGTTTAACGTCGCATCTGCAATTATTCAGTTATCCGTCTTTTCAAGCCTCAACTGTTCTACCTGTCTGCAAAGACTCATAGTCTCCATATAATCTGTAATGAAAGAAATAGTTAATGGTTTAAGGTTGGATGAATTGTGGTTTAACGTCGCACCAGCAATTTTCAGTTATCCGTCTATTCAAGCATCACCTGTTCTACCTGTTTGTAAATACTCATAATCTTTATATAATCTGTAAAGAAAAAGAAACTGTTTGTGGTCATTGATTGGATGAATTGTGGTTTAACGTCGCATCAGAAATTTTTCAGATATTCATCTTCTTAAGCATTATCTGTCTAACTGTCTGTAGAGACTCGTTATCTCTATATTAAGGAAAACTAAACTTTATTTTTAAGATGTCAATTTTAAGTACTGCGTATCTCTCTCTCTCTCTCTCTCTCTCTCTCTCTCTCTCTCTCTCTCTCTCTCTCTCTCTCTCTCTCTCTCTCATAATATTCAATTTAAATCGTGATCAAAAATATGACAGTGTTAGCCAGTAAGTGCAGCTGGAAACAATGTAAGCGCAATTTCGAGACATTTTAAATTAAAAGCGACAAAAGTTCAACTAACATTCTCTAGAAAAACGAATCACGGATATAAGTTTTCCTTTTTTATTGTATGTGAAATTTCTAGAAATTATAAATATCAAAAAAAAAAAAAAAAAAAAAATTAGAAAAAATTCAACTCACTTTGCATAAGCTTTCTCGAGAAGAGCGCTCCAGAATTCATTTCTAGATTTGGAGTGACAGAAAATTAGTTTTCCATTTTTGGTTGGAAGCCTGTCATCCACAACTACAATCAATCATTCTCCGAATCTCCAGAAATGAAAGTGAA